>CM029378.1:392873-466396 GCA_017165825.1 Hepsetus odoe
TTAACATTAGGAGACCTCAGTCCCTGTCCTGAGACTCAGCCTGGCCCCACCCACTCAGCCTGGCCCCACCCACTCAGCCTGGCCCCACCCACTCAGTCAGCCTACAGCAGTGCACAAATCTGCTGTTTCTTCTTGCATAGTGCAGCAGTTGTGGCGCCCCCGTGTGGAGGTGATCGGTCTCGCTAATGGATCTGCTTCTGTCGTTCCTGCAGGACAGGTTTACATTTTACATTTACAGCATTTAGCAGACACTCTGATCCAGACCCAACCAGCCCTGGTGGTTTTACCTAGAACCATGTCAGTCCAGTGGCAATGGAACCTTTTCCCTTAATCCTCCAGTATATTTTTGGCAGTGTGTAGAAACTGTGACCTGCTTTAGAATTTGAACGTAAATAAACAGGAAGCTGTTCTGCATTTAATTCATTTTCTTCTGATGAATTCTTTGTGTGTTTCCTAAACAAGCAGACAAGCCTGGCACTGCCTTCACCACACACACACACACACACACACACACACACACACACACACACGGTCTCAGACCATCTGGAGTTGATGTGAAGTTATTTAACAACAGAAACCCCTCCAGTACTGAATGGGTGAATTCTCCATAACGACAGTGAGTCTCTCGACAAGAGTGTCCATCCAAACGTTCATCAGAGCTCCAATTGTTCCTCTGCCGTTTGTTCTGAATAGGCTTTTGTTGTGGATATGTAAATGTTGTGTGTGTGTGTGTGTGTGTGTGTGTGTGTGTGGGTGTGTTTTTGGGGGTGGGGGGGGTCAGTATTGTTCATTCATACTCGCCGTATCAGGTCCCACTTAAACCTGCTCACATGAACAGTGTGTTTAATTTAATACCCAGAGGAACCACTCCGAGTGAAATACTGTAACACACCCTCCCCAGCACCAGAGCCTGCTTCAGCACCGTCCTCACCGCTCGCTTCAGCGCCGTCCTCACCGCTCGCTTCAGCGCCGTCCTCACCGCTCGCTTCTGCACCTACATCACTACCTGCTTCTACACCATGCTCACTGTTCGTTTCCACACGCTTCACTATCCTCACCGCTCACTTCTGCTCTAGTGGGAGGGGCATGAGGGAGAGTGGGAGGGGCATGAGGGAGAGTGGGAGGGGCATGAGGGAGAGTGGGAGGGCAGCAGGCTGGTAAATAATGAACAGCTGCAGACAAAGAATTCAGACTGGATCCTGTGACCTTCAGTTATATAACTGTGTGTGTGTGTGTGTGTGTGTGTGTGTGTGTGTGTGTGTGTGTGTGAGAGAGAGTTGAAAAAGTGGATTAAGTGGATTCATGGCTGCAGGGTTTTGGTCTGCAGTTCTGATTAATAACTTTTTAAGCAGATTTTGTGGAAAAGCGTTTAAAGTTTCCAGTCGTGCTTCATCAGAGCGATGATCCAACCTCTCTCTCTCTCTCTCTCTCTCTCTGTATCTCTGTCTCTCTCTCTCTCTCTCTCTCTCTCTCTCTGTCTCTCTCTCTCTCTGTCTCTCTCTCTCTCTCTCTCTCTCTGTCTCTCTCTGTCTCTCTCCCTCTCTCTCTCTCTCTCTCTCTCTCTCTCTCTCTCTTATGTAACAGGTATCCGTTCTGTTTCTTTCTCCTGATGTGGTGGAGAATGTTTCCACGGTGGGTTTGTGGTTTGGGGTTTTTGGGAATAATTTTAGTTTGTGGCTGGTTTGGATGAAACCCTCGTCTGTGCTTTTATTCAGAATGAACAATAAAGTCTTTTTATCGGATGAAGAGTTTATCAGTTACAGTAAAAAAATCTGCAGTGTGTCGACACAAACACTGTCACCAGGAAGTGTCTCACAACAGGGACAAAAAGGAGAGGACGAGCTGCTCGGTGGAAAAGTCTTGGAGCAGTAGAACACCTCGGGTCAGGTTATCTTCTAATGATCAGTTTTGTAAACCTGGATTTTGTTTTCTGGAAACGGGTGCACAGTTGTTTCTAACTCATTTACAGTCTGTTTCAAAACTATTGGGACAGCAGGCCCAGATGATCTGTTGAATTTTGGGTTTGACATCAAAATGTGAACTTTTATTCATTAGTATTCCCCAAGAGCACGACACTCGTTACAGACTGACGAGAAAAAGATGAATCACTCCAAAGAGACATTCGAGGTTTGGGCTTGAGGTCCTGCTTCTGGAACAGAATCAATAATCTCATGGCCAAACCACGCTCTGATCTCGCCTGATCTCAGTTAAGTCCGATCTAAGTTAAGAAAGGTCAGGCCTGGTTACTTGGATGAGAATGGGAATACCAAGTGCTGTGAGCTTTTCTGTTGGGACAGCGGTGTCCTGGTGTTTAGGGACGAGGCCCTGATATCAGAAGGGTCAGAGCCCAGGACGGTAGGTTCCCCTGAGACGAGACACTTGCTGGCACCACAGTTACATTCAAAGGTGGAACACGACCTTCACAAATTGTCCTCTTCCTCTTTCACACCGTCCCGCTGCATGTCCTCTCTCACTACATCCATAAACCTCCTCTTTGTTCTTCCTCTTCTCCTCTTTCCTGGCAGCTCCATCTTCAACATCCTCCTCCTGATATACTCCTCGTCTCTCCTCTGGACACGTCCACACCAACGCAACCTTGCTTCTCTAACTTTGTCTCCAAACCGTCCAACCGGATCTGTCCCTCTAATATACTCATTTCTAATCCACACTTCCAGATCTTCAACCCGTATAATATAGCTGGTCTCACTGCCGTCCCAGCACTCTTCTCTATCCTTTACGAACTTTACTGTACAAATTAAAGGAGCACAAAAATGTGAAGAAATGTCACTTTTGTACTCGCACTCAAAAAATTGCACTCAGAAAATGAACCAATGAGGGCTCTTGATTGGAATCAGGAGTGAGGTTGATCTACAATATTTGACGGATTGATTGACTTGGGAAACGTAGCTTAGCGATAGTAAAGAAATTAATCAAATTAAAATGCAAAAATAAGGAAATTGGGAAAGCTCATATGATATTTTTCACAAAGTTTAAAACTCAGTTTTTTGGTTTTTTTTAACCTTATTTGTTTGTTTTTTAATAAATGTAAATGCATTTGCAAGAGTGTGATGAGAATTTCCACATGCTAATGGATGGCTGTTCCTGTCTCTCTACAGAGTCCTCTGTGGACATCTTCATCCAGACTCACGATGGTTCTGAGACTCGGACCTCTGGACAGTTCTGTTTTCTGAAAACATTTCCTGGAAAGCTGGGGTAAAAGGACTGACGCTGCTTTTGGACAGAGTGGAAAAGGGACGTCCTCCTGAGTGAAGAAAGCCATCCTGGAACGCTGGTGCAGCGTTGATCCTTCTCTCTTTAGTGTGTGTGGACGTCGTTCACCATGCCGATCCTGAAGCAGCTGGTCTCCGGCTCCTCTCAGTCCAAGCGTCGCTCCCGGGCCGATCTGACTGCGGAGATGATTAGCGCTCCGTTGGGCGATTTTCGCCACACCATGCATGTTGGACGTGGAGGTGATGCCTTCGGAGACACTTCCTTCCTGAGCAGTCGGTCTGGCGAGCCGCCTCGGGAACCGCAAACCCACCACAGCTCCCCCAAGCAAGGTCTGCTGGCTCGTACCTTCAGGAGTAGCAGGCGCTCGCAGTCCGTCAACCGTCCAGACATGAGCGAAAACCCCAAAACCGCATCCTCAGCCGGCTCGTCTGGTTTCGTGAAGACGGCGATCTCTCTGCCATATCTCAACAATGAGGACAAGAGTCAAGCCCCTAGAGGAGGACACCTTCCCAAAAGCGTCTCCTCCAGCCCAGTCAAGAATCTTGCAGAAGTCGACAGAATACCAGAGAAAGTTGTGACCGTAAGCGACCATGAGCTAGAAGAACATAACTTTGGCGTTCTGACCGACCTGCCAGTGTCGTTGGTGCCCCCATCTGGTGGTGGAATGAAGCATGCAGAGTCCATCCTTTCATTCCACGTCGATCTGGGTCCCTCCATGCTTGGAGATATCCTTAGTGTAATGGAAAAGACAGGGCTGGACCATGCCTGCGCGGGTTCTCAAGAAGGTTCACCCACATCACATCCAATCAGAGATCCCGAGGAGGCGGAGTCTTTGGTGCACCTGCCCAAGGTTGAAGAACAGCAGCATTTGGATAGCTACTCCATGTCCAGCTCAGGATCCCTGGACGAGAAACCCAACAACCACCATACAAACAGCGGCAAGAACGGAGCAATAGATGACAGGGACTTCACCTACATGGACGAGGATGACGAGGACGAGATCAGGGTGTGAGCAGGACATGGGGCATATGATTTTTGTTTATTTGTTTGTTGTTTAAGGATCTTAAAGTGGAAACCAAGAGACTTGGGAGTCACCTGGGATTGGACAGGATTTTGACTGTAGAAGGCAGGAGGACACGGGGACTTGATGTGTCCTTTATGGGAATAGTACAGTGAAAAAACTGCATTTGATGGCAAACATAGTCGAGGCAGGACGTTCGCTGGTGGAACACAACCTTCACGAACTCATAGGTCCAGCAGAACCTAAATGTAACTGAAGCGCAGTTTAAGGTGGAATGAAAAATTAAAATAAGAAGCTGGTTCGTCAAACCATGCAGTGTTCAGTCGTCTCTAAAAGACCTGGTTATGTGGTTTCTGACACTTTACGACGGTACTCTAGAACCATGGACTAAATTGCAGCCTTGAGGATACGTCTTCTCACCAGCAGTGACTCGCTGGCGGTGCAGGAGCCTCTGTTTGAGCTTCAGGCGTGTCTGATTGAAAAGGACAGCGACTGTGTGTGTTTGTTTTTTTAACCATCAATTTTAGGGCCAAGAGCGAAGAAGAACAGACAGTTTCAGCAGGAGCTGTTCATTCTCCACCCACACACACACACACACACACACACACACACCTCCTGTGACCTCCATCAAACCTCCTGCTTTTCACCTCGTCTGCTGAGCATCTTCCCAGCACTGCCTTAAATGAGAAGCTTCCTGTGTTTGACAGACTGTCTGAGAGGTTTACCTTCTCGCACAGCTGGACACCGTTCAGGAGTGTGGAGAGATTGTGTGTGTGTTTGTGAGGATGGGGGTCTTTAAAGAAACACTACATACACTCTTAAACCAAGACGGTCGGTTCCAGCACTGGACATTAATCTCCATCTCCAGACCTCTTAACCAAACAGAATGCTCTCTAGGTTTGGTAGACTAAGCAGAACATTCTCCAGAATGTTCTCCAGGTTTGATAGACCCAGCCGAATGTTTTCAGGTTTGAAAGACTAAGTAGAACTTTTTCCAGGTTTTGGCAAATCAGAACATTCTCCAGGCCTGTTAGACCAAGCAGATTGTACTCCAGGTTGATAGTCTAGCCAGAAAGCCCTAGTTTCTTTTTCGGGGCCAGAACACTTAAGAATAAAGGCTCCATATGAGAACCATTCATTGGTTCTTTAAGGAACCTACTTTAGTCACATTCCACAGTAGAACCCTTTCAGTTGTAACAGTCTCTGTAGTATCATAGTTTACACCACTGGTTCCTTTTAGCATGACACTCGTTATTTCGAGGTTTTGGACCCGAGTGGTACTGCAGGGTGGTTTTATTTTTGTTGATGCTTTAATCACTGCACTTATTAAACATACAGAGATATAGAGATATATGTTTATAATATAATAAATATCAATATGTTGCAAAAATGAAGCTTTTTTAAAACATTTAATACGATAATTGGGCCAAGCTTTCTGACGGATCTGGGAGGATAAACGTAACTGACTTCAGCTTCATCACAGGTCCACCCACGCGTTCATCTTCCGTCGTGAATAACGAGCTGCAGCGGAAAGTGGATCTGCTGTTTCTGTCGTGATGAAGCAGTCTGGGGCTGAAGCTGTGCTGAAGAGGATTCAGTGTGTTTTGATGAATTCTCCTGCACACTTGAATGCTGGGTTTTTGGGCTCTAATGACGGGAAGCTCCTGTTCTGAGGGTTTCAGTCAGTGGAAATGTAGAGTTCGAGACACTAAACAGTGCTGGATCTGACCGTCCGCTGGACTGTCTTCACTCTCGCTGCTCCGGATTTAGGACACTGTCTTCGACTCCGTGTCCTGCAGCCGTCATGCTGGATATCCTGTCCGTAATGTTGTTTATGTTCTGAAGTTTTATTCCTGCTCCACAAAGCATGATGTCTCAGCCAGATAACTCAATCCTGATCAATATAAGCTCATGGATCTTCCTTTGGGACAAACCTCAGTTGGGGCTCATGTTATTCGGCTAAACCCAGATATTTGCCGTCTACATTCCCATATGAGTCCTGGTTAACTTAAGCCCAAAGTCTGTCTGGATGTGAGGGACACTTTGGGTTTTCCAGCTGAACAGAGAAATCCTGAAGCACACTGATGTATCTGACACTTTTTTTATTAGTAAAGTATATACGTTGGCCAATCAGGGAACAGATTGGTTTGTAAAGGTGAATTGGTGTGGATTCTTAAACCTAAAGTCAAGTTAATCTCTCTCAGTTTATATTTTCCATTTCATTTTCTCTCTCTTCATCACCCACACAGTGCAAACACATCTCAGTGCATTCTGGGAAATGGAGTTTCCTCTGTTGTACTGCTGGAAAATCTTCTACATCACCATATTCGCTCCCAATACGTCTGAAACTCCGAGTTAGTTGGTTGGATGTTTTCTAGTGGACTGTACAAGGACTGGATCTTCAGTACCAACACACAGACCAAGGACCGCTGAGAACTGATGGGCTTCTATTAATCCAGACAAGAGCTTTTGTATCTGGAGCCACACATTGCTTTTTTTCTTTTCTGTTTGTTGTTTTTCTGTCCATCACAGACTCTAAATGTGACCATGTGGCCTTTTCTCATCTTCTCTTGCTTTCATTTCTAAATGTTTCATAAACAGAAGCAGGAACATCTTCCTGGGTGGTGTTGTGGTGAGAGGTGGATCTGAATGTGAGGATGGTTTTGGAGGAAGTCTAAAATTATCAGGTTGTCAAAGTGGAATCTCCAAAAGTGCACCAGAAGGGTAACCAGGCTCCTGGGTGTCCAAACTCCTGAGCGACTGTGTTGGGTGACCGGTTTCCCAGGTGATGAGTACCTCCGGTTACAAGTCTGCCAGGTGACCAGTGTCCGGGGTGATGATTCTCTTGAGTGTCCAGTCTCCTGGTTGACCAGGCTCCCAGGCGATGGGTCTCATGGATAACCAGGCAGATGAACGTGCAAGAGTGCAAAACGAGCTGTAATTTAATACTGACCTACTGACCTACTGCCTTCACTAAGACTGCAGATAGTCACACTAACTGTGGACAGTCCCACCCACTGACTGGTCACAGCAAAGCTGAAAACTTCACTGTCCTGCACACTGACCGAGCTGAAATGTCTCACAAGCTGGCAACAGAAAAGAGATTGAGAGTCTGTATTCCAGTCTGCACTCTGGACTGGGCGGTCTGTACTCCAGTCTGCACTCTGGACTGGTCGGTCTGTACTCCAGTCTGCACTCTGGACTGGGCGGTCTGTACTCCAGTCTGCACTCTGGACTGGGCGGTCTGTAGTTAAAGTGCTGCTGTAAAGGCTGTTAATCAGTGTGAGCTGCAGGGAGACGCTGAAACAGAAAGTACTTTAGAGTCGAGAGTCGCTCGTTTACATTTTAAATCTGATCTTTTACTTTTCCTTCAGACTCTAACACTCAGCACCACCTCATCACCTCATCTGCATAAATAATGACTATTTTTAAATAAAACAGGAAAAAACTCAACCCTGGGAATCATCATTCTTTAGATTTAATTTAAAAAGTATTTATTCAATAAATTAGTAATGTGTATTTGCATTGAACTATTTATTCAAAACTATACATTCATTCTCTCTCTCTCTCTCTCTCTCTCTCTCTATTGTTCTAAAATAAGGTCAGCTCTCTGTGCAGAACAATACCTGCATTGTAGCTCAGAAACGCTGAGACAGTGTGTGTGTGTGAGAGAGAGAGAGGGGGTGTGTGTGTGTGTGTGTGTGTGTGTGTGTGTGTGTGTGTGTGTGTGAGAGAGTGTGTGTGTGTGTGTGTGTGTGAGAGAGAGAGAGGGGGTGTGTGTGTGTGTGTGTGTGTGTGTGTGTGTGTGTGAGAGAGTGTGTGTGTGTGTGTGTGTGTGAGAGAGAGAGAGAGGGGGTGTGTGTGTGTGTGTGTGTGTGTGGGTGTGTGTGTGAGAGTGTGTGTGTGTGTGTGTGTGTGAGAGAGAGAGAGTGGGGGTGTGTGTGTGTGGGTGTGTGTGTGTGTGTGTGTGTGAGAGAGAGAGAGTGGGGGTGTGTGTGTGTGTGGGTGTGTGTGTGTGTGTGTGTGTGTGTCAGTAAGAGAACTGTTTCTGATTCATAATCAGAATGAACTCTTTAGTAAGATTCCTTCACTCACTGTTTTTCACTCTGATATTAAAATAGAAAATAAAGTTCATGAGAGAGCAGAACTGAATTTTGAATTTTTAATTGTTTGGAGACTTTCCACCAAATTTTGAAGAAAACAATTAGTTGTTTTTTTTCCCCAGTGGGTGTGTCCTTCTTACCTTCCATTATTTAGCTCCTCCCTGATTAACAACACAACCTTAATCACGTCACTGAATTTTACCTGTTTGTTTGTTTGTTTATTTATTTCTTCCTTCCTTTCTTTCCTCTGCATCTTCCTCCTTCACACCCTGCATGTCCTCTCTCACCACGTCCATAAACCTCCTCTTTGTCCTTCCTCTTCTCCTCTTTCCTGGCAGCTCCATCTTCAACATCCTCCTCCTGATCTACTCCTCGTCTCTCCTCTGGACACGTCCAAACAAACGCAACCTTGCTTCTCTAACTTCGTCTCCAAGATGTCTAACCTGAGCTGTCCCTCTAATATACTCACTTCTAATCCTAGTGCCTCAAGCTGCTCCCTACTCTCACTACAGATCACAATATCATCAGCAAACATCATCGTCCACGGAGACTCCTGTCTAACCTCGTCCGTCAACCTGTCCATCACTACTGCAAATAAGAATGGGCTCAGTGCTGATCCTTGATGTAATCCAACCTCTACCTTAAATGCATCCGTCACTCCCACTGCAGATCTTACTACTGTTACACTGCCATCATACATATCCTGAACTACTCTCACATACTTCTCTGTAACACCAGACTTCCTCATACAAAACCACAACTCCTCTCTAGACACCCTGTCATCTGCTCTTGACCAATCCTCGTATAATAACGTAAAATTTAAATTTAAATGAGTTGAGGCCCCGTGATCCCACACACACACACACACACACACAGCAGGCTTTAAAGGCTTGTGTTTCTGATTCAGTTGATTTGTGATTTCGTCATGCTTTCCCTTAAAGCTGCACTCAGTCGTCTGCCAGATAAACTGGAACTAACAACGCAGTTTCAGGTAAAGGCCTTTCTCTCAGAAAAAGACAATGTTCACAACCTTCTCACAGACAGGTTCACCTCAGAACCGCAGATTAACCTCAGAACGGTATAGAACCTGCCTCTGGAACTTGGAACTCTGGAACAGGTGTTGTCTCCACCTCTCCTCACACTTCTTTTCTTTTAATATCAGTCTTCTGTACTTTGAGACTGGACCAGCAGGTGTTTCAGTCATGAGACAATGTGAAAAACTCATTTCTCCATCAAATACAGATTTCCTCTAAAACACTCTTGCTAAGTAAACCGTATTTAACTGAGAGAGTCTGTTTGCTGTTGGTAAATATTTATCCTGGGCCTTTGATTTGTGTCCATTTCCAGGGGTCAGTGTTCACAGTGTCCCCTGCTGGAGACTGCACAGGTGACCACACCCCACAAACTCACACCACCTCACTCTTCCCCCTAGTGGCGCGCCCATGAACTGCAGCAGAAATCAAAGGGATAAAAAACGAATTCTAAAAATAAATAACTACACCAATAAATTAATAAAATAAATGAATGAATCTAAAGCTAATTCTTTCTTCCACACCCTCTTTTGATTTATTTAAATCTTTTTAATAATAAAAGGATATAAAATAGTGTCATGTGTGATGTGAACCCGTTGTCCACAAGAATCTCAAAATCAACAAAATTACAATAAGAAGAAAAAGTACGATGAGGATTATTTGAAATAGGGATTAAATAAGTATCATGAAGTTATCGGAGGGATTTATGTTGATGTGTGCAGAACTGAGAGGAAGGTCTTGCTATTATTGTATTTATTTTTTATTTATTAATTTATAATATCCAGAAGAAGGGATGAACTGCTCTGCAGTGGCTGGATGTAGTGAAAGCAGAATGAAGAGTGGAGAACACTTCAAACGGGATTAAAGCGCAGGACGATCAGCTGATGGTCACGTGGTTCCAGTGTCGTTCCTCCTGCAGGCCAGGAGGGGGCGCTGCCTGCCAGCGGGTTCAGTCCCAGCAGAGCTGAGAAGAAGCTGCAGGACAGAAGCAGGAGCTGCAGAGCTGCAGAGCTGAAGGTGAGTCGCTGAGTTTTCTTCATTTTCTCTTTTTCATCACTAATCTCGAGAAAAGCGCCACAAAGAGAACAAGAGCAGCTCGCCTTTCAAGGGCAGCAGGAAATGTGAGTGCGCGTCTACGCGCTGCGTTACGGTACTGGGCCTAACACCGAGACACAGGTGAGTCCAGACACGCCCCTCACTGATCAACCCTGGAATCAACAGGTGATCTATTAATAAACCCGGGATTAATCAGATACTTGATTTTAGACCGGCCCCTCATTAATAAAGCCAGGATCAGGCCTACAGGTGAGTTTAGACCCGCCCCTCATTAATACAGGTGAGTTTAGACCCGCCCCTCATTAATACAGGTGAGTTTAGACCCGCCCCTCATTAATAAACCCAGAATCAGGCCTACAGGTGAGTTTAGACCCGCCCCTCATTAATACAGGTGAGTTTAGACCCGCCCCTCATTAATAAACCCAGATGGCACCACGTGAGAGGCAGCCAGTTACAGGAGCTCTGACCACTTTCTGTTCTTTTTACTTATTTAATCTATTTTCTTTACTTATTACTTCTTTCACTTCCTCTTCTAA
Organism: Hepsetus odoe; assembly: GCA_017165825.1. NCBI lineage: Eukaryota > Metazoa > Chordata > Actinopteri > Characiformes > Hepsetidae > Hepsetus > Hepsetus odoe. The sequence goes on from CM029378.1 coordinate 403,852, forward strand.
TCTGTCACAAGTACAGTAGCCTGAGGAGACTTGTTATATGTATGTGTGTGTATATGTGTATATATACATGATAGATTATTTATTATTTATAGCTCCTGTACTTTCTCCTGTACTTGTTCCTCTTTCTTTATATTTTTATATATTTTTCTTTTCTTTTTTCTGTACATCTGTCACCTTTATAAGAGCCCTGTAACGCCCAAATTTCCCATTCGTGGGAGAATAAAAGATTACTCTACTCTACTCTACTCTACTCTACTCTATCAGGCCTACAGGTGAGTTTAGACCCGCCCCTCAGTAACGAACCCGTGATCAGGCCTACAAGTGATCTGGTAATGAAGCCAGGATTAATGTGACCGGTGAGTTTAGACCCGCCCCTCACTAAAAAACCTGGGATCAGGCCTACAGGTGAGTCTAGACCCACCTCTCAGTAATAAACCCAGGATTAATCAGACTGGTGAGTTTAGACCCGCCCCTCACTAAAAAACCTGTCCTTCAGAGGGTGGAACGCTTTACTGGGCAGTGGTGTTCTAGTGGTTAGGGACTCCATGGTCAGAAGGTTGTGGGTTCAAGTCCCAGACCAGCAGGTTCTCCTTGAGCGCTTTCAATAGCTGCTCCCGGCGGCACGGTGCGTGTGGGTTAAAATCAGAGGCTGAGTTTCGTCGTGTCTCACTGTGTGCCATGTTCCACAATGATGTGCATAGTCGCTTTCACTTCCCTCGCAGTCGATTAAATGTTACGGTAGATTGGTGGCCTTTCCACCAGATTATTTTTAGATCTTGTTTTTGTGGATTGTGTGCTGCTGAGAATTGTATGTACAACACTGGCATTTCTTCCAAACTGAGATTGATTTTTGTTTTTCTTCTGCAGAGATGAAGGACATCCTTTCCAGCTTGTTCTCCAGGTCCTGGTGTCCACATTCCTCCACCGTGTACATCGCTAGATGCCATCAAGGGGAATATAATTGCATTTACGTTTCTAGCATTCAGTAGACGTTCAAAGCAACTTCTAAAAGCGCTTTAAAGTCACTTCGCATGTATTAATAGCTGGTCAGAATCCAGAGAGGTAAGTGTCTGAAACAGAAAAGTCAAGAAAGGGCTGGATTAGGGATCCTTTACCTCACACTCTTCATTCTGGGAGGGATTAAATGGAAACATGGCATCAAGTGCTCAGGAAACATTCTCTGATACCCTCAGCACCAACATGTCTGACGGACAGAATAACACGGTGAAGAATCAGTGCTCAGAGTGCGGGAAGAGTTTCACCAGACCCAGCAGCCTCCAGATGCACCAGCGCATTCACACCGGAGAGAAACCATATCAGTGCTCCGAATGCGGGAACAGTTTTACTGTCCAAAGCCACCTCATAAGACACCAGCGCATTCACACCGGAGAGAAGCCGTATCACTGCTCCGAGTGCAGGAAGAGCTTCAGAGACAGCGCGACCCTCAAGAAACACCACCTCGTTCACACCGGAGAGAAACCCTTTCGGTGCGTGGAGTGCGGCAAGAGGTTCACGAGACAGAGCAGCCTCCAAATGCATCACCGCATCCACACTGGTGAGAAACCGTACTACTGCTCAGCCTGCGGGAAGAGTTTTAACCTGCAGAGCAGCCTCCACATGCACTGGCGAATCCACACCGGAGAGAAACCCTATCACTGCTCTGAGTGCGGGAGGAGCTTTGCTCTTCAAGGACACCTTCAGAGACACCAGCGAATTCACACCGGAGAGAAACCGTATCAGTGCTCCGAATGTGGGAGGAGTTTTAGAGACAGCGACCCGCTAAAAAAACACCAGCGAATTCACACCGGAGAGAAACCCTATTACTGCTGTGAATGTGGGAAGAGTTTTACTCTACAGAGTCATCTCCAAACCCATCAGCTGATTCACACCGGAGAGAAGCCCTACTACTGCCCAGCGTGCGGGAAGAGCTTCAGGCATTCCAAAACCTTTAAGAAACACAAGTGCTGTACTATAGAAGTGAAAACTGAAAACATGTGACCTGCTTTCATCCGCAGGTTTCAGGGGTTCCTCAGGCGAGGAACTGTGTAAGTGTTAATCTTCTTGTCAGAGTTCACAAATTTCAAAACTTTGGTGATGCTCCAGTCCTTTGTGACTGGCCCTTATCTTCTCGGGTGGGATTGCTTTTCCTTTTGTCACCTGCAGGTGAATGTGATGGTGGTCAGTGTGGGATTTCTTTAGCTTGTCCACTGTATCACAGAGACCCAAAAGGTATCCTCTCTTGACCAGTTGTGTCTTGAAGGGACCTAACAGAGATCAACTGTCTCTGAAAGGTATCCAACAGATCCTCTCACCTGACTGACTCCGAGAGAACCACGAGATACCCTTCCTCATGACTCATTTTATCCTGGAAGAACCCAGAAGATATCCTTTCTGCTTACCAACTTTACCAACTGAGAACCCAGCAGAAATCATCTCTCCTTCCTGAGTGCACCTCAGTAGAAGTGAACAGACATGGTCTCTCATAACTGAAGCTACGTTTCACGAGCTGGATCAGGGGCTTTAGAGGCGGGAAAACACAGACCCGTACAGGAACTGGGAGAACGTGTAGGTACCGCAAGGATGGATAAATGTTTGTGCTTCTGTTTCTGCTTTGATGCCCAGACACAGTTCTTAGTCTTAGCTTTAAACGTCTTTCCCAACATTTCTTATATTATTAATATTGTAAACGAATATTCAGTTCTTTTAAAAAGAGATTTTTTTTCCAAACATACCTTTGGAGATTGTAAATGTTTTGTTTCATCAGACCACAGCACTTAAGTCTTCACTTACATAAACCAGGTGTGTTTAATATGGAAGGTTGTGATCTGTGATCCTGTAGGTTGAGGTTTTGTTTTAAATACTTTGAGTGCACTAAAGATCGTTACTCACTACAGGCTTCACTTTAAACGTGTTCTTTAGTTTTACAAGACTTCACCAAGTTCCTCAGCCGACTGCTTTAACATGGCCGTGGGTGTTGAGTGTAAACACCCTGAGAAGTTTGAAGTGTCCAATAATTTATGATGTTCTGTAATTGTCCATTTCTGAATCGTATTAAAGCCTAATGAGGCAATTAAGCTTTTGCACCTTAAAATAATGTATTAAAATATTCCATCAGTACGTTTATCAAGAGTTAAAGTGCAATAAAAACTACAGAAGTGTCAAATCCGTTTGTGTGGTGCAGATGTTTGTCCATCTCCAAACTTGAACCTAAAGGTGAGCGTCTGCTGGACAGCAGTGAAAGCAGATGTTTGTTAATGTGACCGCGGGGGAACAAGGCCATGCTGGTGTTGAATAAATGAACTGGCTGCGAGCGACCCCGTTGTTGAAGCTGTGGTTTGATTGATTTCAGAAGTCGTTCCTTTTGCGTGGGTTCGATTCAGTTCTGTGTTTTGACCTGTAGGGGGCAGTTCCTGTGTGTGAGGAACCGACTGCTGGTGAGTTTTAATCAGACGTCCTGTTTGTGGTTGTTAATGAATCTACAAAGAAGCTCATCCTTTTTTACTGGATTCGCAAAACTGATAAAAGAGAAATGGTGCAGAAATGGTTCAATAATCTGTCCAGAATCCCAGTTAATGATTTGTTTTGCAAAAGCATAAAGATTCAAATGCTGGTCTCTTCTACCTTTTCTTCGGCAGGTCACTGTAAACAAGGGAAAAAAATTCAGGTCCAGAAAGTAAAAATCAATTCCAGCGTTTTGTTCCGACTTAATGACCTGAATTTTTTCACCTCAGGCAAAAAAAATCGTCCTTTTTTTTCTTCCTTCTTTGGGGCAGCCCTGTCCTAGTGTTTAGGAATGAGTCCCCAGGATCACAGGGTCATGGGTTTGAATCCCAGAAAAGTAGGCTCCCTAGATCAAAGTACTGTCCCCATCACTGCTACCCGGGTGCTGGATATGTCTGCCCCTGCAGAAGACGTGTTTAGTTGTGTGCTGTAGTCACTTTCACTTTGTGGTCACTTCTTGTGGCCCACTGGGTTTCTGGCAGTTCTGCAGATTATTTTTGTACGTAGTTGCTGTCAGTTCCTAAAAGTACCTTCGTTTCAAAAAAGACAAATGAATCCCACTTGCAGAAAGTTCATGGCCAACGTTCACCAGGTGTAGTAACTACAGCATGTGATGTGAACAGCGAGGCTGGGATGAAGGTCAAGCATCACGTGGTTCCAGTGTGGTTTCTCCTGCCGGCCAGGTGAAGGCGCTGACTGTGAGTCTGGCTGAGAAGAAGCTGTTTGAGAGACAGAGGAGCTGAAGGTGAGGAGCTGGCTTTCCTTTATTTTCTCTCCAAAGTCTCAGAGAATGCTCCGATGCACAGCTGCTGGATGGAGAATGAAATCCAGGACTTGTTCCTTTGTCCAGGATTCCCTGAGCTGTGTCACTGGGATTTGGATTTGGGTGAAGTAGAGCATTTTAAACCCCTGATTTCAGAATAAATGTTTGTGATGGAGATTCTCTTCCCTGGAGGATTAAACCCTCCATGTGCTGCAGTCTGGCGATCACAGTCCGTTTTCTTCCTGAAATACAAAGACCAGACAGCAGTGGAGTTCATTTAAGACTGGATATTTGACAGACATTCACTCTGGATCCACTTGTGTCTTGAGAATGTTCTTCATTTTTATTTTCAGGTTATGATGATTTTAGTATAGTCAGGATTTTGATGTTTGAAATGTGCACTGCTCAGCATTTTTGACATGAAAACTTTCACTGTTTGGCCCCAAAACTCAAACTACCTGTCACATATCATGTTTTTACAGCATACCTGGCCACACCTAGCACCAGCCTAAACGTCTCTGCAGACCAAGTTCCCCCCTTCATAGAGATGGTCCCCTAACGGCAGTTTCTTCTATCAGCAGAACATCACACTGTAAACCCTGTGATACCTACATGAATGCAGGAGATCCAGCAGATCATTGTCCCCTATAGTGTATCCCGGTGTGTCTCTTCCCCAGGTAAGGACACACAGCGGACACACAACTCCCTAACCACTAGGGCAGCGGTGTTCTAGTGGTGAGGGAGTTGCCCAAGATTGGAAGATTGTGGGTTCGATTCCCTCACCAGTAGGTTGTCCTGAGGTACCCTTGAGCAAGGTACCATCCCCGTCACTGCTCCCCGGGCGATTTCAATAGCTGCCCCCTGCTGCACGTGTGTATGGGTGAAATGCAGAGGTTGAATTTCGTTGTGTTGTGCTGTGCTGTGTTTCACAATGACAAGGGTAGTCACTTTCCCTTTCTCTTTTTTCACAAACACACACAACCAGCCATCCATGTGAAGAAAAAGAGAATGAGATCGATCAGAACCAGCCCACATTCTTCCCTCGTGGTCCAGTCCTCATGTCCATTGTAGGAACTTATGGTGGTGAGTTGGGGACAGCATGGACACTCTGACTGGTCTGCAGCTCCATAAGCAGCTGTACTGTGTTCTGACACCATCAGAAGCAGAACTGTTTCAGCAGTTTGTGCTGCATCAGCTCTTTTGGGGGAACTGATGGGTGTTCATGAACCTTTTGGTTTTTCCCTGGTTCTCTTTCCTTGGAGAACTTCCGGTTGGTACTGGGAAAACCCCACAAGACCAGCGATATTGGAGATGTTCAGATCCAATTGTCCACCATCCCAGTTTATTTCTGGTTGATTGTCGTTCATTCTACTAACATTCTCGGTCCAAGTTACAATCCATTTTGCTTTTGCATGTTTTTGTCATATTAATAAAAATTGTTTTCATTTTCTCCTCCAGATTTTAATGATAGGGTGTTCTCCTGCTCCTGGAGTCCACATTGCCCTACAACTTAAATTTACCTCCTCAAACCCATCAAGAGAGGCCTCCAAGAGAAAAACCTATCACTGCTCAAAGTGGGAGAGATTATGGTGTCCAGCAAATGGTCCAGTACTCAAAAACATCCCATAATAGGATTAACATGTCTCACAGACAGAATAATACAAGAAAGAAGAAATCTCACCACTGCTCAGAGTACAGCAAGAGTTTTACTCGTCAGAGCAGCCTCCAAACACACCAGCTCGTTCACACGGGAGCGAAACCATATTACTGCTCAGAGTGTGGGAGGAGCTTCAGGCATTCAAAAACTTTAAATACGCACAAGTGTATCAAGAGGGAGGTGAAAACTGAACACGTGACTTCTGGAGCTCCCAAGTGATGTCACTGTTGTCGAGTCAACTTTATAAATAAAGTTCTTTTTACAACTGTTGTCGTCACAAAGCAGCTTTACAGAATCCGGTTCGAGCCCCAGTCGGGTAAACCGAGGGCGACAGAGGCAGAACTCCCCAACCAGGAGGAAGAACCCTTGGGAGAAACCGTCCTCCTCTGGTCCAATCCGGAAATAAAAGGAAAGAAAGAAAGAAAGAAAGAAAGAAAAACCCAGTATAGTTATGACTTCCAGTATGCATTAGTTCGAGTAAAAGTAAAAGAGTCCACTGGAGGTTAAAGATCTAATGGTGGGAACTCTGTTTGAGTGGGAAGCTTTAATCTTTGGGAGAAGAAGGTTAATATCTGTGGCAGCAGCTCCTGCAGAAGAGCCGGTCTGATGGAGCTGATCTGAAGTTCAGGTCGGGAGAAGAATAAGATGATAGAAGTTTCGCCGACTCTGTGTAGCAGCTGGTGTGGAACTCAGGAGACCCTCATGGAGATCCATGGACTTGCTCTCAGGAAACACCCAACCCATCCACCACACAGGTGGAGGACAGCTGTCCATCTCAGACAGAGAGAAAGAATTAAGATCTGTTTTGAACTCACTGTACAGACCGTAAGTTAAAGAATGCAGTAATGTGACTCCTTTTACAGCTGACTAAAAAGGACAGATCTGACTAAAAGGACAGATCCAGGGGTTTTACAAACACAAGAGCACCCTGAGACACTGGCGTCCCCCCACACCAGGGTGCACCCAAGATGGCGGCGCGGTAACACGCAGCGGCCGCTCCGGGGTCCAAACTTTGGTGCTAAAGTCTGTAAAAAGTCTTTCATCCGACTACTTTTCACCATAAGACTTGCACATGAGCGTCACATCCGTGAATGCTCTTAAACTTAACCGCCAAACACTGCTGGAGCTCAGGAATCAGCCAGGATTCAGTCTTCCAGCGACTCTCCGAACAACGCTACGGGAGCTCGGCGTGCTGAGAAGACCAGGCCTTCAGTCCACGAGATCGCCTGCTGAACCTGGCCGACTGAGAGGACATAGGAAGCGGTGTGAGAGGAAACAGAAACGCGGCAAGCGTGCTGGGGTCCGGGCTCAGCTCAAGGCTAACGCTAGCCGACCGGCTATCCCGTCCGTCCTCCTCGCCAATGTCCGCTCCCTGGATAATAAACTGGACTGTATACGACTCCAGCTGAACACCCAGAGTGAGGACAGAGACTGCTGTGTTTTTGTTTTTACGGAGACATGGCTCAGCGACAGCGTTCCGGACACCGCCATCCAGCTCGCCGGACTCTCCGCGTTTCGTGCGGACAGAAACTCCGCTCTGTCCGGAAAGACCCGCGGAGGGGGGCTGTGTGTTTACGTAAACACACAATGGTGTACAAACACTGTGCTGGTCTCAGTACACTGCTCAACACTGCTGGAGGTGATAACAGTCAGGTGCAGACCGTTTTATTTGCCCAGGGAGTTCTCTACAGTGTTTATTTCGGCGGTATACATCCCACCCAGCGCTAGCGCTAACAGCGCTAATGCTAACAGCGCGCTGGCTGAACTTTATGGAATTATCAGCGGACTCCAAAACTACCACCCAGACGGATTATTTATTGTTGCCGGAGATTTCAACCATGCAAATCTCAGGTCAGTTCTCCCTAAATTCCATCAACATGTGAACTTTGTGACGAGGGGGGAAAACACGCTGGACTGTGTTTACACAAACCTGGCCGGCGCGTACAGAGCGGAGCCCCGCCCCCACCTCGGACACTCAGACCACATCTCTGTGCTGCTGATCCCAGCGTACAGACCCATCGTCAGGCGCGTGAGACCCACCCTGAAGCAAGTAAAGACCTGGCCCACAGGAGCCATCTCTGCTCTTCAGGACTGCTTCGAACGCACAGACTGGGACATGTTTAGGGAGGCTGCAACCTACGGTGACTCCATCAACCTGGAGGAGTACACAGCTTCAGTGACTGGCTACATCAGCAAGTGCATTGAGGATGTTACTGTCTCCAAGTTCATCATAACACGACCCAACCAAAAGCCATGGATGACCGCGGAGCTGCGCAGACTCCTGAGAACCCGGGACAAGGCCTTTAAGTCAGGGGACGAGGCCGCCCTAAGAAAAGCGAGGGCAAACCTGTCTCGGGCCATCAGAGCGGCGAAGCGAGCTCACGCAGAGAGAATCCATGGCCACTTCAAGAACACTGGTGACACACGGCGCATGTGGCAGGGCATCCAGGCCCTCACCAACTACAGGACATCTCCACCTGCCTGTGACGGTGACCCCTCCCTCCCAGATGCGCTGAACCACTTCTACGCACGGTTTGATGCAGCGAACGACACGAGAATGAGGAAGACCACCCCTCCTCCGAACGACCAGATTCTCCGTCTGACCACAGCCAAGGTGAGAAGATCTCTTCTCAGAGTCAACCCACGGAAAGCTGCCGGTCCAGACAATATTCAAGGTCGAGTGCTCAGAGGATGTGCAGAACAGCTGGCAGTTGTTCTCACTGACATCTTCAACACCTCTCTGAGCACCACTGTTGTTCCAAGGTGCTTCAAGACCACCAGCATCATTCCAGTGCCTAAGAAACCATCCATCTCCTGCCTCAACGACTATCGTCCCGTCGCACTCACACCCATCATCATGAAGTGCTTCGAGAAGCTGGTCATGAGGCACATCAAGTCCCAGATCCCCTCCTCACTAGACCCCCTGCAGTTTGCGTATCGTCCCAACCGTTCAACGGACGATGCAATCTCCACCACCCTCCATCTGGCCCTTTCTCATCTTGACAGAAAGGACAGTTACGTCAGAATGCTGTTCATCGACTACAGTTCAGCATTCAATACCATCATCCCTCAGCACCTGAGTAAGAAGCTGAGGCTGCTGGGCCTGAACACCTCCCTCTGTAACTGGATCCTGGACTTCCTGACTGGGAGACCCCAGTCAGTCAGGATCAGTAGCAGCACCTCCAACACCATCACACTGAGCACAGGAGCCCCCCAGGGCTGTGTGCTCAGCCCACTGCTGTTCACACTGATGACCCACGACTGTGCAGCCAAGCACAGCTCGAACCACATCATCAAATTCGCTGATGATACAACCGTGGTGGGTCTGATCAGCGGTGGAGACGAGGCAGCTTACAGAGAGGAGATACAGGAGCTGACGGACTGGTGCAGAACCAACAACCTGTCTCTAAACGTCGACAAGACTAAAGAGATGGTTGTTGACTTCAGGAGATCACGTCGGGACCACACTCCACTTATCATCAACACCTCACCTGTGGAGTTGGTCCAGAGCACCAAGTTTCTTGGTGTTCACATCACCGACAACCTCACGTGGTCCCTCAACACCAGCTCCATCACAAAGAAAGCCCAGCAGCGCCTCTACTTCCTGCGCAGACTGAGGAAAGCCCATCTCCCACCTTCCATCCTCACCATCTTCTACAGAGGAACCATCGAGAGCATCCTGAGCGGCTGCATTACTGCCTGGTACGGGAATTGCAACGTCTTAGACCGCAAGTCCCTACAACGGGTAGTGAGAACAGCTGAGAAGATCATCGGGGTCTCTCTGCCCTCTGTACAGGACATTTTCACCGCTCGCTGCATCCGCAAAGCAACCAGCATTGTGGATGATCCCTCCCACCCGTCCCACACTCTCTTCTCCCTCCTGCCATCCGGGAAAAGGTTCCACAGCATACGGGCCTCCACTTCCAGGATGGGAAATAGTTTCTTCCCCCTGGCCATCAGACTGTTGAACTCTGGAACCACCAATATCATGGACTCTTAAAACCCACCAATAGCTTGAACTCTTAAACTCACCACTTCACCCACCACTTCCTCCACTTTTCATTCTGTATTTATTTATTTATCTCGTGTTGCACTCTTGCACTTTAAATACAGTAACACCGCTCCACCACACTGCTACACCATAATGTGCCTGGGCTACTTTGTTCCACAACACTGCAGCCTTCCACGGATGAATGTACTGTCTGTCGTGCCGTCTGTTGTTGTCTGTCTTGTCTGTCTTGTCCGCACTTGTTGCCCCGTGTTGTGTCTTATGTTGTCTTGCGTCTTGTGTTGTGTCTTGTCTTGTGTGTAGCACCAGGGTCCTGGAGGAACGTTATTTCGTTTCACTGTGTACTGTGTATATGGCTGAAATGACAATAAAATCCTACTTGACTTGACTTGACACCACCCTCAACACACCTGAGTTTACTGATCTGTCTGGGCCACGTTTGTCCCCGAGTTTTAGTTTTGAGTTTGTTTTGGATCTCCTGGCAAACAGTGGATAAGGAAATCCTGTCTGGCAGACCTGTCTGGGCCTCGGTTTGTCCCTGAGTTTTTTGAGTGTAAGAGTGGTGGACTGGCAGAACCAACATCCCAGTTTAATGCAATTCTCGGTACCGGGAACCTCTGGATCTGCACATTTAACTACCAGGAGAATTAATTACTAAAAGCCTGACAAAACAAGTAAGTCTTTAGTCTGGACTTAAATACTGAGAGTGTGTCTGAGTCCATGACAGTAGCTGGAGGACCGTCCCAGAGACTTAAATACTGAGAGTGTGTCTGAGTCCCGGACCGTCCCAGAGACATAAATACTGAGAGTGTGTCTGAGTCCCAGACAGTAGCTGGAAGACCGTCCCAGAGACTTAAATACTGAGAGTGTGTCTGAGTCCCGGACAGCAGCTGGAAGACCGTCCCAGAGACTTAACTACTGAGAGTGTGTCTGAGTCCCAGACAGCAGCTGGAAGACCGTCCCAGAGACTTAAATACTGAGAGTGTGTCTGAGTCCCAGACAGTAGCTGGAAGACCGTCCCAGAGACTTCAATACTGAGATTTTAACAGGAAGGCAGTGAGGTCTAGATAATATCGGACTGATGTGATCAAATGTTTTAGATCTAGTGAGACTCAAGCTGCTGTGTTCTGGACTAACTGGAGTTGATGAAGGTTTTACTGGAACATCCTGACTGCAGGACATCACAGTAATCTGGTCTGGAGGTGCTACAGTGTGGATCAGTGTTTCTGCATCATGTGGTGTGAGGGAGCTTCTGAGTTTAGTGATGTTTCTGAGGTGAAGGAAAGTCTTTTAGTGATGTTTCCAGTGAAAGTGTGTGGATCCAGAGAAAGATCCCAGTCCATGGTGACGCCCAGGCTTTTCACTGAGTGCTTAAGATTAATTGTAAGATTAGGAAAATCCAGCATTAAACCTGAAAGTTTGTCTCTAGCAATTTTGTGACCTAGTAAAAGAACTTCTCTTTTCAGAATTTAACAGAAGAAAATTGAGTGACATCCACTCTTTTATGTCTCCTATACAATCCTTAATCTTTTTTAATTGGAGCTTATCTACAGGTTTACCTGAGATATATAACTGTGTGTCATCAGCCCAACAGTGGAACAGTGTCTCTGGACTGGACTGAACTGAACCCAGAGGGCGCAGGTATAATATGAAGAGTAGGGGGCCTAGGACAGAGCCTTGTGGTACTCCATAACTAACTTTTGTACAAACTGAGGTTTCTTCACTTACGTTTTAAAAATTGATAACTGTTGGTAAGGTATGATTTAAACCAGGAGAGGGACGTTCCTGTTGTACCAACCAGGTTTTCTAATCTGTTCAGGAAGATATTGTGATCTATGGTGTCAAACGCCGAACTAAGGTCGAGGAAGACCAGTAAGGAGACCGACCCTTAACAGGTTGTTTATCATTTTCACTCGCGCTGTTTCAGTGCTATGGTGTGAAAACCAGACTGAAATTTCTCAAAGATGCTATTTTTGTGTAGATATGAGCAGAACTGCTGGGCCACAACTTTCCCCAGAATCTTTGATATAAAGGGTTGATTAGAAATCGGTGGATAGTTTGTAAACTTGAATGGATGATTAGGTTTCTTCAGTAGAGGATTAATAACTGCTATTTTGAATACTTTTGGCACAAATCCCAGGTTGAGAGAGTTTACTGTTTCTAATAAAGGCCTGATTATTACTGGCTTTAAGTAGTCTTGTAGGAACTAAATCCAGGATTGAAGTCGTAGATCTCAAAGAGGAAATAGCTGAGATGAGGTGGAGCTACAGTACAGAATTAAAGTAGTCTTACCTCTCTGTTGCCATGAGGTTTTGATTTGTGTCAATATCTGTCTCAGGCAGTGGACTTGGTGTATTTGTTATTTGGTTTTGGATTTCTTGCCGAAGGATTTCAATCTTCCTGTTAAAGAAATCCATAAATGATATCTATTGTACATCACAGGTATCTGACCTTCAGCTCCTGCATGGTTCTTTGTGAGTGTAGATGTTGTGTTTAAAAGAAATCTTGGAATTGTTTTTATTGGTCTCTGTTAATGTGGATTGCTCTTCTGGACCAGATAGTGAACTAATAAGTGTTGATAAGTCTGGAAGATATGTGATAAAACTATGGGCGGTGGAGCACGTTATTGTACAGCTAACATGATCCTGAAGTGATGTTTATAATTTAGATCTGATGTGGATCTGATATGTGCTGTATTGTCAACTTGGACACCAAGCGTAAGGATCAAGTCCAAAGTATGATTATAACAGTGAGTGGGTCCCATTACATTCTGGATAAAACTCGTAGTGTTAAGTATGGATGTGAAGGCTAGTGCCAGTGAGTCTTGTTCTTTCTCTACATGGATATTAAAGTCTCCAACAATTATAACTTTATTTTTATAAACTGCAAGGCTTGTTAGAAGATCTCTGAACTCCTTTAGGAACTGTGAGGAGGTCCTGGTGGTCTGTAGATGGTAATCAGTGAAGAGTCTTTTTTGTATTTGGGTTAGATATATTGAGATAAAGGGTTTCAAAAGAAGAGAAGTTTAAACCTGTTCTCTGACTGAACACTCTGGTGTTTTTATGTAGAACTATTACACCTCCTCCTCGACCATTTAAGCGAGGATTGTGTACATAGCTATAACCTGTCAGGGTTTCATTTAGTGAAATAAACTCATCAGGTTTGACCCAAGTTCCAATGAGACACAGAACATCAAAATCCTTTTCATTAATCATCTCATTTACAATCGCAGCTTTAGAGTTTAATGATCTAATGTTAAGAAGTCCCAGCTTTAGATCTAAGGTGCTGTTGGCTGATATAGAAAGTTTAACTTTAGTCAAATTGGTGGAGCGGATTTTCAGATTTTTTTTCTTTTGTATGGTTTTGTTCGGGGAACAGACACAGTCTCGATATAGTGAAGCTTGAGTGACGCCTGACTGCAGCTCACAGACGGTCAGTTTAGCTGGTCTGTCTGCGGCCTGGTCCCGGACCTGGATTGTCAGCAGCGGCTAACTAAACTACTCTGCCGATTAAGAGACTATGGGCTATGCTGCAAGAAATGAGAGCAGCGCCTTCCAGTGAGGGATGGATACCATCTCGACCTAAAAGACCAGGCTTGCCCACAAAAGTACTCCATTTATCGTCACATCTTATTGTCAGAGAGATCATGAATTTGGTCACTTGATACTTCTGCAGTGGCCTTGAATTTTGAATTTACTGCCTTTGATGGATCCAGATATCTTCTCCTGAACATGATCCATGAGGAACCCAAGAGTTTTCTCTTAACCAACTGGCTTTCAGAGGGACGAGTCAGATCTCCTTCCCAACTGGGTCTCAAAGAAACCAAATAAATATCCTCCTGACCAACAGGATCTGAGAGAGAACCAGCTACTGTTGTATTGTTATTGTATATTTTACTGTTTAACTTCTCCAGAGTGACTTTCATTTCCTCATTATTCTCCATGGAGCAACTTGAGGTTCAGCGCTTGCTCAGGAACCCAATGGTGCTAAAGCTGGAGGTGGGATTTGAACCTCTTAATCCATAGGAACTTGAACATCAGCACACTTTATTCGTGGGACGGATAGCGACGCAGCAGATATCTATAATCCTAATCAACAGCACTGGTTCCTTATTTTGTCAAATAAAACAAAAATGTCAAAATCTTTCAATTTTTCCCACAAACCTGGAAATAGTGAGATAGTAATAGTAAGAAAGCAGTGACTGTGAATATCTTTGGGACTTCTTGTCTAAGATCACCATCTGCGTCTGTAGCCTGATTCCATTTTACCAAACGTTGAATTGAATTGAATGTTGAGTTGAAACCTTACTTCTTCCAAAAGCAACTCACGTGTGCAGGATTTCAGTAGATTTATTTCTGTAAACACTAGCCTCTCAGTCTATACATGGACACGGTCACTGGGGACTGTTTCCATGGTAACCAGACACAGGAAGCACAAACTAATATCTCACAAAGGCTGTGAAAAAAAACTAGCAATTTAACAAATTTGGATTTATTTTTATTTTGTGTTGGCATCGGTCTCTCACAAGAAGACCTTCTGCTGACATTCTGACAGCCATATCTGTTATGGTTTGAACATGAAGTAACATGTAGGAAGGAGCAGTGATAGGGATAGTACCTTGATCAGGGAAACCTCAGGGTAACCTAATGGTCTGGAATTTGAACCAACAACCTTCTGACCACTGGATCAGCTTCCTAACCTCTAGGCCACCACTGCCCACATTGCTCAGTGTTAAATTATAAAGATCTTAAATCCAACTACAGATGCATTTCTGCAAGATAATGTGACGTGGGATTGTGAGGGAGCAGTAATAGAAGTTCAATTAGAATCAGATATATTTCCTTTTATACAAGTTCTGTTTGCTTTTTATTGGCAACCTGAGTAAAGTGGTTAACCCTCAATAAGCTTTCCAAACACTCATTTACATTTACAGCATTTATCAGACGCTCTTATCCAGAGAGACGTCCATGTCCTGATTACAGGGACAGTCCCCCTGGAGCCACTCAGGGTTCAGGGTCTTAGGGACCCGGTGGTGGTAGTACCAGAGGTGGGATTCGAACCTGGGAGCTCTTGAGCCACAGGTCTATAGACGAGTACCACCACTAGACCAGCACCACCCCTAATTACACTCACAGCAATACAGACAAACGGGCAGATTTTAGTGCACTAAGCACTAACTCCCAACATATCTCACAAATATGCATTAGCATGTTAGGCATCATCAGTTCACAAGGGTTAAAACATGGTGCATTGAACAAACACATTGAAGACTTTTATAACAAAAAATTTGGCAGTTGAGATTCAGTATCTCAAAACCTTTAGGTGGATTTGTGTTAGAAACATTAATGTGAAAAGTGCATATCCAGACAGGACGCAGGAGGCTACAGCATCACAGTGGCAGGTAGCAGTAGGCTACAGCAGCAGGAAGTGGCAGGAAGCGGCAGGAAGCGGCAGGCTACAATAGCAGGAAGTGGCAGGAAGCAGCAGGCTACAATAGCAGGAAGTGGCAGGAAGCGGCAGGCTACAATAGCAGGAAGTGGCAGGAAGCGGCAGGCTACAATAGCAGGAAGCGGCAGGAAGCAGCAGGCTACAATAGCAGGAAGTGGCAGGAAGCAGCAGGCAGTGGCAGGATGCCCTCAAAGTTGTAAACATGCTGGACCTGAAACTAAAACAAGCTCTCTGTAGTGTTAGGATGTTCTTTTAGGCAAACACAATGACTGATAAGAAAAAAAAAACACTCTGATTACTTTATGAATAACAGCCTGTTGTAATAAACCAATATGAAGAGAATGATTCTCGACTCTGAACCTGGAGTCCAGCAGAGTATTTTTTTTCTTTTTTTTTTTTTTCTTTTCTTTAACTCACCTGTTAACTGCTACAGTGTTATGAGAAGAACAACCAAACCATGCTGGACTCCAGTACTGGAGTTTGGCACTCGTCCTTCAGCCTTGCCTCAATGTATGTACACGTTCCAGAGCCACCATTATTTCTGAAAGAGATTTTAAAGGAAAGAACCCAAATGCCTGGACAGAGATTACAAACCCAGAAATAATCCCACGTGCAGATTTGGGAGTTCATCACATTAATATCACCGTTCACAAAGAGCTCATTGCACGAAAAGGCTGTAAAATACTACAAAACAACATTCAAAGTCTGTATTTTTATTTATAGTTGCCATAAAGTGCACACTGCAAATCTGGGAGAAAAACAGAAGATCTTCAGAGCTGCAGCATTCTCACATTAATGTTTCACTTTTCTCTAAATCCTCCTGAATATTCAGGGACTCTCAGTCACCAGTGACCTCTTGTTTCACAAGGGTATAAATATAAGGCGACAAAAAGGACAAAATACCTTCAGCAACTTGAGGAACATTAAAGAATACGATGTCTAAATGCAAAAGTGTGTTGACTGTAATCTGTTACGTTAAAATGATGTGACAGAATAATTTAAACATGGGGTTTTCAGTTTAACTATAAATTATTAGTGGACACGAACGTAGTTACAGAGAACAGTGTGACTTATAATTATAATATTATAATCCAAGGTTACAAACCATGCACTCAAATAGTTCTAGTTAAATATACATCTTTAGTACTTTACAAAAAGAAAAGATAATCAGACAGGTTATCAACGATAATAAACTTCTCAGAATGGAGAGCAGAAAGAAGAAACTGGTCTTGGACCATCTTTAGTGAGAAGTGCTGGGTTGTTAATGCTCTATGTGAACCTCAGAGGTTAAAAGTTCCTTAATCAATGAACCAGGATTCCCTCCTGACAGCAGATTTCTTATTTTCAGTCATTTTCTTTCAAAACCGTCTCCTAGACGTTTCTCTGATAACGTCCTGAGAATGCTCAGACATTTCTCAGCCACCTCTGCCTTTGGTGTCAAGTCTTTAGGATGATCTTGTGTCAGGAGTGTTCTCTTAGTGTACTTGAGGATCTTTTGCCCCATCCCATTTCACTCCTCCATTTTGCACATTCACATTCAGGGCTGGAGTGTGTCAGTTCGTGTTGGGACAGAGGAGATATTTGGAAGGATACATAACCTTCCAAACAGATTTTTCAGAGGCAAACCTCAAACAGTCTTGTGGGAAATCTCCCAGAATGCCTTCAGTATCAATATGGCGACACAAGCCACCAAGAAAACCCAGTTTTTCTTCATTTCTTTAACATGTTTAAAAACACTTCATATGTAATTTTAGCTTTTCTTCACAGCAAACATTCAAATCTATTGTAGTGCTGACGTCTAGGTAGTTTGTTAGCAAAAGTGAAATTGTTTCTTCCTGATTTCTAAACGGTTGTATTTGTTCCCCTCCTTTGATGCCGTACGGTGCTATAAATAGGAATAAACTTCTCCACTCTGACCAGCAGGGCTGCCTTCACACACCGCCATGCTGATGACGTAAGTGGTTCTTGAAGGGTTTTCCTGTTTCAGTCCCTGCCTAGAGCACCTCCAAGGCACAAGGGGGAGAAATACGAAAGAAAGAAAGGGGATTCGGCTGTCAGATACCTAAGCTACACCCTGCCGTCCCTACATGTCTTCACACACAAAGAAATATATTTGTCCTTCTGCGTGAACATGCTGATGTGTTTGGAGCGTAGTTCTGTCTCTAAAACTCATCCCACACTCTAGGCAGTAATACGGCCGTTCTCCCGTATGAACGCGCTGATGTGCTTGGAGATGAGCCAGCCGATTAAAACACTGCCCGCACTGCAGGCAACAAAACGGCTTCTCTCCGGTGTGGATGCTCTGGTGCTGCTGAAGGTTACTGTGTGTATAAAAGCTCCTCCCGCACTCCGAGCACTGATACGGTTTCTCTCCAGTGTGAATTCGCTGGTGAATCTGCAGGTGACCCAACTGAGCGAACCTCTTCCCGCACTCTGAGCACTGATACGGTTTCTCTCCAGTGTGGATTCGCTGGTGCGTCCTGAGATCTCGTTTGTCCCGAAAACTCTTCCAGCACTCTGAGCACTGATACGGTTTCTCTCCGGTGTGAATTCGATGATGAATCTGGAGATAACTCTGTCTAGTGAAACTCTTCCCACACTCTGAGCAGAAATACGGTCTCTCTCCCGTGTGAACGCGCTGATGTCTTCTCAGTCCACTTCTGTCCCGGAAGTTGTTCCCGCACTCTGAGCAGTGAAAGGGTTTCTCTCCGGTGTGAATGCACTGGTGAGTCCTGAGATCACCCCGTTCGCGGAAACTGTTCCCACACTCCAAGCACTGGTGCGGTTTCTCTCCGGTGTGAACGCGTTGGTGCACTTGAAGATAACTCGGCCTGCTGAAACTCTTCCCACACTCTGAGCAGTGATAGGGTTTCTCTCCGGTGTGAATCTGCTGGTGTGTTATGAGATCACCTCGGTTCCGGAAACTCTTCCCGCACTCTGAGCAGTCATAAGGTTTCTCTCCGGTGTGAATTCGCTGGTGTACTTGAAGAGTACCTTGCCGCGAAAAACTCTTCCCGCACTCCGAGCACTGATACGGTTTCTCTCCGGTGTGAATGCGCTCATGCACTTGGAGGTGACTCTGCCTTGTAAAACTCTTCCCGCACTCTGAGCACTGAAAGGGTTTTTCTCCGGTGTGAATGCGCTGATGGAGCTGGAGGTGACCCTGCCTTAAAAAACTCTTCCCGCACTCAGAGCAGTGGTGATTCCTCTTTTTTTCTGGATGTTTCTCAATTTCTCCAGAGATTCCGTTAGAGCAGACAGCAGCTGGAGATGCTTCTTGAGCACTGGAGCTTTCCTGGGGTTCAATAATCTCACATTTAATCACTTCTAGTTCCTGAAGAGTGGCATACTCCTCGTTGTGGGTTAATGTGGAGCTTGTGGATGCTACATTATCACACTTGATCTCTCCTGGTTTCAGAAGAGTGACTTTCTCCTCTTGTTGGGTAACTGTGGAGCTTATGGATGCCATATTATCACATTTGATCCCTCCTGGCAACTGAAGAGTCTTGTACTCCTCGTTCTGAGTTACTGTGGAACTACTGAACATCACATTTTCACATTTAATATCTCCTACTTTTAGAAGAGCGAGGTTCTCCTCTTGTTTGGTGCTTATGGAGCTTGTGGATGCCATGTTATCCCATTCGAGCTCCCTTGACTTCAGCAAGAAGAGGTACTTGTTTTGGCACAACTGTATTCCGTCCCAATGTGTTTGAGGACATATAGGTAACAGGGTAGGAAAATGGATATTAGACGCTGGAGACGACACCAATAATTTCTGAAAAAGTAAAAAAGAAAAACCTCAATGTGAGAAACAGGAAGAGGAACAAAGTGGAGGACAGTACCTGAAGTTAAGTCTCAGAATAAAGAGCAGTGATTCCGATAAAGTTGCCAATATAACAGTCTCAGAAACTTGGAGAATGGGAACGCTAATGGTACAGTTACCAAAAAACAAAAGAATAGACCAAGAGAAAGTTACAATAAATCAATGGGGTAAGAGACGAGGCTCCAGGATCAGAAGGGTTGGGTTTGAATCTCAGACCAGTAGATTCCCCCGAGGTTCCCGTGATCAAGGTACCGTCCCCATCACTGCTCCCCAGGTGCTGGATATGTCTGCCCCCTGCTGGACAGTGTGTGTGTGTGTGTGTGTGTGTGTGTGTTAAATACAGAGGATGTGTTTGGTTGTGTTACTGTGTGTACACAATGACTAAGACTAAAATACTTGAAAATGATAAAAACATTAACATCAATCAATAGTGATACACATCGCCACTTTACAAGTCACAAAAAATGTATACATTTATTTCTCCCAGCTATTTATATGAAGGGTGGATTATTGGGCAGCGGTGGTCTGGTAGTTTGGGAGCCATAGGATCAGAAGATTGTGGGTTCAAAACCCTCACAAGTAGGTTGCCCTGAGGTACCCTTGAACAAGGTACCGTCCCCATCACTGCTCCCCGGGTGCTTTCATAGCTGCATAGCTTTCATAGCTGTGTTTGCATGGGTTAAATGCAGAGGTCCAGTTTCGTTGTGGTTCACTGTGTGCTGTGACCTCGCAATGACGAGAATAGTCACTTTCACTATTTATTTACCCAAACTTTATCTTCCAATCAGTTCATAACACACAGTACTGGGGAGCACCACCCCAGTGTCTACCTGCATTAACTCAACAAATAAAAAGAACACTGTCAGTAAGGCAACATATAAAGAATCAATTTGAAGGTTCTAAAAGCTGCAAGACCCTCATAAGACCCTCCTGAAACCGCAACTTCAGATGTAAAGTTCTTTCCCTGAATGTCCTGATCAGGAAATTGATTACTGATCACAGTCAGTAATGATCATCCAAGAATAAGAACATGGTATTCTTTAACCTGAACACCTCCAGTCCAGTGGAGCTACCACTGGGTTTTGTCCAGATGATTCCATTCCTGATTCTTGGTTCTTGGCTTGAACCAAGCAAGACACTTTGGGAAGGAAGACGAGGTCCTGCGATGTGTGATGTTGGGAACTGAGAGTGATGAACATCAAAGAGCAAATCTGGATAAATGTTATTATAACTGGACGTGGTGTTTGGGTGTGATTTTGAACTTTTCTGAATTCTGCCAGACCTTTAGAATTAATAAAAAAAGCTTCATGTGAACCTTGTCAAGGCTGAGATCATGTTAAAATGAAGCCCCTCGTCCGTGTCTTTGTTTGGTGGACAGTCTGTCCTGTGAGAAGGGGTGGATTAAAACTGGATGAGGGTGGATTGTGTAGAAGGCCTCCTTACCTTCAGTGCTGCTCCTCTGTGTGTGAAAAAGGAGCTGGATTGAGATGATGATGATGATGATGATGATGATGATGACGAAGAGCTGAAAAACAGCTCTCAATCCTCCATCTCCTTCTCCTGCCCTGTTGTCTTCTTCTTCTTCTTCTCTTGGTTGTACTGGAGCTGGGAAATTCAGGTTAAAGATACATAAGCGCCACCTGCTGGTCTACAGTGCCCCTGCATAGTGTTCTTGTTGTTGTTGGACATTTTTAGAAGGTGCGCCCCCTCCTGGACTGCAGGGGATTCACACTGGAAACCTGGAAAATCCTGACTGAACTCACTTTTTAAGACTCAATTTTTTAAATAATTAAATGTAATTTTTTTTTAAAAGAAAGTGAAAGTGACTATTCTTGTCACTGCGAGGTCACAGCAGAGCACACACTGAACCGCAACGAAACTGGACCTCTGCATTTAACCCATGCAAACACCGTGCAGCAGTGGGCAGCTATGAAAGCGCCTGGGGAGCAGTGACGGGGACGATACCTTGCTCAAGGGTACCTCAGGGCAACCTACTGGTGAGGGGATCGAACCCACAATCTTCTGATCCTGTGGCCAACTGCCTAAACACTAGGTCACCGCTGCCCCCAATAACTGATTATTCTGAAAAAAAAGATTAAAAAGAGATGATTTCTTCATTTCCATTCCAGTGCAATCATTTTGGAGGGACTTATTGCTTATTTTGTGGTTGGAAAAATAATGCCAATACTTTCTATGTATTAATATCAAAATAATATAACCAGCTGTATGACTGGCCAGCTGGGAGATCAATAACATCATCATGGCAACTCAGTGGAACAGCAGTGGTCCTCAAGTGTCGGGAATAATGACCGCAGGTACATTTGTGTTTTTGTATCTCATGAATACGCAACATTACTGGATTTTAAAATGAAAGTCATAAATCACATTGATCAAAAATGTGGCAAGTAGAATATAAAATATTTATTGTGAAAAAGTATAAATAAAACAAGATTTGCATCATCATTTTCAGTTTTGAACTGCAAAAAAGTTATTATTTGCCAAAAAATCACTTCTGTCTCAAGAACTCTTCCCAGTAATTAGGTTTCGAGCCAGTGGGAATGATTCGGTGTCTTCTAACAGAAGGTTTCCATGATAAAAACATTTATTCATCATGGTGTGTGAAGTTATTTCAGAAATGTTAGCTCATTAATTACTTCAAGTACATTTAACACGTAAGATTTGTATTTTTATATTGTCCAGTATCACCAAAACTAGAACTTTATTGCTTTTAATGTCCTTTTAAGGTAGAAATGCTGATTATTTCTGTACACCTTGCCCTCATGCGCAGTGATGGACCTCTAGCGGTGAGTTGCCGTAATTGCATCATAAAGAACAGTCAGGTGAGTCTCCTGTACTGTTACTGTTTTTCCAAACATTCAAACTTTCAATCAAACTTAAATCTATACACTGAAAGTCTGAAAATGGGTAAAAATTATATTTCTCTGAACAGAAATTGCAACCGTTTGGACACATTAGATGATAATTAATTTAAAGTAACATTTATTTCCTTGCTCACGGGTACCTCAGGGCTACCTACTTGTCTGGGATTTGAACCCACTACCTTCCAATCCTGGGGTTAACTGCCTAACCACTAGGCTACTGCGGCCTTCTCCACCCTGACCAACCTGCCTGCTGTTATGGAAAAATTTTACCCAAGGAACAAGTCAGAGGCCTGTTAGTCTAATAAAGAGTTTTATTAATCACTGCAGTGTGGATTCCACTCGCACGCCATAAGGAATACAAGAGGAAGCCCCAAATACAGAAGAACAGAGGTTTTTGTACGCATCTTGGGAAGCAGGCCCACCTCCCCTCGACCTGCCTGGCTCTTCTCCCTTATCTATTTACGTCATTCACACACAAAAAACCTGTCTGGGACATTTCGTCCTGTTTGTCTCTCTGCCTTACACCAAAAAACCAACAACACGTTACAGAACATGATATGCTTAAAAAGGTTTGAACAAATTTTGCCTCCACATTTCCCCCTTTTGATTATTTAATCAACTTTTAATCTAACTATGTAATAGTGAGGCAAAATATGGCAAAACTAGGTTTCTTTATTTTCATTAACAATACACAACTCAGTAATTAATCAATTGTCAATTGTTTTCTTCCTTCAACATTAAACATTAATCACGATTACTCATATTTAAGACTAAATCAAAACACTAAATCTTGTTTAATCAACATCTCAATCACACACATTGAATCAAATCAAAATCAAAAACTATGCAAAGTAAAGCATAAAAATGTCAAAACTCCTCATCATCCTCACTGCTTGTAATATCATCATGCAGGTCCCTTGGTTGGGCCCGGTCTGGGTTCGGGCCTAGATCAGTACCATCGCATGCTTGCCCTACCTCCCCCTCAGCATGCAACACCTGGTATTGCACCTGTGTGGTTGTGAGGAATCATCGCCATAAGGCACTGCATTAAACAAGGTGCACACAGACAAAAACACAAGAAAACAACAACAACGGCACTATCATTGGCAACAGATGCCAGTATGGTCCTATCAAAGTGTAAATCCAACTGCACCAGCTGTCATCCACTGAAGTTGGATTAGCAGTTACGCTTCTCATGTGGTCTATTAGGTCTGTGATATTCTCATGATGATCGGGAATAAAAAAACAGCATGAGATGTTCAAGAGTTTGCAAACACTGCCTTCTTTAGCCAGGATCAAATCTAGGGCCAGTCTATTTTGTATGACTGCTTGTCTAACCTTTTCCTCATCATTAATCAATTCTGTAGCTCAGGATGTGTCATTAACCAGTACAGCCACATGATACACAAGTCCATTTATCCTATTCAGGGCTGCGGTTGTACCACCCCCCAAGAAAAGTGACCACCCCACAGTAGTCCCTGGAGTTGTCCACGGGTCAGCCAAAGTCCACCCCTTATACCTTCTCTCGTGTCTTTTTCCCCTATGATGTGAACGTGCTGACTCACCTTGAGAGGGATCATGGTCAAAGACCGACAGCCCTGGAACTACTATGGCAGGGTAGCAACAACCTCACCATTTTGACTCCGGTAATGATGTGTAGGCTCTCATGCCAAATGCCCACATGACCACATCATTTGCCCACAGTGTTACAAAAGGGCATTTAAAACAAAGTTCGTGTCCCAAACTATTGTAAACCGAACAATTAGACTGTGTTTGATCATATGCCCCTGTATTATCTCTAAACCAATTGATAAACATTGTATTTTTACAATCGGACCAACCTAATTCTGTGCCCCTTGGGATCTATTACTGCATACACAATGTTCCCCTGTTCTCTCAGGTATCATATAAGAATTGTGTTTTCACCAGGCCCTTTGCGGTAGGGGATTACAATTGAACCCAACAACATTACTTTTCTAAGGAGTTTACACATGAGTTAGATTAGCACCAGGTGGAAGCTAGCCTGTGTTAATCTGCCAGAAACTAGCCCGGCAGATTAATCGTGCTCAAATTCGTTAAATGTTCCAAGCAAGTTTTGCAGTCTGCACTGGAACCAGTATCATTCACATTAGCTTCTGTTGCCATCTTGTTAGTTAGTGGAATTACTGACCATGCGGTATGCAAGGAATGACAAATCCAACAACCTCCAATCACTGACAAGGTATCCTTTACCTCTAAAGTTAGGGCACAGGCCATGTTACCTTTACACTGTCGCTGATCTGGTCCTGTTCTTGTTTGCCAACAGTGCACCCCCTGCCACTGTCATCAGCAGTATGGTAACAATTACCATCAATGTAAACTTTTCTCGAGTCATTATTCAATTCAATCAGGTCTGAACTCTGGCGAGTGTTCGGGTGAGCCTTTGTCTTTCTTCACGGGTCTGTGCTCAGAGGGCAGGATATACCCGATATGCCCTCGTCCCACTTTACCAAGACTCCGTCACACCCTTTACCCTGTCACCACCTGTTTCTACCCTCACTTGCTTACAGTGTGATGCATGAATCCACGTAGCTCTTTGCTACCTTCACAGCAGTGGGCGTTGTCAGTAACACTTGAAACGGTCACATCCAGCGCCTGGATTTCCAATACTTCCGTCTGAATTCTTTCCCCAGGATCAAATCACCAGGTCTCAGGTCATGCAGAGGACCCCCAGCTGGTCTCGGCAACGCTTCCTTGACCTGCTGATGGACGGAGCGGAGAATAGCAGACAGCCGGCAACAATATTGCAACATTTCATCATCACAATGTACTGTTAAACTTGCTTCTGCCGCTTTACCTCCTGGTGCTCCCATGCCATAATTCATAGGCCTTAAAAACAGAATCTCGAATGGACTCAAATTTGTTCTGGCTCGCCTGCGCATTCTCATATATGTGAGAACCAATTGTAGTGCATCAGGCCATGATAAGCCTGTTTCCTCACAATATTTTACCAGTTTCTGTTTTAATGTGCCATTTTCTCTTTCAACCGCTCCTGCACTCTGGGAGTGATATGCACAATGTTTTCTCAAATCAATCCCCAGATACTCACTCACTTCTGAAGTTGCTTGGCTGACAAATGCTGGACCATTGTCACTACTCAACCTACTAGGTTCCCATCTGGGAATTAGTTCTTTGAGCAGTATTTTTGCCACCCCCCGCATCCTGTTTGTTAGTTGGAAATGCTTCTACCCACTTTGAGAACATGTCAACTATCACCAGACAGTACCGTTTTCCCTTTGAGGGGGTTAATTAGGAGAAATCCACCATCAAATGTTCAAAGGGACAATCCGATGGTGGGTGTGCCCTCTGTGTAATGGTTAAGCCTTTGCCTGCGTTGTTCTGTAAACAGATCATACCAGATTGACAATACCTTTCAGCCACTGCTGAAAAGCCCTTAGTAAACCACACAGTTCTCATAGTGTCCATCATCCCTCCTTTTGATGCATGGTCCATACCGTGCGTCAATTAAGCAAAATTTGGAAAGAAATGGCTCGGCAGACATGGGAGGCCATTAGGACCTCACCAAGTGCCTTCAGAGAAAACACACTCAACCTGACGCCAGGCTCGCTTGGTCCTTTTCTGAGGCATAAAACTGGATGATCGGTCAAGGTGGCAGCTTCAGCAGTTGTCATGATTGCCAGCTGGAAGACTGGTTCAGCCATGGCCGCCGCTTTAGTCACCATGTCAGCTTGGTGATTGCCATAAGAAATCTCATCACTACCCCCCGTGTGAGCCTGGCATTTGCAGATTGCAACCTGTTTAGGAAGTAACATGGCGTCCAAATGTGCTGAAATCAGAGTAGAATTAAGAATTGGGGAACCATCAGATTTTTTAAATTTTTCTGTGCCTCCAAATAGCCCCAGAATCATGTACTACCCCAAATGCATATCTGCTATCAGTGTAAATTCAATTCAATTCAATTCAATTTATTCTTGTATAGCGCCTTTTACAACAAAGTTGCCCCAAGGCACTTTACTTTGATGGTCGATAATGGAACAGGTTACAGTAATAGATGTTAAAGCCGGACGACTACAGAGGAGAGGAACCAAAAACTCCACTATGGAGAAAAAAAAAAAAACCTCTGAGGGTCCAAGGTCAACCGGCTACCCAACCCCCTTGGGTACACTAACAGTACAAAGTTAGTTAGGTTTTAGACTCCAGGATCAGTGAGGAGTCCCAAGTTTCTTCCAGGTACCGATGAGCCGCCAGGGTCCCTTGGCGCATCAGATGCATCACACAGACCAGATGGTAGCTTGGCATAAATGGTAACAGATCTGTCCCTGGCCAATTTACATGCTTCTGTCAAGGCCACAAGTACTGCTGCTTGGGCAGACAGAGAATGGGGAAGGGTGCCACTACAAAGGGTGCCACTCTCGGAACAAACTGCAAAGCCCACACGGTTCTGACCCTTGTCGTCTCTCGAGGCCGAGCCATCTACAAAAAGCACAAGATCAGAGATAGGGATCGGTACATCTTGCAGATCCGGTCTCGGGGAACAGATCTGTTCCACTGCTTTGACACAATCATGAGGTTCACCATCTTCCGGTAGTGGAAGAAGAGTGGAAGGGTTAAGGTTAGTTCAGTGCTTAACAGTGACATTTGGCATACACAGTCTTCTTCTTCTTTTTCTTTCGGCTGCTCCCGTTTAGGGGTCGCCACAGCGGATCAACTGTCTCCATTTCTTCCTGTCTTTTGCATCTTCCTGCTTCAAACCGACCACCTGCATGTCCTCTCTCACCACATCCATAAACCTCCTCTTTGGTCTTCCTCTTCTCCTCTTTCCTGGCAGCTCCATCTTCAACATCCTCCTTCCAATATATTCCTCATCTCTTCTCTGGACATGTCCAAACCAACGCAACCTTGCTTCTCTAACCTTGTCTCCAAGACATCTAACCTGAGCTGTCCCTCTAATATACTCATTTCTAATCCTGTCCATCCTCGTCACACCCAACGAACATCTCAGCATCTTTAACTCTGACACCTCCAGCTCCGCCTCCTGCCTTGTCGTCAGTGCCACCGTCTCCAACCCATACAACATAGCTGGTCTCACTACTGTCCTGTAAACCTTCCCTTTTACTCTAGCTGGTACGCGTCTGCCACAAATCACTCCAGCCACTCTTCTCCACCCATTCCAACCAGCGTGCACTCTCTTCTTCACCTCTCTTCCACACTCACCATTACACTGAACTGCTGATCCCAAGTATTTAAACTCCTCCACCTTTGTTACCTCCACTCCCTGCATCCTAACCACGCCACTTTCCTCCCTTTCATTCACACTCATGTATTCTGTCTTTGCCCTACTCACTTTCATTCCTCTCCTCTCCAGAGCAGATCTCCATTTCTCCAGGTTCTCCTCAAGCTGCTCCCTACTCTCACTACAGATCACAATATCATCAGCAAACATCATCGTCCACGGAGACTCTTGTCTAACCTCGTCCATCAGCCTGTCCATTACTATTGCAAACAAGAATGGGCTCAGTGCTGATCCTTGATGTAATCCAACATCTACCTTAAATGCATCCGTCACTCCCACTGCAGATCTCACCACTGTTACACTGTCATCATACATATCCTGAACTACTCTCACATACTTCTCTGTAACACCAGACTTTCACTTTCCCCAGTGTTTCACCCCAGCTCTGCAGCCCGGCCTCCTCCGCTGTAGTTCTCAGGGATCTCCGCTCTCTCGCGGGGCAGGGTGGCTGGTTGCTAGCGCCAGCAGCTGGTCTGGTGTATTAATGAACCCATTGCCTGGTGTCTCATCGCGTGCAGGAATTAAAAAACAATCCAGTACAGAATTAAAAAACAGAAAAAAGAAATTAACAAGTCTCCTCCGACTACCTGTACTTGTGACAGATTAGAAAAGGAAGTGACGAAGTAATAAATAGTAAGAAAATAGATTAAATAAGTAAAGAACAGAAAGTTGTCAGAGCTCCTGTAACTGGCTGCCTCTCACGTGGCGCCATCTTGGAGTAATAACTCAAATGGACTCAAATGTGTTCTGGCTCACCTGTGCATTCTCATATACATGAGAACCAATGGTAGTGTATCAGGCCATGATAAGCCTGTTTCTTCACAACATTTTACGGTTCTGTTTTAACGTCCCATTTCTCTTTCCTGCTCCTGCACTCTGGGGGTGATCACACAATGTTTTCTCAAATCAATCCCCAGATACTCACTCAATTCTGAAATTGCTTGGCTAACAAAACTGACCCTCCTGCAAAGAATATAATCCACCTGTGAGCATCTTCCTCCACTCTTATACGTCACCCTGTGCTCCTCCCTCTTCTTAAAATAAGTATTAACTACAGCCATTTCCATCCTTTTTGCAAAATCTACAACCATCTGACCTTCAGCATTCCTCTCCTTGACACCATGCCTACCCATCACCTCCTCATCACCTCTGTTCCCTTCACCAACATGACCATTAAAATCTGCACCAATCATCACTCTCTCTCCCCTGGGTACACTCTCTATCACTTCATCTAACTCACTCCAGAATCTTTCCTTCTCTTTCATCTTACAACCAACTTGTGGAGCATAAGCACTAACAACATTCATTATCACACCTTCAACTTCCAGCTTCAAACTCATCACCCTCCCTAACACTCTCTTTACTTCCAAAACACTCTCCACATACTCTTCCTTCAGGATAACACCTACTCCATTCCTCCTTCTATCCACACCATGGTAGAACAGTTTAAACCCCCCTTCAATACACCTGGCCTTACTACCCTTCCATGTAGTCTCTTGCACACACAAAATGTCAACCTTCCTTCTCTCCATCATATCAGCTAATTCTCTACCTTTACCAGTCATACTGCCAACATTCAAAGTCCCTACTCTCACTTCCACTCTCCTCTCCTTCTCCCTCTGGACATGCCTTCCTCCTCTTCTTCTTCTTCTTTGGCCAACAGTAGTCCAATTTCCACCAGCACCCTGTAGGCTAACAGCACTGATGGCGGTCGTTGTTAACCTGCTATCAGTGCTATCGGGCCTCGACCGATCCGGTATGGAATTCTGTATCGTTGTCCGCATATTGACTTGGCAAAGTTTTACACCGGATGCCCTTCCTGACGTAACCCTCCCCATTTACCTGGGCTTGGGACCGGCATGAAGAAATACACTGGCTTGTGCATCCCTAGTGGCTGGGTTATTTGGCATACACAGTAATACACCAATATACTTCAACCACCTCGCAGCCGAGAGGTGGGCTGTGCTGTGGTCCTGTAAGAGAAGCGCGACTGCATGTGGTACCAAAAGGGTCAGATCAGCATAGCTGACTAACTCCCTGGAGGCTATTATGGCTTTCTCTGCTGCAGCTACGTTTCTCAAACAGACAGGCAAACCTGCTGCAACCGGATCCAACTTTGAGGAGAAGTAGGCCACAGGCCTAAGCTTATCTCCATGTTTTTGTAACAGAACTTAGGTCATGTGGCCTCCCTTTTCACAGACTGTTTGCACAAACGGTTTGGTGGGATCTGGAATGCCCAATGTTGCAGGTGACAACATGACAACAAGGCCTCAAGTTGTGCTTTATTCCATACAAACTGACAGTTGTTAGATAGTTTTTGAGAAATCATTGCCCGTAGTGGTGCCTCCATCTCTCAATAGTTAGGAATGAAACTCCTACAATAGGAACACATACCCAGAAAGGATACTAACTGCTTCTTAGTCCTAGGCCTTGGTATGGTGCGAATGGCCTCAGTGCGTTTATCTGAAAGCGATTTGCTCTGTGGTGTAATGATGTGGCCCAAGAATGTCCCTTCTTGCTTGACAAATTGAATCTTAGGCAGACTGACCTTGTGACCATTCTCAGCCAAATACCTAAGCAAAAGCAGTGTGTCTTTTTTGTACTGTGCTTGACTCAACAAATCATCCACATACTGCAAAAGCCCGGTCCCTGCGGACAATTCTAAAGGAGCCAATGAGTCCCTCACTGCACTATTGTAAATTGTGGGGCTTTCACAGTACCCCTGGCAAAGGCGCGTAAACGTGTATGGCTTCCCACACTCTTGGCAGCAACCCAGGTTCCTTATAACACGGCATCCCCTATGTCACACATCAGCTTAGAACCAGACTTCTCTCATCATTACCAGAGTATAACTACTCTTAGTACGATAAGGAAGCAGTATAGATGCCAATCTAGGGGCTCCTGCGCCGGTAACCTGCTCACAGTACCCATCATAAAAACAATTAAAACACAGCATCCGACTAAAATCAAATGTTCACTGCTGAATGTTTGCTCCTTAGGAAACAAGGCAGTGCTTATTAATGAGATGGTACTCGACACAAAGTCAGATATCTGTCTACTGACTGAAACGTGGCTTAGACCCACTGACACCATCCTCTTAGTAGAAGCCTCCCCCTATGGGTTCTCATACCTGCATAAATCACTCTCAGTAGGACGTGGTGGAGGCCTGGCTGCAATTTTTGATGAATCATTTAAGGTTGATTCAAAAACCACTGAGAGCTTCCACACATTTGAAGTGATGCTGCTGAGCATTAGGTCTGATTTAGCGCTCCATATCCTATTAGTTTATAGACCTCCAGGACCATATGCTGCCTTTATTAATGAATTTGGTAATCTGCTCTCTGATTGGTTATTAGGTTTACTAGATTCGTGATGCTAGGTGACTTTAACATACATGTTGATACAGAGACGGATGCAGGTGCCAAAAGCTTCTTAACGCTCCTCGATTCTGTCGGTTGTACTCAGCATGTATCAGGACCTACCCATGTACAAGGACACACGCTAGATCTAATTATCTCGTATGGACTTGACATTGATACTGTACTGGTCCACTCCTTAAATAAACTTTTTTCCGACCATTCTTTAATCACGTTTGAGATTAATATGTCTCCACCGTACCTCAGTGAAAAGACTAGTACAACACAACACCTAAACAGGGCTAAATGTGTCCAGTTTATGGAGGCCGTAACGGAGATAGACTTCACCGGTAACAAAACTGTTCATGACATCACCGACATGTACAATACAGTAGTTGGGCAGATCCTTGATCAGGTAGCCCCAATTAAGATAAAGAAGGTCAGAACTATCAGGCACTCTCCCTGGTTCAATGATCACACACGGGCTGCTAAGTGGGAGTGCCGTAAGCTAGAACGCAGATTGAAGACAACAGGTCTCCAAGCCTCTCAGGTTCTATGGTTCACTAAAGAAAGCTCACTAAGAAAGCTCTATATAGTGCTCGCACTGAGTACTATTCAAAACTTATTGAGAACAGCAAGCAGAACCCCCGCTATTTATTTCAGACACTCGCTCAGCTAACAGACAAAACTGAAAAAAGGCCAGCATGTAGTAGTACTACATAGCGTAGTCAGACCGAGGGACGCGGAGCTCCGGCTCAGTCGGAGCCGCTGGCCGAGTTAGACTCGGCTGTAGACCCTCCGGGCCCAACCATAGCCGGTTCTGAGCCAGCACTGGCGGCATGTCCAAGGGAACGCTGGGTGACCGCCAAACGGGGGTCCAGGAGCTCAAAGAATGGACCTCCTGCACACCAGTCTTCAATTCGGCTGACGAACAGGTACTCTGCTCTCGGCAGCGCACCTGCTGAAGCGGAGAAGGTGCTCATAATTGGCGACTCGATTGTTAGGAATGTTAGCGTTCCTAGCCGTCCTAAACCAGCGGTTTCTGTGAAATGCCTCCCCGGGGCCAGAGTCTCTGACATCGAGGCACGATTGGACTCTTACTCCAGCAATGAAGTTCCGACCTTGGTTGTTCACGCTGGAACTAACGATATAAAGTCCCAACAATCCGAGGTATTAAAGAGGAACTTCATCTCTATGTGTTCAAAAGCTGAAACTAAATGTCAGAACTTAATTGTGTCTGGTCCCTTGCCAATTCTCTTTAGAGGAGATGTAACCTACTGTAGGCTGCTCTCTTTCAACCGCTGGCTAGAGACTTGGTGTGCATCTAAAAGCATCGCCTTCGTGAATAATTGGGACCTCTTTTGGGAATGACGTGGCCTTTATAAAAGGGAGGGTCTTCATCCTAACTGGAGAGGATCATATATGCTTTCCCAAAATATGGCAGCAAAATTGCCACTGTGACTCTTTAGAGCACCACCAAGGTCGCAGTCCTGTGATCTTAAATCACACGCTGGCTATTATCCCACTACCAGTACACTCCTGGCAGAAACCCAGGTACCTTATAACACGGCATCCCCTATGTCACACATTAGCTTAGAACCAGGCTCCTCTCATCACTACCAGAGAATATCTATTCCTAGTACGATAAGGAAGCAGCATAGATGCCAATCTAGGGGCTCCCGCGCTGGTAACCTGCTCACAGTACCCATCATAAAAACAATTAAAACACAGCGTCCGACTAAAATCAAATGTTCACTGCTGAATGTTCGCTCCTTAGGAAACAAGGCAGTGCTTATTAATGAGATGGTACTCGACACAAAGTCAGATATCTGTCTACTGACTGAAACGTGGCTTAGACCCACTGACACCATCCCCTTAGTAGAAGCCTCCCCTATGGGTTCTCGTACCTGCATAAATCACGCTCAGTAGGACGTGGTGGAGGCCTGGCTGCAATTTTTGATGAATCATTTAAGGTTGATTCAAAAACCACTGAGAGCTTCCATACATTCGAAGTGATGCTGCTAAGCATTAGGTCTGATTTAGCGCTCCATATCCTATTAATTTACAGACCTCCAGGACCATATGCTGCCTTTATTAATGAATTTGGCAATCTGCTCTCTGATTGGTTGTTAGGTTTACTAGATTCGTGATGTTAGGTGACTTTAACATACACGTTGATACAGAGACGGATGCAGGTGCCAAAAGCTTCTTAACGCTCCTCGACTCTGTCGGTTGCACCCAGCATGTATCAGGACCTACCCATGTACAAGGACACACGCTAGATCTAATTATCTCGTATGGACTTGACATTGATACTGTACTGGTCCACTCCTTAAATAAACTTTGTTCCGACCATTCTTTAATCACGTTTGAGATTAATATGTCTCCACCGTACCTCAGTGAAAGGACTAGTACAACACGACACCTAAACAGGGCTAAATGTGTTCAGTTTATGGAGGCCGTAACAGAGATAGACTTCACCGGTAACAAAACTGTTAATGATATCACCGACATGTACAATACAGTAGTTGGGCAGATCCTTGATCAGGTCGCCCCAATTAAGATAAAGAAGGTCAGAACTATCAGGCACTCTCCCTGGTTCAGTGATCACACACGGGCTGCTAAGCGGGAGTGCCGTAAGCTAGAACGCAGATGGAAGACAACAGGTCTCCAAGCCTCTCAGGCTCTATGTCTCGCTAAATTAAAACAATATAAGAAAGCTCTATATAGTGCTCGCACTGAGTACTATTCAAAGCTTATTGAAAACAACAAGCAGAACCCCCGCTATTTATTTCAGACACTCGCTCAGCTAACAGACAAAACTGATAGAAGGCCAGCGTGTAGTATTACTAACGAGAGGGTTCTTCAGTTTTTTAATAATAAAATTAACAACATTAGGCTCCAAATGTGCCCTATTAGCCCTCGAATTAATCCACTACCAGAACAGTGCTCACAATATTTTAGTGATTTTAATCTCATTGATAACTCTGAGCTATTTTCTGTTATAACCAAGGCAAAGTCCACGACCTGTCGGTTAGATCCCATTCCAACCAAGCTCCTGAAGGAATCCTTAGGAGTACTAACAACACCTATACTTGATATCATGAATGCATCCTTGACCTCAGGTGTAGTCCCCAATCAGTTTAAAACAGCAGTGGTTAGACCACAGCTTAAAAAACCTAACTTGGACCCTCATTCACCAAGTAATTATAGACCTATCTCTAATGTCCCGTTTCTCTCTAAGATTCTAGAAAAACTAGTTGCGAGACTGCAGTCATATCTAGACACGCAGAACCTCTTAGATAAATTCCAATCAGGCTTCCGGCACGGCCACAGCACAGAAACTGCTCTAACTAGAGTGGTGAATGATATAATGGTCTCGAGTGATGCAGGAAACATCACTGTTCTTGTTCTCTTAGATCTTAGTGCTGCGTTCGACACGGTAGATCACTCCATTTTAGTAAATAGGCTTCACTCCACTGTCGGCATTAGCGGAACAGCCCTTACGTGGTTCAACTCCTATCTCACAAACCGTTACTACTTCATCCAAATGGATGATTTTGGCACCCCCTCACCTATGTCACTAGTTAACTATGGAGTCCCACAAGGGTCGGTGTTAGGCCCAGTGCTCTTCTCCCTCTACATGCTCCCACTAAGCACTATTATACGGAAGCATAATGTTAGTTACCACTCCTACGCTGATGACACTCAGCTATACCTATCTGTTAAATCGTGTGATAAAGCATCAACCGGCACCTTAATTAGCTCCTCAGTGATATTAGGGATTGGATGAATAACAACTTCCTCTCACTAAACCCCGAAAAAACTGAGCTGCTCTTGTTTTGTAGTAGTGATGTAGACAGGGCCAACTTCATTTCGCATATCCGGGATGCAGGGTTGAAGTTTTCAGTTAGTACTCTGGCACGTAACCTTGGTGTTATTTTCGATTCAAATCTTTCATTTAATCCCCATGTTAATGCAGTAGTGAAGACATGCTTCCTGCACCTTCGGAACATTGCCAAACTACGGCGTTTTCTGTCAATGGAAGACATGGTGAAAGTAGTACATGCATTTGTATACAGTAGATTAGATTACTGTAATGCCCTACTTTCTGGAAGCTCTCAGGGCACATTAAGCACCCTACAGCGCATTCAGAACACAGCCGCTAGGATTGTTAGCAGGAGCAGGAAGTACGACCACATCACTCCCATACTCTCCTCGCTTCACTGGCTTCCTGTTAGGTACAGGGCTGACTTCAAGGTCCTCCTCTTAACCTACAAGGCACTTAAAGGTCTTGCCCCAATATACCTAACCGAACTGCTTAATACCTATACACCTAACCGCCCACTTAGATCCCAGAATAAAGATCTCCTAATTGTCCCTCCATAAATAAATGTATAGGAGCACGAGCTTTCAGTTACAGGGCCCCTAGATTGTGGAACAGCTTGCCTGCTTCTGTACGGGATGCCTATTCAGTCTCAGTCTTTAAATCACGGCTGAAGACTTACTTCTTTAGTTTATCTTACCCGCACCAATCACCATAGTGCACCACTACTAATGTCGCTGGTGCTGCTGTACATGCCATCGCACTGTTGTTTCATTTCTGTGTCTGTCACTACTGGATCCTGCTCATTACTGACCCCCTCATTCCATTTCTCTCCCCACATGTCCGGGGGGGCCCGCTGTGGTCATCACCTGAGTCCAGTACCGAGCTACCATCTGGTCTGTGTGATGCATCTGATGCGCAAAGGGACCCTGGCAGCTCATCGGTACCTGAAAGCAACTTGGGACTCCTCACTGATCCTGGAGTTTAAAACCTAACTAACTTTGTACTGTTAGTATACCCAAGGGGGTTGGGTAGCCGGTTGACCTTGGACCCTCAGAGGTTTTTTTTCTCCACATAGTGGAGTTTTTGGTTCCTCTCCTTTGTAGTCGTCCAGCTTTAACATCTATTACTGTAACCTGTTCCACCATCCACCACCAGTGTAAAGTGCCTTGGGGCAACTGTGTTGTAAAAGGCGCTATATAAGAATAAATTGAATTGAATTGAATCTCCCCTAAACACCTCCATGTTTCCACCGGTATGTCATCTGGACCAACTGCTGTGCTATTCCACTTATATTCATGTACACAGTGCTTCTGTTTTTTTTTTCAGACGAATGTTCGGACGAATGTTCTCTGTCCTCTGTTGTTGTCAGTTATGTTATGGTAGAGGGTGCTCTGTTCTGACTCAGCACACCTGAGCTCATGAGGGAACAGGTGTACTTCACTGGGGCTGGCGATTTAAGCCCCAATGACTCAGAACAGAGCGTGGCTCATTCACAGAGGCTCAGCCTTAAGTCAACGTTGGCTTTTTAGTTCTTTGTGTTTTGTTTGGTACGCCATGGAAAATAAAGCCAAGTCCATGGCTCCACTGATGTCCTATCCCCAGCACACCAGCGTTACAGTTGTTCCATTGTTTTTGTAGTAGTTGTTGTCTTGTCAGTGTTTATTAGTTGATTGTCTTGTGGTTTGTTCTATGAAGTGAAAGTGACAACCCTTGTCATTGCGAGGTCACAGCACAGCACACAGTGAACCACAACGAAATTGGACCTCTGCATTTAACCCATGCTAACACCATGCAGCAGTGGGCAGCTATTGAAAGCTGCCGGGGAGCAGTGACGGGGTACCTCAGGGCAACCTACTGGTGAGGGAATTGAACACATCGAACCCACAATCTTCCAATGCAGGGGGAACTCCCTAACCACTAGGCCACCACTGCCCTAAGAACCCTTAAAAATGTTGTTCAATGCCATCCAGTCACATGTGGAGCCTAAGGAGAGCACCCAACATGGGGCTCGAACCCACGAGAAATTAACCCATGAGATTAAGAGTCTCATGCTCTACCGACTGTCATATCAGATGTTCTCTCATGTGTAGCACCAGTGTCCTGGTGGAACGTTGTTTTGTTTTACTGTGTAGATGGATGACATGATGTAAAAACCTATTTGACACATGACTTGAAACTATATTTCTCTTAACAGAAATGGCACCAGTTTGGACACATCTAGTATTCATTCACACATAATATCTCATCATTATTAATTATTACAATGAGCTTAATTTCAGTAATTATTATTAAAGGAGAATTAATTTAAATGATAGGGTTAGGGTTAGGGAGGCCATGAAGAAGGACTTCCAGATGGCTTCGAGGAGATTCTGGTCCACCATCCGGCGTCTCAGGAGGGGAAAGCAGTGCACGGTCAACACAGTATAAAGTAGCGATGGTGCGCTGCTGACCTGGACTCGGGACGTTGTGGGTTGGTGGGGGGAATACTTCGAAGACCTCCTTAACTCCACCAACATGCCTTCCGATGAGGAAGCAGAGCCTGGGGACATAGAGGTGGACTCTTCCATCTCTGGGGCCGAGGTTGCCAAGGTGGTCAAAAAGCTCCTTGGTGGCAGGGCTCCAGGGGTGGATGAGATCCGCCCAGAGTTCCTCAAGGCTCTGGATGTTGTAGGACTGTCATGGCTGACATGCCTCTGCAACATTGCATGAACATCAGGGACGGTGCCTCTGGATTGGCAAACCGGGGTGGTGGTCCCCCTCTTTAAAAAAGGGACCGGAGGGTGTGTTCCAACTATAGAGGGATCACACTTCTCAGCCTCCCAAGGAAAGTCTATTCAGGGGTCCTGGAAAGGAGGGTCCGTCGGATAGTCGAACCTCGGATTTAGGAGGAGCAGTGTGGTTTTCGTCCAGGTCGCGGAACAGTGGGAGTGTGGAGGGTGCACGGGAGTTTGCCCAACCAGTCTACATGTGCTTTGTGTACTTGGAGAAGACATTCGACCGTGACCCTCGGGGAGTCCTGTGGGGGGGTACTACGAGAGCATGGGGTATCAGGTTCCCTGTTAAGGGCTGTCCGGTCCCTGTACAGCCTGGGAACGCCTTGGGACCCGCCCTGGGATCCGCCCGGAGGGGCTGGAAGAAGTGGCCGGGGAGAGGGAAGTCTGGGCATCCCTGCTGAAGCTGCTGCCCCCGCGACCCGACCTCGGATAAGCGGAAGAAGATGGATGGATGGATAATTTAAATGAATTAACATTTTGCTCTTTCATCCGTCCCCTCCTACCTTGCGTCCTGACCACTCTGTACATTATACATACCACACTGTACATTCTAACCTTATATCTTATATGTACAGAAGATCAGTCTCGATCAGTCTCTAAATAACCACCACCTCAGTTCATAAATCAGGTGTAGATTTCTGTAAAAAGCTCTTGTGTTAGTTTTTTTCAGACATGAGGAAAAAAGACATTGAAACTTAATCTTTTCTAATCAGGAAATATTGTGGTTCACTTGTTCACCCAAAGGCAGCTTAAACAGACACTAACAACACTATTATTAACTGTAGAGGTTTAGACGCTGTGTGTGGGTAAACTGACGAGGAAGATGTTTAAAAGACGTTTGAAACACAAAATGTATAGAGTCTGAAAACATGCACTTTCAGAGGACATTCATAATGCAAGGTTTAGTATTTATTTTGAGCATCATGACCAGCCAAGGGTTTGATCCATCCATTCATCTTCTCCTAGTTAAACACATCTTTTTATAATAAATATCCATTTTCTGCCGCTTGTCCCAAACAGGGTCGCGGGGGAGTGCTCCCAGCGCACACAGGACGAGGACGGGGGACGCACCCTGGACAGGCCATCGCCAGCCCATCGCAGGGAGGAGCGGGACAGGGACGGCACCTTGCTCAAGGGTACCTCAGGGCAACCCATTGGGAAGGGGTTCGAACCCCCGATCCTCCGATCATGTGGCTGACACCCTAACCACTAGGACACCACTGCCCCAAAATCAGAAGCGTATTGCTGATAATGAACTTCTCGAAATGGGAACCCAAACGAAGAAAGCAGTTTTGAAGCACCTCCCCTTAGAAGTGATATCTGCTGCAGGAACTTCACCCGCTCTTCTCTACTGCTCCCAGTGTTGGAACATGATGCCTAGATTGGGTGACCAGGGTTCCCTTCAGGTACGAACACAAAAGCTCATATAACACTACAGTTCAAATATGGATCTCCGGTTAGTCCGAGGAAGACTGTCTTCCACAATCAGAACATTCCCTGGAGATGGAGGTTCTACTTGAACTGATGTTCACCTTCGTGTATGTCTCTACTTAACTGCTTCTGCTTGACATCAAAGAAGCATCTACTACAAATCATCTTGGATGAAATAAATGAATCAAACTAATTTTCCAAGCATATAAACACAATTATTATTGATCATTCTATCAATATACATATTTACAAAAGGAAAAAACAAACACAAAGAAATATTCTTTTAATTATTCCATCCTAAACATAAACCTGCTTGCAAAAGATACAAAGATATAAAGAGTTTTTAAAAAAATAACATTTTAAATGTTTGTTCCACATTTTTCAACGCTGCACAAACTGACACGGAAAGTGGAGCAGCCCAGCAATAAAATCTGAAAGATTTTTTGATAATTTGAGAAAATTTAAAGATCAGAATCTTTCCTGAAACAATTGTTCTGTTTGATTTAATCGCCCAACATTCAGTTTTTTCTTATTCAAAAATCAAATTTAGATAACCCTAGTTTAGTATAAAAATAAATAAATAAAAAAAATTTATCCATTAAATCAGGAGAAGTTCAAACCACTGTAAACAATAACCTCTCCTCACTGGCGCCAACAAAACAGGTCGCTGCTTAATGACGTCATTAGATAGCGACCGGAACTTCAAAATAAAAGCGGTGCACTAACGATAACCAAAATCAGAAATATAAAATCATAATCAAAAAATACAACGAACATTAAAATAAAACACACAAACAACATAATAGCATGTTTTGTTTTACATGAAATAAACACCCTGCGTTCTCCCCTTTTTAATCAATAAGCTGAAAAAAGGTCTCCTGTTTCCATTTCCATCAGAGTCACATTTTCTTTTTCTGAATTATCCCACATAAATCATAAACACTGAAAGTCCATCTGCAGACTGGAACAAACATTATTTCTCTGAACAGAAAGTATTCAGTATCCAGTATAACTACAAATTTCAAACAATATTATTTTCTAGTATTTATTAACAAAGCTCACTTTCACAGCCTTGTAAAGAGAACTTGAAGTCAAGAGTGTTCAATCCTAAATACCGGAATCCATAATAACAATCTCAGCACTGTCCGCTTTTATCTTCAGCATGAATACGCCGATGTCTAAAAAGGCTACTGCTGTTATTAAAGCTCTTCTCACACTCCGAACACTGATACGATTTCTCTCCAGTGTGAATGCGTTGGTGTTCTTGGAGGTTGTGTCTGCTTCTAAAGCTCTTCTCACACTCGGAGCAGTGATACAGTTTCTCTCCAGTGTGAGTCCACTGATGTTCTTTAAAATAACTGAGACGACTAAAGCTCTTCCCGCACTCTGAGCACTGATAGGTCTCCTTTCAGTGTGAATTCTGATGCATTAAATGACACAGACGAAGTTCTTCCCGCACTCTGTGCAGTTATACGTTTTCCAGTGTGAACTGCTGATGTTCTTGGAAACTACTCATATGTCTGAAACTCTTCCCACACTCTGGAGCACTGATACGGTGTCTCTCCAGTGTGAATACGCTGGTGTCTTCTGAAAGGACTCCGCTGCTTAAAACTCATCCCACACTCTGAGCACTGATACGGTTTCTCTCCAGTGTGAATGCACTGATGGGACCTCTCATGAATGGAGCTTTCTAAAACTCTTTCCGCACTCTGAGCACTGATACGGTTTCTCTGCAGTGTGAATACGTTGGTGTACTTTGGCGGTATTGAGGTCTCTAAAACTCTTCCCCAACTCCGAGCAGTAATACGGTTTCTCTCCAGTGTGAATGCACTGATGAGTTTGGAGATTAATCTTTCTATTAAAACCTTTCCCACACTGTTGGCAAGAATAAGGCTTCGCCACAGCATGGATGACCTGGTGTCTTAAGAGGAAATTTCTCTCTCTGAAGCTCTTCCCACACTCTGAGCACTGATGTGGTTTCTCTTCAGTGTGAATTCGTTAGTGTTTATTGAGGCGACATCTCACTCTAAAACTATTCCCACTCTCTTGTACTGATACTGCTTCTCTCCCAACATTAATGCGCTTGATGTATTTGAAGATTCTGCTTAGGGAAAACCTCTCCACACTCTGAGCGGCCAGCAGTGCCATCCTTGTCTGTAATGTTCTCCATCTCTTCAGGAGGAGTGTTGGAGACGACAGAACTGGATGAAGTTGCATCTCTGGAGCTTCTTGTGAGTTCCATATTTCCACGTTTATCCCCTCACTCTTTCAGAAATGTGTGGTTTCCCTCTTGGTGGGGTTTCCTGATGAAGAGAAGATGAAGGAGATCATATATTTTGGAAGAAGGAAAAGAAAATCCATTAAACCTCAACCGGAAACAGTGGAAGAATTACAGATGTGAAAACAAGAACTAATAACAAAACATAAAATAACATTTTAAATGTTGGTTCCACATTTTTCAACACTGGGCTAAACTGGATACGAAAGTGATATTCAGCTATAATCTGAAAGGTTTTATTTTGATTATTATCTGAGAAGAATTCAAGATCACAATCTTTCCTGAAACTATTCTGTTTGATTTAATCCCTCAACGTTCAGTTTTTCATTCAATAATCAAATTTATAGATGATTATGAAAACATCCATTAAATCAATACAATAAAATCTCAAACTTCAACATAAAGGCGCTAAAATAGTAAGCAAAATATACACTTAATAATACTGAGAAAATACAATAAACATTAAAATAAAACATATAAAGAATTGTTATATTTTTCTAAAATTAAGTTGAAGAAAGGTTCTTTAGTTAGAATTAATTTTATGGAAGTTTTTCTCCGTTCAAATTTTACTCGAGACGCTATCCGCTATTCAGTTTCACTGCAGTTGCCTGATTTAGGCAACGCATGCGCAAAGACTATTTATTAAAGAAACTGAAATCTTATATATATATATATATATACACACACACACATTTAGGGTCAGTAAAGAAATTAGTCTTCCTAACTTAATGATAAAATGATGTTTTATCTCCTCTCTTAGCAGATGACGATAATATGATAACGTAATAATGTAGCTCGTTCATTCCTTCGTTCATAAATTTATTCATTTATCATTTCACACATCATGAAAAGTATGTTTATTTACTAGAGGTAATTAGTACAGACATAATGCATAAAAGTGAAAAAAAAAAAGTCAAACAACAATCATAGTTCATATTTTAGAAGGAAACTATGTTTTTACTGCTTTGCCAGAATCATATTACTGTGTTTTGGAGTTCAGCCATTTCTGCTGATGAAAATTATGTTTACCAAATAGCAAAATGAAAGGAATCATTAAATGTCATTCATATATTCTCATCCATAAGTCCAAAAAAGTTTTTTTTTTTTTTGTTTTTGCTTAAGTTACACCAGTGGTCCATAACACGTTCCCAAACATTTTGTATATTTATATAAATAAGATTGTTAATAATATTTAGATTGAATTTAATACACTGAGATCTTTACAACACTTTCTTTACCAGATATATTTGTAAACATTTTGAAAATGACATCTTAAACTTTGACTGTCATATATTATTTATACATTAGACCAGGTTTACTTACCATGAGTAACAACCAAATATATCTTGTAGGGGAATATTGATCTCCCTCGTGATTTTCCTGATATGGCTACTTTTCAGCAGTTATTTTCTAGAATATCTATGCATCCTAAATATATTGTTCTATCTGATGGATCAATAAAACTTCTAATTTCATTTTAGTTTATGAGTTAATGTAAATACCTTTCTTTTGGTAAGCTTTGCATACTTCTCGTTGCTCCCTGCTTTCACAACAGATCACAATAATATCTTCAAACATCATCATCCACGTGGAGTCCTGTCTCACCTCTTCAGTCAACCTGTGCATTATTATTACTAAATGACTATAACAAGAATGGGCTTGTATGAGATGTAATCCAACCTCTACTTTAAATTCATCCATAACTCCTACTGCAGATCTCACTACTGTCACACTACCCTCATATGTATCCTAAACTATTCTCACAAACTTCTCTGTAACACCTGGACCACACCCCAATTTCTATTGTACTATATATAGCTGCACTGATACTTATTTAATTTTCTGTTAGTTAAGAGCTGCAGATCCAGGGGTTCACGGTACAGAGAATTACAGTAAATTGGGATGTCAGTGCTGCTGGCCCACCACTCTCACACCATCACTCAGGTTTGTTAACGGTGGTGTGGGGGCACTTTCAGTGTTTCCAGGGCGTCTATGTTTGTAAAACCGGTTCTGTATTTTCGAAGGCTGTAATAACGAAGTTAGCTGGAGTCACGGCTCACTCTATAAATTGATGGTTTGCACAATGTGAGTCCAAAACAGATCTAATTCTGTTTCTCCTTTCAGATGGATGACTGACTACCACCTGAACTTCAGCTATAACAGACTGGATTATCTGCAGGAGCTGCTGCTACTAAGACACAAAGTTTTATCCAAACAGAACCACCCTGTTAACTTATTGATCTTCTCATATTTGATTCTCATTATTTAAGTCCAGACTAAATATGTAGTCAGGAATTTAATAATTTGAGGCTTATGGATGTAGGGAGAGAGGACATGAGGTGGTCGGTTTGAAGCAGGAAGATGCAGGAGGGACCAGTTATCGGGAGACAGTTGATCTGCTGCAGTGACTCTGAAAGAGAGCAGCTGAAAGAAGTTACAAGAAGAAAGATACCCTAGTTCTCCTGCTGCTGTCTGCTGCTGTCTGGCTGTTCTGCAATTTGCTCTAGAAGTAAGGTAGAGTAGAGTACTCTTTTATTATCCCACGAATGGGAAATTTGGGCATTACAGGGCTCTTATAAAAGTGACAGATGTACAGAAAAGGAATAGAAAAAAATATTTGAAAATATAGAGATATAAAGAAAGAGGAACAAGTACAGGAGAAAGTACAGGAGCTATAAATAAAAAAATAATTTATATATATATATATATATATATATATATATATATACATACATATCTACATGAGAATTAGGTGACTATATAGTACAAAGTAATAATACACGTAATAATTTTTTTTGTTTAATAAATTATAAATATACAACAAGTATATTTATA
The DNA here is from genome assembly GCA_017165825.1 of Hepsetus odoe. Taxonomy (NCBI): domain Eukaryota; kingdom Metazoa; phylum Chordata; class Actinopteri; order Characiformes; family Hepsetidae; genus Hepsetus; species Hepsetus odoe. Next base: position 447,731 of record CM029378.1, read on the forward strand.
TTTATAATTTATTTAAAACTTATTTATTACCGTGTATTATTACTTTGTAATATAAATAAACAAGTATGTTTGGTGAATTGTATGAGAGGTTGGACAGTAAAGAGGGAGAAAAGGACCTTTATCGATTGGCTAGACAGAGAGACAGATCTGGGAAAGATGTGCTACAGGTCAGGGTGATTAAAGATAGAAATGGTAACGCACTCACAGGTGAACAGAGCATGTTGAGCAGATGGAAAGAATACTTTGAGGAGCTGATGAATGAAGAAAATGAGAGAGAGAGAAGACTGATGATGTGGGAGAAGAGTTAACCAGGAAGTGCAGCAAATAAATGAAGATGGAAGTATGGGCTCCTCTCAAACCGCCTATCGTGGTGGAGGGGTTTATGCAATGATCCTGGGAGCTATGTTACTGGGGTTTTATGCCCTGTAGGGGCACCCAAGGCAACAGGTCCTAGGTGAGGGAAGAGACAGTGCGGTTCAGACCTCTATGATGAACAAGAATTTGGATTACGCTTTCTCGCCTGACGTGGGTCAGCCTCCCTCTGGAGCCAGGCCTGGAGGTGGGGCTCGATGGCGAGCGCCTGGTGGTCGGGCCTTCACCCATGGGGCCCAGCCGGGCACAGCCCGAAGAGGCAACGTGGGTCCCCCTTCCCATGGGCTCACCTCTGTGGGAGGGGCCAAAGAGGTCGGGTGCAGTGGGAGCTGGGCGGCTGAAGACGTGAGCCTTGGCGGGTCCGACCCGGCTGCAGAAGGTTGGGCACTCTAGGACGTGGAATGTCACCTCTCTGGTAGGGAAGGAGCCTGAGCTAGTGCGTGAGGTTGAGAAGTTCCAGCTAGATATAGTTGGACTCACCTCGACACACAGCTTGGACTCTGGAACCAGTCTCCCTGAGAGGGCTGACTCTCACTCTGAGAGTTGCCACTGGTGGGGAGAAGGCGCCGAGTGTGGGCATACTTATTGCCCCCCGGCTCGGGGCCAGTAACTTGGGGTTTACCCCGGTGGATGAGAGGGTGGCCTCCCTCCGCCTTCAGGTTGGGGGACGTAACTCTAGTGTTGTCTGCGCTATGCCAAACACAGCCTGATCATCACCCTTTTGGGGGTCTAGAGAGCTGCCCCTGCTGTACTCCATCGCTCTGCTGGGGGACTTCAGTGCTCACGTAGGCAATGACAGTGAGACCTGGAAGGGCGTGATTGGGATGAATGGCACCCTCGATCTGAACCAGAGCGGTGTTTTGTTATTGGACTTATGTGCTCGTCACGTGGATTGTCCATAACAAACACCATGTTCAGGCATAAGGGTGTCCACATGTGCACCTGGCACCAGGACACCCGTGAAAATGCGAAACTGATGATCGACGTGAGTCGTGCCATCGGCTTTCTGGTGCCACATGTCTTGGACACTCGGGTGAAGAGAGGGGTGGAGCTGTCAGATGATCATCACATGGTAGTGAGTTGGCTTCGTTAGTGGGGGAGGATGCCGGTCAGGCCTGGTAGACCCAAACGCGTGAGGGTTCGTTGGTAACGTCTGGCAGAGTCCCTGTCAGGATGAGCCTTCAACCTCGGCAAAGCTTAACTACATCCTGGGGAGGTACATTGAGTCCAATGGGACTATATTCCGCCTCCATTGCTCAGGCGGCTGACCTGGAGCTGTGGCCGGTGGCGGTGGTCGGCAGCTCAACGCGGGTGGTGCAACCCGAGAACCCAGGACACCGTGAGGGGAGGCCATTGCTGAAGAAGGAGTCCCACCGCCTTTTGGCCAGTGGCCTCGGAGGCAGCTGATAGGCACCGGCAGGCCAAGCCGTGGAATGCTGGTGGTTGAGGCAAAAACTCGGGCGTGGGAGGAGTTTGGTGAGGCCATGGAGAAAGACTTCCAGACGGCTTCGAGGAGATTCTGGTCCACCATCCGGCGTCTCAGGAGGGGAAAGCAGTGCACGGTCAACACAGTGTATAGTGGGGATGGTGCTGCTGACCTCACTCGGGACGCTAGGGGTCGTTAGGGGAATACTTCAAGACTCCTTAATTCCACCAACATGCCTTCTGATGAGGAAGCAGAGCCTGGGGGGATGAGGTGGACTCTTCCATCTCCTCGTGAGAGTTGACTCGCCTGGGCTGCCTTTGTCACCGATCCTGTTCATAATTTTATGGACAGGATTTAGCGAGCTGGTGGCGCAGTGGGTTCCAGTTTGGTGGCTCAGGATTGGGTCACTGCTTTGCAGATGACGCGTCCTGTTAGCCTCATCAGGCCGTGACCTTCAGCTCATTGGACGGGTTCAGCCGAGTGTGTGAAGCTGCTGGGATGAATCAGCACCTTCCAAATCTGGAGGCCATGGTCCTCAGCCAGAAAAGGGTGGATGTCTTCTCAGGTTAGGGAGTGAGACTCCTGCCCTGCGGCGTGGAGGAGTTTAAGATGATCTTGTCTACAAGTGAGGGCAGAATGGGAGCTGGAGATCGACAGGCGGGATCGCAGCCGCCCCGCGAGGTGATGCGGCTCTGTGTCGGTGGTCCGTCATGGTGAAGAAGGAGCTGAGCCAAAAGGCAAAGCTCTCAATCCCATCGGGTCGATCTATGTTCCCACCTCACCTAGAACGTAGATTCTTAATACAAGCGGTTGAAATGAGTTTCTCTGCAGGTGTCTGGTTTCCTTAGAGATAGGGGTGAGAAGCTCAGTCATCCGTGAGGGGCTCTAGAGTAGAGCCGCTGTTCTCCGCATCCAGAGGAGCCAGATGAGGTGGGTTTCAGCATCTAATCAGATGCCCCCTGGACGCCTCCTGGGTGAGGTGTTCCGGCACGCCCCAATCGAAAGAGACCTGGGGAAGACCCCAGGACACGCCTACCCATATCTCGGCTGGCCTGGGAACGTCGATCCGCCCGGAGGAGCTGGAAGAAGTGGCTGGGGAGAGGGAAGTCTGGGCATCCCTGCTGAAGCTGCTGCCCCCGTGACCCAACCTCGGATAAGCGGAGGAGAATGGATGATGGATGGAAGTAAGGGCAGCGATGAAGAGGATGAAGAATGGAAAGGCTGTTGGACCTGATGACATACCAGTGAAGTGCATGGAGATGTTTAGGGAGATGGCAGTTGATCTTCTGACCAGATTGTTTAACACAATCTTGGCAAGTGAGAAGATGTGGAGACGAAGTGTACTGGTACCGAGCTTCAAGAATAAGGGTGATGCACAGAGCTGTAGTACTATAGAGGATAAAGTTGATCAGCCATACCATGAAGTTAAGTGGGAAAGAGTAGAAGCTAGGTTAAGAAAAGAGGTGAGGATCAGTGAACAGTGTATGGTTTTATGCTGAGAAAGTGCACCACAGATGCCAGAGCAACTCCTTGGCTCACAGAGACGTTCTCGACTCAGCAGATATATATATATATATATATATATATATGCATATACATACATATCTACAAGGAGAATTAGGTGACCATATATACAGTACAAAGTAATAATACACGGTAATAATTTTTTTTATTTTTTTAAGTTTTAAATAAATTATAAATATAAATAAACAAGTATATTTATATTTATAATTTATTTAAAACTTATTTATTACCGTGTATTATTACTTTGTAATATAAATAAACAAGTATGTTTGGTGAATTGTATGAGAGGTTGGACAGTAAAGAGGGAGAAAAGGACCTTTACCGATTGGCTAGACAGAGAGACAGATCTGGGAAAGATGTGCTACAGGTCAGGGTGATTAAAGATAGAAATGGTAACGTACTCACAGGTGAACAGAGCATGTTGAGCAGATGGAAAGAATACTTTGAGGAGCTGATGAATGAAGAAAATGAGAGAGAGAGAAGACTGGATGATGTGAGAAGAGTTAACCAGGAAGTGCAGCAAATAAACAAGATGGAAGTAAGGGCCCCCTCCTCAAACCGCCACCTTATCGTGGTGGAGGGGTTTGCGTGTCCCAATGATCCTGGGAGCTATGTTGTCGGGGGCTTTATGCCCCTGGTAGGGGCACCCAAGGCAAACAGGTCCTAGGTGAGGGAAGAGACAAAGTGCGGTTCAGACCTCTTATGATGAACAAGAATTTTGGATTACGTTTTCCCTCGCCTGGACGTGGGTCACCGGGGCCTCCCTCTGGAGCCAGGCCTGGAGGTGGGGCCCGATGGCGAGCGCCTGGTGGTCGGGCCTTCACCCATGGGGCCCAGCCGGGCACAGCCCGAAGAGGCAACGTGGGTCCCCCTTCCCATGGGCTCACCACCTGTAGGAGGGGCCAAAGAGGTCGGGTGCAGTGGGAGCTGGGCGGTGGCTGAAGACGGGAGCCTTGGCGGTCCGATCCTCGGCTGCAGAAGCTGGCTCTAGGGACATGGAATGTCACCTCTCTGGTAGGGAAGGAGCCTGAGCTAGTGCGTGAGGTTGAGAAGTTCCAGCTAGATATAGTTGGACTCACCTCGACACACAGCTTGGACTCTGGAACCAGTCTCCTTGAGAGGGGCTGGACTCTCTTCTACTCTGGAGTTGCCACCGGTGAGAGGCGCCGAGCAGGTGTGGGCATACTTATTGCCCCCCGGCTCGGGGCCAGTAACTTGGGGTTTACCCCGGTGGATGAGAGGGTGGCCTCCCTCCGCCTTCAGGTTGGGGGACGGGTCCTTAGTGTTGTCTGCGCTTATGTGCCAAACAGCAGTCTGGACTACCCACCCTTTTTGGGGTCTAGAGAGCGTCCCTGCTGGGTACTCCATCGTTCTGCTGGGGGACTTCAGTGCTCACGTAGGCAATGACAGTGAGACCTGGAAGGGCGTGATTGGGATGAATGGCACCCCCGATCTGAACCAGAGCGGTGTTTTGTTATTGGACTTTTGTGCTCGTCACGGATTGTCCATAATGAACACCATGTTCAGGCATAAGGGTGTCCACATGTGCACCTGGCACCAGGACACCCTAGGCCGCAGTTCGATGATCGATTTTGTGGTCGTGTCATCGGCTTTGCGGCCACATGTCTTGGACACTCGGGTGAAGAGAGGGGTGGAGCTGTCAGATGATCATCACATGGTAGTGAGTTGGCTTCGTTAGTGGGGGAGGATGCCGGTCAGGCCTGGTAGACCCAAACGTATTGTGAGGGTCTGCTGGTAACGTCTGGCAGAGTCCCCTGTCAGGATGAGCTTCAACTCCGGCAAAGCTTTAACCACATCCTGGGGGAGGTGGGGGACATTGAGTCCGAATGGACTATGTTCCACGCCTCCATTGTCGAGGCGGCTGACCGGAGCTGTGGCCGTAAGGTGGTCGGTGCCTGTCGCGGTGGCAACCCGAGAACCCGTTGGTGGACACCGGGGGTGAGGGAGGCCATTAAGCTGAAGAAGGAGTCCTACCGGGCCTTTTTGGCCAGTGGGGCTCCGGAGGCAGCTGATAGGTACCGGCAGGCCAAGCGGAATGCAGCTTTGGTGGTTGCTGAGGCAAAAACTCGGGCGTGGGAGGAGTTTGGTGAGGCCATGGAGAAAGACTTCCAGACGGCTTCGAGGAGATTCTGGTCCACCATCCGGCGTCTCAGGAGGGGAAAGCAGTGCACGGTCAACACAGTGTATAGTGGGGATGGTGTGCTGCTGACCTCGACTCGGGACGTTGTGGGTCGGTTAGGGGAATACTTCGAAGACCTCCTTAATTCCACCAACATGCCTTCTGATGAGGAAGCAGAGCCTGGGGACATAGAGGTGGACTCTTCCATCTCCGGTGAGAGTTGGACTCCGCCTGGGCTGCCCTTTGTCACCGATCCTGTTCATAATTTTTATGGACAGGATTTCTAGGCGTAGCCAGGGCGTTGAGGGGTTCCAGTTTGGTGGGCTCAGGATTGGGTCACTGCTTTTTGCAGATGACGTTGTCCTGTTAGCCTCATCAGGCCGTGACCTTCAGCTCTCATTGGATCGGTTCGCAGCCGAGTGTGAAGCGGCTGGGATGAGAATCAGCACCTCCAAATCTGAGGCCATGGTCCTCAGCCAGAAAAGGGTGGGATGCCCTCTCAGGGTTAGGAGTGAGACCTTGCCCCAAGTGGAGGAGTTTAAGTATCTCGGGATCTTGTTCACAAGTGAGGGTAGAATGGAGCGGGAGATCGACAGGCGGATCGGGGCAGCGTCCGCAGTGATGCGGGCTCTGTGTCGGTCCGTCATGGTGAAGAAGGAGCTGAGCCAAAAGGCAAAGCTCTCAATTTACCGGTCGATCTATGTTCCCACCCTCACCTAGAACGAGATCGCGAATACAAGCGGCTGAAATGAGTTTCCTCTGCAGGGTGTCTGGGCTCTCCCTTAGAGATAGGGTGAGAAGCTCAGTCATCCGTGAGGGGCTCAGAGTAGAGCCGCTGCTCCTCCGCATCCAGAGGAGCCAGATGAGGTGGCTCGGGCATCTAATCAGGATGCCCCCTGGACGCCTCCCTGGTGAGGTGTTCCGGGCACGTCCCACCGGAAAGAGACCCTGGGGAAGACCCAGGACACGCTGGAGAGACTATATCTCTCGGCTGGCCTGGGAACGCCTCGGGATCCGCCCGGAGGAGCTGGAAGAAGTGGCTGGGGAGAGGGAAGTCTGGGCATCCCTGCTGAAGCTGCTGCCCCCGTGACCCAACCTCGGATAAGCGGAGGAGAATGGATGGATGGATGGAAGTAAGGGCAGCGATGAAGAGGATGAAGAATGGAAAGGCTGTTGGACCGGATGACATACCAGTGGAAGCATGGAGATGTTTAGGGGAGATGGCAGTTGACTTTCTGACCAGATTGTTTAACACAATCTTGGCAAGTGAGAAGATGTGGAGACGAAGTGTACTGGTACCGAGCTTCAAGAATAAGGGTGATGCACAGAGCTGTAGTAACTATAGAGGGATAAAGTTGATCAGCCACACCATGAAGTTATGGGAAAGAGTAGTAGAAGCTAGGTTAAGAAAAGAGGTGAGGATCAGTGAACAGCAGTATGGTTTTATGCTGAGAAAGTGCACCACAGATGCAATGTTTGCTCTGAGGGTGTTGATGGAGAAGTACAGAGAAGGTCAGAAGGAGCTGCATTGTGCCTTTGTGGATTTGGAGAAAGCATACAACAGGGTGTCTTGAGAGGAGTTGTGGTTTTGTATGAGGAAGTCCGGTGTTACAGAGAAGTATGTGAGAGTAGTTCAGGATATGTATGATGGCAGTGTAACAGTGGTGAGATCTGCAGTCGGAGTGACGGATGCATTTAAGGTAGAGGTTGGATTACATCAAGGATCAGCACTGAGCCCATTCTTGTTTGCAATAGTAATGGACAGGTTGATGGACGAGGTTAGACAAGAGTCTCCGTGGACGATGATGTTTGCTGATGATATTGTGATCTGCAGTGAGAGTAGGGAGCAGCTTGAGGAGAACCTGGAGAAATGGAGATCTGCTCTGGAGAGGAGAGGAATGAAAGTGAGTAGGGCAAAGACAGAATACATGAGTGTGATTGAAAGGGAGGAACGTGGAGTGGTTAGGATGCAGGGAGTGGAGGTAACAAAGGTGGAGGAGTTTAAATACTTGGGATCAACAGTTGTCGTGGAAAATTGAAGTATGAGCCTAAGTCTGAAACTTTTCTAAGTCAGAAATCAAACGAAGTCAAAAATCAAGCAAAGTCAGAGAGATGCAGCACAACCAATTTACTGAAGAGTTTCAGCAGGCGTGGTCCAGTGGGAGCAGCTCCAATTGCTCATCCCAACTCTGGACTTTAAATACATTACATTCGCCTTTAAAATTTACATAAATCCATCCCATTAATAGTTTTTCACCAATAATATTCAATGCTGTCATGATTAAAACCTCAGTTCCCCACCTTTGCCCCTTTCCCACCAATAGGCTTAGGCCCTCTCACTGTTACCTTCCTGTCTTATCTACCACCTATATTTCAAAGCTTCCATCCATCCAGGCTCCCAATTAAAAGTGTTTTTCAAGGATGTCCCCCTCTCTTATCTACCACCGGTATTTCAAGGTGTTCCTCCCATCCAGCTTCCCAATTATGAGTGCAGCTGGTTGCTATCTTCTGGGGACAGATTTAGCCAACAAACTCTGTGAACTCAGTAATGTGAGGCACTGTGAGACAGGGACAAATGTAAAGGGATTTTGACTATATATATCCCCCCTCTCCGACTTACAAGTCGGATACATCAATAAATGCGGTTAAATACTGAATACAGGACTAATAATGCTGTAATCCATGGTAATGATAAAAATACTGCATAACATAGTTATATACGAAACATAAATGATAATCATAAAGAGAGCATATAAAGATTTTAGCTGAATTGGTTTTTAAGTGATCAGGTTACTAAGAAGAGAGACCCATTCCCCAAGAATAGGTGAAAACCTCTATGCCAAGTAAATTTTTAGTGGAAAAATTCCCACTCTACCCAGATGTTGCGATAGCGCTATCAGCGCTTGGGTTCAGCGGTTCCCAACTTAGCCTGTGTAACGGTGGCGGGGTACCGGAGGGACGTCAGCTCGGAGCCAGGAGTTGAGAACATACTTTTATTAGTCACACTTACACAAACAAGGAACGGGGGACTGCAGTTCTACACATGAAACCCTATAACTGGGGAACTGCAGTCTAACCCTAGACACTAAGTGATCTATACTAGGCGACCTATACCTAGTCATAGACACAAAGTTTACACATACCAATACCACCCGTTACGCATAGGTTTGACCTACCTAATGAGCCGCGCTCTGTTCTGACTCATCGGGGCTTAAATAGTCAGCCCCAATGATGCACACCTGCCCGCAGGGGCTCAGGTGTGCTTAGTCAGAACAGAGCGCCCTCTAGCGTACCCTTAACACCTCCTGTGACACAAACACCTTATACGTGATAGAGAGCGCCCTCTAGCGTGCCCAACACACAACACAGGTGACAGAGGGCACCCTCTAGCGTGCCCAAAACACCCCATGTGTGACAGCCTGATCCCACTCTCGAGATTACAAAAAATTAATCAATAGAATAGTACCTTATATAAGGGTACATATTAGAGTATATCATGTGCTAATTAATATGATATGATAAGGATAATATGACTGTGCTCATAACAAAGAAAAAGAACACAAAATCTCACTTATATATATATATATATACACAAACATCTGTGATATATTTAAATATTTCATCTCTTACCAAGTTGTAGAGTAAAATACTTCACAAATATTAAATTTAAGGTTACACAGTTGTTAAATTTATGAATAAAAACTGAATATATGCCTATTAATCAGGATATACACAAAATATATGAGAATAATGGTAAAAAATTCTCATCGAAGTCCTTCCAAAACAAAATTGACTGCCAGACACTCGATGATCAGTAGCATCTGGTTCTGTCCCTTCTCCCTGGACGTGCAGGGCATTATCTGCTGATTGAACACTGTTGTCAGTTGGAGCTGGGAGAATGGAACTGTTGGGATCTGCTGGCTCTGTGATGGACTGGGATTGTCTTTGGTTTGAGCGGGTTCTCTGATCTTGTTCTCTCCTCCTGCTTCTCTGTCTCCTCTGAGTCATCCGAGTCCTCTGCGCCCTCAGTCTCATCTGGCTCCTCCTGTTCCTCTGAGCCTCCAGCATGCGCTGTTGTGGCCTGTGAGCTTCTTGGTGAGATATCCTCTCTTGATTCTCCAACGTGGCTGTCCTGGCTAGCAGATGACCCACTGGACCGGGATGAGTACCACTCTCCTGCCTCAATCCAGGGCTCTCTTGACTGATTCCACTGCGTTCTTCTCCTCCGGTTGACAGCTCATCATCATCACTAGTGTCGTCTGGCTCTGTTCTTGGTAACAGGTTCCTGGGAACTCGAGTACAGTGGTTAAGGTGATACCAAGTAGTACTATTCTCCACTTTTATTGCTGTGGGTGTCACGCTTACTACCTTGTGAGGACCAGTTCGCCTTGGCTCATTTCACTTCCTCCTGAAAACTCTTACGTATACCTGGTCCCCTGGCCTTAATGGGTTTGTGGCCTCCTCCTCTGGTTCCGGAGCACGTCTCAACTCCTGTTGGTAAATAGCTTTATGTACAGCAGTTAGTTGTCTCATACAGGCTCTCAGCTCTGCTTCCAATTGTTCCAAGGGAGGTCCCTGATAGGGTTCCCTCAGATGGGGTACAGGCATGTGTCTACCAGTAAGCATCTGATGTAGAGTCAGATGAGTGGTTCTATTAGCTTGCATTCGGTAATGCATCAGGGCTAAAGGGAGAGCACAAATTTATCTTTGTTTTTAAGAGTTCCATTAACCCTTTCCACCATCCCCTGAGACTGGGGGTGGTAAACACATCCCAGTCCTTGTTTGATTCTCAATTGTTGCAACACATTTTTAACAGTCTGTTGGATAAAAGCTGACCCATTTTCTGAACTTATCTGCGATGGAATTCCAAACCTTGGGATTACCTCTCTGGTCAAAAACCTAATAACAGTTCCAGCACCTTGATCTTTGGATGGGGTTGCTTCCACCCACCTGCTAAATCTGTCAATTACCACAAGCATGTACCTGTATCCTCTCACCCTTTTAATCATGTCCACATAATCAATCACCAGATGTTGAAATGGTCCGGTAGGTACCTGTATGTGTCCAGCTGGGGTAGTGATTCCCTTTCGCACATTATTTTGAGCACAAACATCACATCGGCTCAGCAATTCATCAATCGTTGCCTGTAAATATGGAGACCAAAACCCTTGTTTCTTTATTTTTCTTACCACTTCTCCTCTTGCACAATGATCCAACCCATGTGCATTAGTGATTAGTATTGTTAGTAATGTGTTAGGTGCAATCAACAACCCTTCATGATTTCTCCATAACCCTTTTAGTTAGGCTCCTCTGTTACTCCACATAGTTCTTTCACACAATGTTCTCTGCATCTCCACCAAATCATCCAACATAGTTATAGGTTCAATAGCTACCATTGGTGCCATCACCGGATCCTCACACTTAGAGGCCTTTTTAGCTCCTCATCAGCCAAGTTATTCCCCTTTATCACATAGTCATTTCCTTTTTTGTGTGCCTGACATTTAACTATTGCCAGTCTTCTTGGCAGCATCATAGCACTCATCAACTCCAGTATTTGCTGCAAATGTTGTATTGGGCTACCATCAGTCTTCTTAAAACCTCACTGTTTCCATACTGCCCCAAATAAATGTGTATCTCCATGAGCATACGCTGAGTCTGTAAAAAAATTACACACTTTCCCTTTGCCAATCTGCATGCCTCGGTTACTGCTTTCAGCTCTGCAAATTGGGCAGAACATGGCTGATCCATTTCCTTTCTTCACCACCGCATATCCCGCATGGTTCCCCAAGTGATCCAGAAAACAGGATCCATCAACAAAATAAGTCACTTCTGCTTCTGGAATTGGTGTAGACTCTAAATCAGGTCTTAACTTAGAGAACGCCAATGAGCTAACTATGCAATCATGTGGTTTTCCTTCAAACTGGAGAGGTAATAATTCTGCTGGATTAACTGTATTACATCTCCTAAGATTCACATCTGGAAATGTAAGCAAGAACGAATACTGCAAACTCCTTGCTTGTGTTAAAACAAATCTTCTATTCTCGATCAGCTCTATGATTTTGTGATGGGAACAGATGAGCACTGGAAACCCCATCGTCAGAACTGAAGCTTTCTCATAAGCATAATGTACTGCTGCTAAACCCTGATAACATGGTGGCCATCCCTGAGCCACTCCATCTAGTTTAGTGCTATAATAAGCTATTGGTTGTTTCTTTCTTCCACTACAGTCTTCTGCATCAACACTGCTGAAGAAAATCCATCAAAGTGATTAACAACAAACAAACAAAAAGGTTTATCATAATCCTGTGTAGCTAACACAGGTGCCATTTGCATTTCCTGCTTCAGAGTTTCAAAATAAACTTTAAAATAAAATAAACTTTCCCCATAGATTCATTATTTCTTGAACTGGTTTTTCTATCTCTCCTAACCAATACACATTAGCTTCCTTTCCTAATGTCACATTCATCTGAGCACTAACTGCCACTTCATCCACATAAACTCCATCAGGTGTTCACCAAATCTGGAATCCCAGCTGGCACAAAGTGTTTCTCCCTAATAAATATACTGGAGTTTGCTCTGAAACTAAGATTGGTAAGATGATTGTTTTTCCCTGCACTGTTACTTTAACTGGAGCTGTTACTGGTATTAGCTGCACTTGTCCCGAGAATCCTATGGTCTTCACGAATTTTCCTGACCTGGGGAGGTTTATGGCATAATTTGAATTTAGGTATGTATAATAAGCTCCTGTATCTATCATCATGGGTATAGTTTTGCCATTCACCTGAACCTGCAGCATCGGTTCCTCATCAGCTCCCTTGCTTGTCAACAAGAGCTGACCCTCCCCAGTAGGACCCTCTGGGCCTCCCTACCACCCATTCTGTCCACCCCAGTAATTTACTGGGCCGGAGTTTTGATTTAATCCAGTCCAGGCAGGGTCCCTCCTGTCCATGGATGTCCTAAATTTGGGTTTTGCTGTGATTGTTCTTGACCCACAATTTGGGGAGCCCGGAAGCCGCACCTCTTGGTCCACTTCCGCCAGGCTGTGTGTACACATTGATGATTGGAGCTGAGGGAGTTGTAGGCTGCTGTGAATTGTTGGACTCCATCCAGTTGCTGACTCACAGCTGAGACAGGATTTGGAGTCACAGGCATTTGTGATGCCTGCAGAGTTTTTTCTTCCATGACTGCAGCTTGAGTTTTTTCCCCCTTTTTCTTAGCTTTTCCAGTCAGTTCTCCCAGTTGGAGCTGTGCCACCTTTCTCAACACTTCTTTCTCTTGTTCTTTGGTTTTCTTTTCATCTTGTCTGTGTTTATCCACAGTGTGTGTCACGTGGGCTACAAATTCATCAAAAGTCTTTTCAGCCAGTCCCAGTACATCTTCCAGTTTGCTTTTGACTTTTTCTGGAAGGCCGTCCAGGACCAATGTCCGAAAGACCACCTTCATGAGACTGTCTTAATCTGGGTCACTTCCTGCTTCAGTTCTCCACATCTTTTTCATGCGATGAACATAAGCGGAGGGATTTTCAGTTTCTCCTATTGGCTCTCCTTTCAGAGTCTTCAGGTCCAATTTTCTTGGATACCCTTCCCTCATTGCGTTCCACAGTCTGTTTCGGTATGGATTGAATTCCACACCATCACTGGTCGCATCCACAGCGAGATGCTCCATGCCTGCTTTTGTCATGATTTCCTCCATTGCCTTTTGACCAATTATTCTGGCCAATAAGGCTTTTACATCTCCTATAGCAAGGAGACGCTCAAGAGTCTTTTCTTCAAAGTCCAGTATCCACTTCTGAGCCCCTTCATACAGATCAGGGAGACCACTGACCAACCGCTCCAGATCCTGGGTCTGCCATGGTATGTAATGAGCATGTCTTCCCTTAATCAGTATAGGTGCTTGTACCATCCCATATTCTCTTCCTGATCTTAATCTCATACTTGGCTCTGCCTGACTCTCAATGTCCTCTTCGCTTTCTGACATTTCACCACTATCCCTTCTACTCTGTCTCTTTGGACTTTTTCTTTCCATTGCAGTGCGCACAATTTCATCCAGATTAGTAATTGATTTGCTCATTTTTTTTGATAGAATCATCAAAACTTTGTGTCATCCAGCTTTTGGGCCTCCCCCTTGGTGCACTCCATCCTACTCTTCTCTCATCTCTATTTCCCTTAGTCATCTCAGTCCTCACTCTCCTTTCCTCTTCCTGTAACATCCTTTCCATATCTTTTAACTCTCTCCTTAATTCTCTCTTTTTTCTCATCTGTTTTCTGTACTTCCTGTAACAATCCAACACACCATCATCACTGTCTTCCCGTTCTGTCTGTTCAATTCTTCCCTCATCACCTTTCACTGACCGTGCCTCTGACTCCCTTTCTCTCCTTGCTGCCTCTTCACTCTCTAGTACTGCACTTCTCCACTTCTGCTGTAATTTATTAAGATCTGGGAATACTGTCTCACTGCTCTGTTGCCTACTCTCTCTCTCTCTCTCTCTCTCTCTCACTCTCTCTCTCTCCCTGAGCAGTGGGGCCCCTCCCCTTTGTGGAGGGTCGGTGGGTTTACGGATGTTCTCTCAGCATCCTCTGAGATTCTCTTCTCCTCTTCCAAAGCTGCTTCTTGTTCATCTTCTGGTTCTGGATCCTTTTTGTCATCTGTCACAGTCACTTGTCCAGAAATATCAAACTTCCCTTCAATGACAGGATACTGTCCCACAAAAGGTGGAGGGGTATCATACATCTTCAACTTCTTCTCTGTTTCTTCTTTTCTCTCTTTAATCTCCTGTCTTCCGTTAATAACTTTTTGAAGGTTCTCTTCTCCTTTTTTCTTTTTTTAGGAACAATTTTAGGATTTCTAATTTGTCCTGTCGCTTTGCTTGTCATTTGCCGGATTTGTCCTTTGGTTTGTGGTTCATTCAGGATGAGAATTTCCCGGGCCTCACAAAGTGTTACATCCTATGTGCCTTCTGATGGCCATTTAGTGTTTAAATCCTTGGTACGTTTAGCCCATTTTTGATTTATCTTCAGGATTTTATCCTTTATCAAGGGGTTCCTTTCACACATCTTCTCCACTGGTGTTTTCACCTTACCCTATCCCTCAAGGGTCTTCACTTTAGTTTTCTTAGTCATCCTTATTCTTCGATTCTCTTTGTCCCACTTATTATTATTAATGTTGTTATTTTTATTATTATTATTATTATTATTATTACCACTACTAATATTATTATTATTATTATTATTATTTTAACTATTTATTTATTTTTTGAAACACTTAACCTAATTGTTTAATCATTTATTAGTGATGTTTTTACTTTACAATTGATTCTTCTAAGATCAGCACCTCAGTACCTGTCACATGTGGGTTGTTTTGGGCACGCTAGAGGGTGCTCTCTGTCACGTATGAGGTGTTTTGGGCATGCTAGAGGGCGCTCTCTATCACATATGAGGTGTTTGTCACATGAGGTGTTTTGGGTACGCTAGAGGGCGCTCTGTTCTGACTGAGCACACCTGAGCCCATGCAGGCACAGGTGTGCATCATTGGGGCTGACTATTTAAGCCCCGATGAGTCAGAACAGAGCGCGGCTCATTAGGTAGGCTACGCCTACGTGTAAGGGTGGTTTTGGATAACTTGGTTAACTTGGATAACTTGGTTTAGGCTGCAGTTCCTCTGTTCTTATGTTTTGATTTGAACTGCAGTCCTTGCTTCTTGTATTTGTAAACTGTGGATAATAAAACAGTGTTCCCGAACTCCTGGCTCCACACTGGCGTCCTTCCGGCACCCTGCCACCGTCACAGAAATGAGCCGCCAAGACCGGGATGCCAGGAGCGTTGAGGAGTGGCTGGAGGAGCTAGAGCGAGCTCTGGGAGCCCAGATTGAGGGCCTCCGAGCACTGCTGCCACTGTGGCAGTCAAGGCACTGCGAGCAGAGCGGGGAAGTGCAGGGAGTCACCGCCGCTGAGCTCTCACGGCGCCTGGACCTGCTGAGTCACGCAATCCAGCTCGCTCCCTCGCGTTCCTAGAACGGCTGGAGGAGTACGGCCGAACAGAGAGGGCTGTACAAACTGTGATAGAGGCAATGTCATTGGGGCGATCCCTCGAGGAAGAGGCTTTGTCTACGCCCCTTTCTTTACCGGCTCCTGCTCTCCACCAACCACAACACTGGATATCGGTGGAACCCGCCTCCTCCACCGATCACAGCGGTCCGTCCACGGCAACAGCGCTGTGCACCAATCACAGCGATCCGTCCACGGAGACCCCGCCCTATGTAAAACTCGGTCAGAAGAAGAAAACCCTGCAAAAACAAAGAAAAAAGGGGCGATTCCTCGAGGAAGAGGCTTCGTTCGCTCCCCTTTCTTTTCCGGCTCCTGATCTCCACCAACCACAACACTGGATATCTGTGGAACCCGCTGCATTCACCAATCACAGCGCCCCATTCGCGAAGACAGCACCGTGCTCCAATCACAGCGCCCCTTCCGTGAGGGAGGCACCAAAAAGAGGAACTACGGTAGAGAAATCTCCCTGCACAGCTAATGGAGGCATTATAGTAAAGAATTCTCCCTGCTCAGAGGAACCATTTCAGGTAAGAGAATTAACTTAGAGAATCCAGGAATTAGAACAGGAACTACAGGAGTCTCAGAAGGTCTGGCTGTCTGTTCTGGGCACAGAAAGACAGAACAAAAACATTTTAGTTAAGCAGCTCCAGGAAATGGAGGCTGAGCTCCTCACCAAGAATCAGGAAATCGGTACACGAAATCTGGATCTGGCCGCCTTGAAAGCAAAGTGTAAAAAATTGGAGGATGACAACGCCTCTCTTCAGGCTGTGAGACACCAGCTGCAGGTGAGCCACCAGTTTCAAGTCTGTTCCCTTCAGGAGGAAATAGCTACAGTAAATGGGGAACTTCAGGAAAAGCAGGCTAGGTACCTAGAACGTGGGAACACAGCCAGCGTGAATAACAATAACACAGCGGAAATAGACGCTTCCTGCATCCTGCAACTGGGGAGGTTGACCAAGAAGGCCCTTCGCAGCGAGGAAAGTGGCATCAAGGAGTCAACCCCCAAACCCAGCACCACTGACCAGTCTGCTGCACAGAAGAAGAAACAGCTCCAGGTTAGTGGGAAGTTTAGAAAGAAAGTTCAGGTACAGAAGAAAATCGAACATGAGGCTGAAGTAACCCTTCAAGCGCAGGTGAGGAAACACAAGAACAGAAAGTACTACCTGAAGCTACTGTGGGCAGCCAAGACTGTTCAGCGATATTACAGAGCTAACAAGATGATGACGCAAGAAATGAAGTCTTTGAAAGAGAAAAAAATGGCTGCTGTTGTTCTGCAAGCTGCATTCCGAGGGATGAAGGTCAGACAGACTCTGAGACAGAAGCACCAGGCTGCCACTGTGATACAATGTGCTTACAGGGCTCACTGTGCTCGGACACGATATTCATGCATCAAACATACGGTTGTTGCAATCCAGCTGAGGTATCGTTCCACACTTTATGCCAGAAAACAGAGAGAGGAATTTTTGAAGTTGCGCTCTGCTGCAATGTTCCTGCAAGCCTGCTTCAGAGGTCAGAGGGTCAGAAAGGAGGTGATCCTGCACCATCAGGCAGCTTCCCTGATTCAGGCTGCGTTCAGAAGACACAGGGAAGTAGTAAAGTACCAGGCCTTAAGGGTGTCAGCCATCAGCATTCAAAGACATTATAGGTCCTACATTAAGGGTAAATTTGAACATGAGAGATTCCAGGTGTTGAGAAAGTCTGCGATACGCATCCAGGCAGCTTTTAGAGGTTATTCAGTTTGAAAAAATGTTGATGCTATGAACAAAGCTGCTGTCATTATTCAGGCTGCAGTGAGAGTGCGCCAGCAGGGATCTGTCTTCAAGAGACCGCGCTGGGCAACAGGTGGTCGTCAGAGGAGGTTCGGAAGGTGGAGACCGGGACTTCAACAAGGACAGAGGTATCAGATGTTTAAACATGCAGCAATGTGCTTGCAAAAGTCATTCAGAGGAAAGCAGGTGAGGGATCTGGCCGTGCGGCGCAGAGCGGCGAGGACAATCCAGTCCCACCTCGGAGGTGAGCAGATCAGCTGCGGAAATGTTCGGATCGCAGAACAGGGGGAGTTGCTGACAGGACTCTACCAGCAGCTGACCGAAAGAGCCTCTATGCTCCAGGTGAATGCCTCGGTCTCGAACGAAGGGGAAACAGAAAGAGAAGAGGCTTTAGCTCAAGACAAAGGTGAGCGTCATGGAAGGAGCAGCAAATTCAGAGAAGACAGAGAGGTCTCCAGATTAGAGGAACAAGCTGTGATGGTTTTCCAAGGAGAGGGGCTGGGGAAAACATATGAACAGAGAAACCAGACCGTATGCCAGACAACGAGGAGAGTTGAGACTCCAACCATTCAGGAGAAACTGGAAGCTAAAATAGCCACTATGGAAGAGCAGTTGAATCAGACCAGAGCAGAGCTGAGATAGGTGCAGAACCACAACGTCTCTCTGCAGGCTGAACTGAGAGAAGTCCGTTGTGAGGCCGGTAAAGCTCACCGAGCTAGAGAAGCAGGTCAGAGGTATGGAAGTAAAATTGGCAATCATCGAATCTCGACTCATGTCGTGGAAAATTGAGGTGTGAGCCTAAGTCTGAAACTTTTTCTAAGTCAGAAACCAAACAAAGTCAAAAATCAAGCGAAGTCAGAGAGATGCAGCACAACCAATTTACTGAAGAGTTTCAGCGGCGTGGTCCCGTGGGAGCAGCTCCAAATGCCCATCCCAACGTTGGACTTTAAATACATTTCAAACCCCTTTAACATTTGCATAAATCCATCCCATTATTAGTTTTCCACCAATGATATTCAATGCTGTCATGATTGAAACCTCAGTTCCCCACCTTTGCCCCTTTCCCACCATTAGACTTAGGCCTTCTCATGGTCCACCTTCCTGCCTTGTCTACCACCTATATTTCAAGGCATCCTCCCATCCAGGCCCCCACTTAAAAGTGTTTTTTTCACAGATGTGTCCCCTATTTTATGAGTGCAGCTGCCTAAGCAAAGCTGTAACTCTTTCCTGCTGGATATTTCCTGGGGGATCATGAGATGATGCAAGTAAGTAAGAATGTAACTAAGTGCAGGTTCAGCCACTTACTATCTCCTGGGGTCAGATTTAGGCTAACAAACTCTGTGACCTCAGGAATGTGAGGCACTGTGAGACAGGGACAAAAGTAAAGGGATTT
>CM029378.1:466896-484474 GCA_017165825.1 Hepsetus odoe
TCATGAGACTGTCTTGATCGGGGTCACTTCCTGCTTCTGCTCTCCACATCTTTTTCATGCGATGAACATAAGCGGAGGGATTTTCAGTCTCTCCTATTGGTTCTCCTTTTAGAGTTTTCAGGTCTAATTTTCTTGGATAGACTTCCCTCATTGCGTTCCACAGTCTGTTTCTGTATGGATTGAATTCCACACCATCACTGGTTGCATCCACTGCGTGATGCTACATGCCTGCTTTTGTCATGATGTCTTCCATTGCCTTTTGACCAATTATTCGGGCCAATAAGGCTTTTACATCTCCTATCGCAAGGAGACGCCCAAGTTTCTTTTCTTCAAAGTCCAGTATCCACTTCTGAGCCCCTTCATGCAGATCGGGCAAGCTATTGACCAACCCCTCCAAATCCTGGGTCTGCCATGGTATGTAATTAGCATCTCTTCCCTTAATCAATATAGGTGCTTGTACCATCCCATATTCTCTTCCTGATCTTAATCTCATATTTGGCTCTACCTGAATCTCAGTGTCCTCTTCACTTTCTGATATTGCCCCATTATCCCTTCTACTCTGTCTCTTTGGACTTTTTCTTTTCATTGCAATGTGCACAATTTCATCCAGATTAGTAATTGATTTGCTTAGTCTTTGGATAGAATCATCAAGACTCTGTGTCATCCAGTCTTTGGGCCTCCCCCTTGGTGCACTCCATCCTACCCTTCTCTCATCTCTATTTCTCTTAGTCAGCTCAGTCCTCATTCTCCTCTCCTCTTCCTGTATCATCCTTTCCATATCCTTTAATTCCCTCTCCTTTCTTATTTGTTTTCTGTACTTCCTGTGACAATCCAACACACCCTCATCATCACTGTCTTCCCATTCTGTCTGCTCAGCTCTTCCTTCATCACCTCTCACTGACCGTGCCTCTGACTCCCTCTCTCTCCTTGCTGTCTCTCCACTCTCTAGTACTACACTCCTCCACTCCTGTTGTAATTTATGAAGATCTGGATATACTGTCTCACTGCTCTGCTGCCTACTCTCTCTCTCTCTCCCTGAGCAGTGGGGCTCCTCCCTTTTGTGGAGGGTCGGTGGGTTTTTGGATGTTCTCTCAGCATCCTCTGAGGTTCTCTCCTCCTCTCCTTTTTTTTTAGACTCTTTGACTCACTTATTATTATTATTAATAATGTTATTATTATTACTACAACAACTAATATTACTATTATAGTATATTTAAATTTTTTTTTTTTTTTTTAAACACTTAACCTAATTATTTAATCGTTTATCAGTGATGGTTTTTTTTTTTTCCTTTACAATTGAGTCTTCTAAGATCAGCACCTCAGCACAACACTTTCTGGACGCTCAGCCAATCTTTATCAGAGGAATTTCTGGGTGTCGGGCCAATCCCTTGTTCACTGCTTCATAAACTCCCCAGACCCCACCCTTCTAATGTGTTTTATGACAATGTCCCTCTCACTTTCTTCTTACTCTAATTCACTCAATTGTTATAGAAAAGAATATACAAGAATCACTTCACACTCTTTAGGCCAACTGATCAAAATTACACATCACCCATGTGCGCGCACACACACAGATACACTTCTTCACACACTCCTTCACACACCCCCCCTTCGCCTCTCTCACTGACAACCACACACACTCACCAGAACTGCAGTTACACACACACATACAGTAGCTTCTTCTCAAAGTGATCACTCTCTCTCACACTACTTCATTCATACTTCATACTTGGCAGCTGCAACACACGTGTACACACAAATCTTACTTCTTTCAGTTCTCTATGAACAATCCTCTAAAGACAACAATTAATCACGCAATATTCAATAAAAACTGTACAACGCAAACCACAAGTTTGGACGTAAACCTTGCCGTCCGGCCTACTGTGAGGGACGTATACCGCTGACCTCACAATGCGACTGCCACAGGTTTATCTTCAGACAGAGACACACATCAACTTCACATAGGAATACCGTCCTGCTTCATCCTCAAACAAACAGCAAAGTTCAATACGATCTTTCAACTCCTTGTTCTCGAAACGACTGCCATATATCCTACCGGAATACCAGACCCACCGTCACGCCCTCAAGGGAATTTCAGAAGAAAGTCAGATTCGTCAACCCACTTTAGAGCCTGCATATTCACCAGACGCTACCGGCCATGGGTCGAACATTACCTGTCCGAGATCTCTCAGGCTTTTAAAAGCGCTTCACGTGACCCGTAATATATTACAGGCTTTAAGAGCTGACTGCCCTAACAGGGTCAAGCCAACACTGGTGTGCACACTCAGATTCACCTATTTTACAGTTGGGCCACAGCTCCACCTCTTTGACTTCAGCAAAAAGTAAATTTTTAGAGTGGATTTCACCCTCTCACTCCACAGTTCCAATTTCTATGAATACTCATTTATCATTCTTTTGTAAACATTAAGTACAGTTCTTTATTGAAGAGGTGCACAGGTGTCCTAGTGGCCCAAGCCCCCCTCTGCTGGTCTGTAACACAGAACCTAAACTAAAAGGCATAAAAATCTGAAATAATGCTTACCTTTAATGTTCTGTGCCAGATCAGCAGTGGGCCCGAGGAGCAGCGCCAACCCAGGAGCCCGTGTGGCCTCTTTTCAATCCTGCCGACAACGCCAAATTATGTCGTGGAAAATTGAGGTGTGAGCCTAAGTCTGAAACTTTTTCTAAGTCAGAAACCAAACAAAGTCAGAAATCAAGCGAAGTCAGAGAGATGCAGCACAACCAATTTACTGAAGAGTTTCAGCGGCGTGGTCCCGTGGGAGCAGCTCCAAATGCTCATCCCAACGTTGGACTTTAAATACATTTCAAACCCCTTTAACATTTGCATAAATCCATCCCATTATTAGTTTTCCACCAATGATATTCAATGCTGTCATGATTGAAACCTCAGTTCCCCACCTTTGCCCCTTTCCCACCATTAGACTTAGGCCTTCTCATGGTCCACCTTCCTGCCTTGTCTACCACCTATATTTCAAGGCATCCTCCCATCCAGGCCCCCACTTAAAAGTGTTTTTTTCACAGATGTGTCCCCTATTTTATGAGTGCAGCTGCCTAAGCAAAGCTGTAACTCTTTCCTGCTGGATATTTCCTGGGGGATCATGAGATGATGCAAGTAAGTAAGAATGTAACTAAATGCAGGTTCAGCCACTTACTATCTCCTGGGGTCAGATTTAGGCTAACAAACTCTGTGACCTCAGGAATGTGAGGCACTGTGAGACAGGGACAAAAGTAAAGGGATTTTCACTAAACTCACTTCACCGACAACAGTGCACGCTGGAACCCAGAGGGTGAATGCCAAAACGGAGCAGCTGAAGAACAGTCCAATGGAGAAACGGGTAAAGATTCCAGAGATGGAGCAGCTACATTTGGACCCCCTACCGTCAGCTCACCCTCACAATTCAGCAGACCCAGAACAAGGTGGCTCGTGGCGGAGTCCATGTGGAACTTCGCTTAGGAGAACCAGGAGCTGGGAAACTGCGTCATTGGGCCCCAAGTGGCCGAGAAACAGGACCAAGAAAAAGAAAAGGGCAAAGGACATCAGCAATCATCAGTTCAAGAAAGCGAACGAGGACTTCGGCACTGTAGATTCGGGGAGAAGAGACGTGAGGAACAAGGCTGACAGGGGTTGGAAGCAGAGTTTGGACTCTTTGAAAAAGACTTCCTCTTTGAACCCTGTGACGTCTATGTTTAGCTCTCTTTCAGGTTCAGTCAAGTCCAGCCGTTCCACAGAATCAGGCGATGCCTCCAGGGACTTCAGGGTCGGGTTCAGGCACCAATCGAAAGGGTGGACTGAACTGCTGGGATTCCCCTCACCACCCCCAGATGCCTGACATGGCTGGTCGGAGGTCCTTTTTGTGTTTTTTGTGGACCTGACCATGTGTCCCCACAAGGGACTTTTGTTTTTGTCAAGTTTTGTTGTTCTTGGCCTCCCCCCAGAGGTTCGGCTATGTTTTGGCACTTCGGGAGCCGCGCCTTTTGGGGGGGGTTCTGTCACATGTGGGTTGTTTTGGGCACGCTAGAGGGTGCTCTCTATCACATATGAGGTGTTTGTCACATGAGGTGTTTTGGGTACGCTAGAGGGCGCTCTGTTCTGACTGAGCACACCTGAGCCCATGCAGGCAG
This sequence comes from Hepsetus odoe, assembly GCA_017165825.1. Taxonomy (NCBI): domain Eukaryota; kingdom Metazoa; phylum Chordata; class Actinopteri; order Characiformes; family Hepsetidae; genus Hepsetus; species Hepsetus odoe. The sequence goes on from CM029378.1 coordinate 471,040, forward strand.
GTGTGCATCATTGGGGCTGACTATTTAAGCCCCGATGAGTCAGAACAGAGCGCGGCTCATTAGGTAGGCTACGCCTACGTGTAAGGGTGGTTTTGGATAACTTGGTTCAGGGTTGTTTTTGTAAACTGGATAATAAAACAGTGTTCCGAACTCCTGGCTCCGCACTGGCGTCCTTCCGGCACCCCGCCACCGTCACAGTACCAAATTTTCTGGGCGCTCAGCCAATCTTTATCAGAGGTATTTCTGGGCGTTGGGCCAATTTCTTGTTTACTGCTTCATAGACCCTCATAGAACCTCACCCTTCTAATGTGTTTATGACAGTGTTCCTCTTGCTTTCTTCTGCTCTAATTCTGCTTGTTATAGAAAAAATATACAAAATCACTTCACACTCTTATAAGGCCTTCAGTCAAAATGCACACATCACCCATATGCGCGCACACACACACAGATACACTTCTTCACACACTCCTTCACACACTTCTTCACACACTCCCCTTAACGCCTCTCACACTGACAACCACACACACTCACCAGAACTGCAGTTACACACACACATACAGTAGCTTCTTCTCAAAGTGATCACTCTCTCTCACACATCACTTCATTCATACTTTTTTGGCAGCTGCAACACACGTGTACACACAAATCTTACTTCTTTCAGTTCTCTATGAACAATCTTTTGAAGACAACAATTAATCACTCAGTATTCAATAAAACTGTACAACGCAAACCACAAGTTTGGATGTAAACCTCGCCGTCCGGCCTACTGTGAGGACACATACCACTGACCCCACAATGCGACTGTCACAGGTTTATCTTCAGACAGAGACACACATCAACTTCGCGTAGGAATACCTTTCCTGCTTCATCCTCAAACAAACAGCAAAGGTCAATACGATCTTTCAACTCCTTGTTCTCCAAATGACTGCCATATATCCTAGCGGCCTGTCGACCCACCGTCAACGCCCCCTCAGGAATTTCAGAAGATTCGTCAACCCACTTCACTCAGAGTCTGCATATTCACAGAGAGCTACCAGCCATGGGCCGCACAATACCTGTCAGAGATCTCTCAGGCTTTTACAAGCGCTTCACGTGACCCGTAATACATTACAGGCTTTAAAGCTGACTGCCCTAACAGGGTCAAGCCAACACTGGCGTGCACACTCAGATTCCACTATTTTACAGTTGGGCCACGGACCCACCTCTTTGACTCCAGCAAAAAGTTAATTTTTTAGAGTGGATTTCACTCTCTCACTCCACAGTTCCAATTTCTATGAATACTCATTTATCATTCTTTTGTAATTAACACAAACATTAAGTACAGTTCTTTATTGGAGAGGTGCACAGGTCTCCCAGTGGCCCAAGCCCACCTCTGCTGGTCTGTAACACAGAACCTAAACTAAAAGGCAGCAAATCTGAAATAATGCTTACCTTTAATGTTCTGTGCCAGATCAGCAGTGGGCCCGAGGATCAGCGCCGAACCAGGAGCCCGTGCGGCCTCTTTTCAATCCTGCCGACTACGCCAAAATATGTCGTGGAAAATTGAAGTGTGAGCCTAAGTCTGAAACTTTTCTAAGTCAGAAATCAAACGAAGTCAAAAATCAAGCGAAGTCAGAGAGATGCAGCACAACCAATTTACTGAAGAGTTTCGGCAGGTGTGGTCCAGTGGGAGCAGCTCCAATTGCTCATCCCAACTCCGGACTTTAAATACATTACATTCGCCTTTAAAATTTACATAAATCCATCCCATCCCATTTCCACCAATAATATTCAATGCTGTCATGATTAAAACCTCAGTTCCCCATCTTTGCCCCTTTCCCACCAACAGGCTTAGGCCCTCTCACTGTTACCTTCCTGTCTTATCTACCACCTATATTTCAAAGCTTCCATCCATCCAGGCTCCCAATTAAAAGTGTTTTTCAAGGATGTCCCCCTATCTTATCTACCACCGGTATTTCAAGGTGTTCCTCCCATCCAGCTTCCCAATTATGAGTGCAGCTGGTTGCTATCTTCTGGGGACAGATTTAGCCAACAAACTCTGTGAACTCAGTAATGTGAGGCACTGTGAGACAGGGACAAAAGTAAAGGGATTTTGACTATACAGTTCAGTGTAACGGCGAGTGTGCAAGAGAGGTGAAGAAGAGAGTGCAGGCTGGTTGGAATGGGTGGAGAAGAGTGGCTGGAGTGATTTGTGACAGACACGTACCAGTTAGAGTAAAAGGGAAGGTTTACAGGACAGTAGTGAGACCAGCTATGTTGTATGGGTTGGAGACAGTGGCTTGCTTGATCGTGGATTGATCCAAGATGGCGGCGCGGTAACACGCAGCGGCCGCTCCGGGGTCCAAACTTTGGTGCTAAAGTCTGTAAAAAGTCTTTCATACGACTACTTTTCACCATAAGACTTGCACATGAGCGTCACATCTGTGAATGCTCTTAAATTTAACCGCTAAACACTGCTGGAGCTCAGGAATCAGCCGGGATTCAGTCTTCCAGCGACTCTCCGAACAACGCTACGGGAGCTTGGCGTGCTGAGAAGACCAGGCCTTCAGTCCCCGAGATCGCCTGCTGAACCTGGCCGACTGAGAGGACATAGGAAGCGGTGTGAGAGGAAACAGAAACGCGGCAAGCGTGCTGGGGTCCGGGCTCAGCGCTAATGCTAACAGCGCGCTGGCTGAACTTGATGGAATTATCAGCGGACTCAGGCCCACAGGAGCCATCTCTGCTCTTCAGGACTGCTTCGAACGCACCGACTGGGACATGTTTAGGGAGGCTGCAACCTACAGTGACTCCATCAACCTGGAGGAGTACACAGCTTCAGTGACTGGCTACATCAGCAAGTGCATTGAGGATGTTACTGTCTCCAACTTCATCATATCACGACCCAACCAGAAGCCATGGATGACCGCGGAGCTGCGCAGACTCCTGAGAACCCGGGACAAGGCCTTCAAGTCAGGGGACGAGGCCGCCCTAAGAAAAGCGAGGGCAAACCTGTCTCGGGCCATCAGAGCAGCAAAGCGTGCTCACGCAGAGAGAATCCATGGCCACTTCAAGAACACTGGTGACACGCGGCGCATGTGGCAGGGCATCCAGGCCCTCACCAACTACAGGACATCTCCACCTGCCTGTGACGGTGACCCCACCCTTCCAGATGCGCTGAACCACTTCTATGCATGGTTTGATGCAGTGAACGACACGAGAATGAGGAAGACCACCCCTCCTCCGAACGACCAGATTCTCTGTCTGACCACAGCCGAGGTGAGAAGATCTCTTCTCAGAGTCAACCCACGGAAAGCTGCCGGTCCAGACAATATTCAAGGTCATGTGCTCAGAGGATGTGCAGAACAGCTGGCAGATGTTCTCACTGACATCTTCAACATAAGATAAAGGGATAAAAGGGGATACGCAGCAGATATCCCTGGTGGGGGTTGCCTCCCCTACTCACTGTGCTCCTTCCAGTAATGGTGTTCAATCCTCTCCACACACCTCTGACGTTGTTTTGTTTGAGCTGCTCCTCCAGGCTCTCTGTATCTGTCCTTCCCCCTCCTTATCTCTCTTTTTGTAAAACCCCTGGATCTGTCCTTGTGAGTTGGATCTGTCCTTTTTACTCGGGTTGTAATAGGAGTCATGTTACTGCATTCTGTAAACTTACGGTCTGTATAATGAGTTCAAAACAGATCTAATTGCTTTCTCTTTGCGTGAGATGGCCAGCTGTACTCCACCTGTGTGGTGGACGGTTTAGGTTTTACTGGAAAGCAAGTTCATCGATCTCCGTGAGGGTCTCCTGAGTTCCATGCCAGCTGCTACACTGAGTTGGCGAAGCTACTATCATCATATTTCTCTCCTGACCTGAACTTCAGATCAGCTCCATCAGCGGCAGTGCAACGGGCAGCGGCGGCCTAGTGGTTAGGGAGTTGGCGCTGCATCGGAAGATTGTGGGTTCGATTCCCTCACAAGTAGGTTGCCCTGAGGTACCCCTGAGCAAGGTACCGTCCCTGTCACTGCTCCCCGGGCGCTTTCAATAGCTGCACGGTGTTTGTGTGCATGGGTTAAAAGCAGAGGTCCAATTTCGTTGTGGTTCATGGTGTGCAGTGCTGTGACCTCGCAATGACAAGGGTTGTCACTTTCACTTTTTTTTCTTCACTTTCATCAGACTGGCTCTTCTGCAGGAGCAGCTGCCATGAAAATTAAAGCTTCTCCCACTCAGACAGTGCTCCCACCATTAGATAATCAACCTCCAGTTACAATCACCAGTAAACTCATTTACTTTTATTGGAACTCATGTTTACTGGAAGCTACCACTATACAAGGTTTTGCTTTCTTTCTTTTCTTTTATTTCCGGTGTCGACCAAAGAAAGATTGGTTCCCCTTTTTAATCTTTGTTTCCCCCAAGGCTTCTTCCTCCTGTTTTGGGGAGCTCTTCCTCTGTTGCCCTTGGCTTACCCTATTGGGACTTGGGCCAGATTCTGTAAAGCTGCTTTCAAGTCAAGTCAAGTCAAGTAGGATTTTATTGTCATTTCAGCCATATACACAGTACACAGTGAAACGAAATAACGTTCCTCCAGGACCCTGGTGCTACACACAAGACAAGACACAACATAAGACACAACATAAGACACAACACGGGGCAACAAGTGCGGACAAGACAGACAAGACAGTTGTAAAACAGTTTGTGACAACAGTTGTAAAAAGAACTTTATAAATAAAACTGACTTGACCGGAGTTCCTCATACAAAACCACAACCAGATTGATTAACACAATCTTGGAAAGTGAGAGGATGTCTGAGACGAAGTGTACTGGTACCGATCTTCAAGAATAAGGGTGATGCACAGAGCTGTAGTAACTATAGAGGGATAAAGTTGATCAGCCACAGAATGATGTTATGGGAAAGAGTCGTGAAAGCTAGGGTTAAGAAAAGAGATGAGGATCAGTGAACAGCAGTATAGTTTTATGCCGAGAAAGAGCTCTACAGATACAATGTTTGCTGTGAGGGTGTTGATGGAGAAGTACAGAGAAGGTCAGAAGGAGCTGCATTGTACCTTTGTGGATTTGGAGAACGGAGATGACAGGGTGCCTAGAGAGGAGTTGTGGTTTTGTATGAGGACGTCTGGTTTTACAGAGAAGTATGTGAGAGTAGTTCAGGATATGTATGATGTCAGTGTGACAGTGGTGAGATCAGCAGTGGGAGTGACCTATGCATTTAAGGTAGAGGTTGGATTACATCAAGGATCAGCACTGAGCCCATTCTTGTTTGCGATAGTAATGGACAGGTTAACGGACGAGGTTAGACAGGAGTCTCTGTGGATGATGATGTTTGCTGATAATATTGTGATCTGCAGTGAAAGTATGGAGCAGCTTGAGGAGAACCTGGAGAGATGGAGATGTGCTCTAGAAAGGAGAGGAATGAAAGTGAGTAGGGCAAAGAGTACGGTTGTGAGTTTCGTTGGGTGTGACAAGGATGGACAGAATTAGAATATTTTAGAGTATATTAGAGGGACAGCTCAGGTTATACGTCTTGGTGACAAGACAAACTGGGTTTCCAAGTCGGGAAGGGACTTGGAAAGATCCAAGTCGGGTAGTGACACTGGCGCCAACTAAAAAACAAGTCACAGTTTAATGACATCATTAGATAATGATCATAACTTCAAAATAAAAAAGAACTAACAATAATCAAAACCAAAAATATAAAATTATAATCAGAAAATACAAGTAACAAAAAACCCACACAAATAATGTTACAGCATGTTTTGTTTTACATTAAATTAACACCCTGCTGTCCCCCTTTATTTAATCAATAAGCTGAAATAAAGTCTCCTGTTTCCATTTACATCAAAATGTAAAGAATCAGAATTGTCCCACATAAATCATAAACAAAAAGTCCATCTGAAGACAAGAACAAACAGTACTTCTCTGAAAAGAAAGTATCCAGTATTCAGTAGAACAAAATTTCAAACAAACTTTTCTAGTATTTATTAACAAAGCTCACGTTCACAGCCTTGTTATGAGAAATCAAGTGTTCAATCCTAAATACCTGAATCCATAATAACAATCTCAGCACTGTTTGGTTTGATCTTTGGTATGAATACGCTGATGTTTACGGAGGCTACTCTTGTTATTAAAACTCTTCTCACACTCCGAACACTGATACGGTTTCTCTCCAGTGTGAATGTGTTGGTGTTCTTGGAGGTTGTGTCTTTTTCCAAAACTCTTCCCACACACTGAGCATGGATATGGTTTCTCTCCAGTGTGAATGCGTTGGTGTTCTTGGAGGTTTGGTTTGATTCTAAAACTCTTCCCACACACTGAGCATGGATACGGTTTCTCTCCAGTGTGAATACGCTTGTGTATGCGGAGGTTACAGCTGTTTCTAAAACTCATCCCACACTCCGAGCACTGATACGGTTTCTCTCCAGTATGAATGCGTAGGTGTGCTTGGAGCTTACATCTGATTTTAAAACTCATCCCACACTCCGAGCACTGATACGGTTTCTCTCCAGTGTGAATGCGTTGGTGTGCTAGGAGATTAGATCTGGTTTTAAAACTCTTCTCACACTCTGAGCACTGATACGGTGTCTCTGCAGTGTGAATACGCTGGTGTACTTTGGCGGTACTGAGGTTTCTAAAACTCTTCCCACACTCTGAGCAGTAATACGGTTTCTCTCCAGTGTGAATGCGCTGATGAGTTTGGAGATGAATCTTTCTATCAAAACCTTTCCCGCACTGCTGGCAAGAAAAAGGCTTTTCCACAGTGTGGGTGAGCAGATGACTCCGAAGGGCATCTCTGTCTCCAAAGTTCTTCCCACAATCTGAGCACTCATATGGTTTCAGGCCAGCATGAACAAGCTGGTGTGTTTGGAGAGAAGACATTAGGTTAAAACTCTTCCCACACTCTGAGCACTGATACGGTTTCTCTGCAGCGTGAATACGTTGGTGTACTTTGGCAGTATTGAGGTCTCTAAAATTCTTCCCACACTCTGAGCAGTAATACGGTTTCTCTCCAGTGTGAACGCGCTGATGAGTTTGGAGATCCATCTTTCTAATAAAACCTTTCCCACATTGTTGGCAAGAATAAGGCTTCTCCTCAGCGTGGATGTGTTCGTGTGATCGGAGGACGTATTTGTTTCTAAAACTCTTCCCACACTCTGAGCACTGATACGGTTTCTCTCCAGTGTGAATCTGCTCATGTTTTCTCAGGGCATCTCTGGCTCTAAAACTCTTCCCACACTTTGAGCACTCATGTGGTTTCAGGCCAGCATGAATGAGCTGGTGTGATTGAAGAGAAGACATTTGGTTAAAACTCTTCCCGCAATCTGAGCACTGATACGGTTTCTCTCCAGTGTGAATGCGTTGGTGTGTTTGGAGGTTACGTCTGTTTCTAAAACTCTTCCCACACTCTGAGCACTCATGTGGTTTCTCTCCAGTGTGAATCCGCTGATGTAATTTCAAATTACATGACCGGTGAAAACTCTTCCCACACTCTGAGCACTGATGGGGCTTTTCTCCAGTGTGAGTCCGCTGATGTAATTTCAAATAACTTAACCGGTTAAAACTCTTCCCACACTCTGAGCACTGATGGGGCTTTTCTCCAGTGTGAGTCTGCTGATGTACTTTCAAATAACATGACTGGTTAAAACTCTTCCCACACTCTGAGCACTGATACGGTTTCTCTGCAGCATGAATACGTTGGTGTACTTTGGCTGTTTGTAGGGCTCTAAAACTCTTCCCACACTCTGAGCACTGATAGGGCTTTTCTCCCGTGTGAATGCGCTGATGAGTTTGGAGATTAATCTTTCTATTAAAACCTTTCCCACATTGTTGGCAAGAAAAAGGCTTCTCTGCAGCGTGGATGTGTTGGTGTGCTCGGAGGGCACTTCTGTATCTAAAACTCTTCCCACACTCTGAGCACTGATGTGGTTTCAGGTCAGCATCAATGACCTGGTGCTTTTGGACAGAAGACATTTGCTTAAACTCTTCTTACACTCTGAGCACTGGTGAGTGTCCTTCTTTTTTGCAATGTTCTCTGCTGCTCCAGGAGGAGTGTTGGAGATGACAGAACTGGATTAAGTTACAGCTCTTGTTCCATATTACCAAGTTTATTCTCTTTCCTTCTCAGAAGTGTATGGTTTTACTCTTGGTGGGGTTTCTTGATGTTTGAAGACTACAAGCAGAAGAGGACTTGCAAAAGGTGACCATTTATTTCTGACAGAAGAAAAGAAAATAACATTTAGAAAGCAGAAACTAATGTTCAGTAAATCTCAGAACTATGATTCATAACTTGCAGCTGTTATGAGGGATGAAAGTGGGGAAAAGCTATTTCCAGTTCTCTTATTTACAACATCAAAACAACAGACTCAAACACTGATGATCTGATAAGAGTGCTCTAATTTGACAACTAAACTTCTCTGCAGGCCAAATCCCCTCCTTCACTGACAGTGTCCCATAACAGCAGTGTCCTCTTTCAGCAGGTTAACGGTTCCTCAAACTGTTAGTCAGGAAATGCAATGTCTTTCAATAAAACTAGGAGTTTATGAAAAAATAACATTTTCAATGTTGGTTCCACATTTTTCAACACTGGCTGCACAAACTGACATGGAAAGTGGAGCAGCCCATCTATAATCTGAAAGATTTTATTTTGATCATTATTTGAGAAGAACTCAAGATCAGAATCTTTCCTGAAACAACTGTTCTGTTTGATTTAATCACACAACGTTCAGTTTTTCTTATTCAATAATAAAATTGATATATGTTTATATAAAATAAAACATCCATTAAAGCAATACAATAAAATCTCAAACTTTGATCCATTAAATCAGGAAATGTTTAAATCGCTGTAAACACTAACCTCTCCTCACTGGCCCCCCCCAAACAAACGAGTTGTTGAGTCGCTGCTTAATGAGATCATTAGATAGCGACCGAAACTTCAAAATAAAAGCCGTGCACTAACAAAACAAAAATCAAAAATATAAAATTATAATCAGAAAATACAACCAACATTAAAATAAAACGCACAAACAACATAACAGCATTATTAAGAATTGTTCCATCACAGTATCTGAAGTTATTTCTGTTAGAAATCTTGCACCTCATTAATTACATTTACATTTACAGCATTTAGCAGACATTCTGATCTAGATCGACTTGCATGAGTACTTTGTTTTCACATTTGAACTTCATATTAGTGACCAGCTATGATCAACAACTGCTGATTAACTATTACACCCAACAAACTTATTAACTTGCAACTAGAACAAAAGAAAGTGCCATTAGTTTGTTTGTTTAGTTAGTTAGTTAATTGGTTGGTTGTTGTTGTTTTTTTTGGGGGGGGGTTGAGGAAGAGGAAAGAAAGAGAAGAAGGTAAAAGAGAGGGACTGATTGGGAAGATTATTCTCTGAGAAATTTCTTGAACAGCTGCTGCAAGACTAGTCTTCAACTCTTCTCACACTCTGAGCACTGGTGAGAATGCTACTTGTTTGTAATGCTCTCTGTTTCTCTGTTAGAGAAGACAGAATTGGATGGTTATAGTTCTGGACTATCTGAATTTCATATTCTCATGTTTATTCTCTCCATCTTTCAGAAGTGAAGAGGACTTGCAACAAAAGATCATATAATTCTGAAGGAGGAAAAGAAATTACATTAAACCTTATCATGAAAAACCAGACGAATAAAAGATGTAGAATACAGGAACTAATGTTCAGTAAATCTCAGAACTATGATTAAAATTTATTTTAAAGTTCGGGTGCTTGTAGCTCTTTCTCTTATGAGGGATGAAAGTTTATAAGTGGGGGAAAGGCTTTACATTTCCAGTTCTCTTGTTTACAACATTAAAACAACAGACTCAAACATTGATGATCTGATTAGAGTGACTCGAGTGGGTGAACTAGAAGAACTGGATCAGAACATTCACTAGACACATTCACTGGTATTCACTAGTCAGTACCAACCAAAAGTTCTCCAAGAAGCATTAAACCAGCCACAGGAATAGTGGTGCTAAAGATTCATTGTTGCATGTATAAATAAAGATTAGTCCTCTGGTCCCACAGAAGAGCTGCTGTAGCAGAAGATGCTGGAAAAGTTCAGCTGGTTCTCACAGAAAGTTGTCAGAACACAGTGCGGCTGTGTTTGGAGCTACAGATCAGTACCTTGAGAAGAAACCACACCTGGAAACACTATGGTGGAAACGGTGTGAGGCTCTGGACGATGATCTGCTGGGACACCTGGGAACTGACATTCATGTGGAAGTTAATTTGACACCTAAATGTCTCTGCAGACCAAGTTCCTTCCTTCAATTACAGTGTCCTATAATGGCCGTGTCCTCTTTCAAGACGTTAACGGTTCTTCATACTGCAAACACTGTTCAGGAACCGAACAAAGAGTTCAAGATGTTCCTCTAAATTCCTCACATCTCAGTCCTTTACATTTACATTTACATTTACTTCTTCTTTTCTTTTTCTTTCGGCTGCTCCCGTTTAGGGGTCACCACAGTGGATCAACTGTCTCCATTTCTTCCGGTCCTCTGCATCTTGCTGCTTCAAACCGACCACCTGCATGTCCTCTCTCACCACGTCCATAAACCTTCCCCTTGATCTTCCTCTTCTCCACTTTCCTGGCAGCTCCATCTTCAACATCCTCCTTCCAATATAATCCTTGTCTCTCCTCTGCACATGTCCAAACCAACACAACCTTGCTTCTCTAACTTTGTCTCCAAGACGTCTAACCTGAGCTGTCCCTCTAATATACTCATTTCTAATCCTGTCCATCCTCGTCACACCCAACGAACATCTCAGCATCTTTAACTCTGACACCTCCAGCTCCGCCTCCTGTCTTTTCATCAGTGCCACCGTCTCCAACCCATACAACGTAGCTGGTCTCACTACTGTCCTGTAAACCTTCCCTTTTACTCTAGCTGTTACGCGTCTGTCACAAATCACTCCAGCTACTCTTCTCCACCCATTCCAACCAGCCTGCACTCTCTTCTTCACCTCTCTTCCACACTCGCCGTTACACTGAACTGTTGATCTCAAGTATTTAAACTAATAGTGGAGCGGTGCATTGTGGGAAAGAGACCCGGACTGAACAAGCAGCAAACTTCGCGGTCTCGGACACAACGCTTTCTTGATAAAAAAACTTCCACATTTAACGTAAGTGTTACCATGACATCCTCTTTTGTGCTGTGTTTGTCGTGCGGCATGTACAGCGTAGACTGTCCGTCCAACTATGTAGACTCTTATACCTGTAGGAAATGCGTAACTGTAACGCAGTTGGAGGACAGGATTCGTGTTCTGGAGGGGCACATTAGCACTTTATCTCAGTGTAGTCAGACCGAGGGACGTGTAGTTCCGGCTCAGTCGGAGCCGCTGGCCGAGTTAGACTCGGCTGTAGACCCTCCGGGCCCAGCCGTAGCCGGTTTGGAGCCAGCACCAGCGGCATGTTCAAGGGAACGCTGGGTGACCGCCAAACGGGGGTCCAGGAGCTCAAAGAATGGACCTCCTGCACACCAGTCTTCAATTCGGCTGACGAACAGGTACTCTGCTCTCGGCAGCGCGCCTGCTGAAGCGGAGAAGGTGCTCATAATTGGCGACTCGATCGTTAGGAATGTTAGCGTTCCTAGCCGTCCTAAACCAGCGGTTTCTGTGAAATGCCTCCCCAGGGCCAGAGTCTCTGACATCGAGGCACGATTGGACTCTTACTCCAGCAATGAAGTTCCGACCTTGGTTGTTCACGCTGGAACTAACGATATAAAGTCCCAACAATCTGAGGTATTAAAGAGGAACTTCATCTCTATGTGTTCAAAAGCTGAAACTAAATGTCAGAACTTAATTGTGTCTGGTCCCTTGCCAATTCTCTTTAGAGGAGATGTAACCTACAGTAGGCTGCTCTCTTTCAACCGCTGGCTAGAGACTTGGTGTGCATCTAAAAGCATCGCCTTCATAAATAATCGGGACCTCTTTTGGGAATGACCTGGCCTTTATAAAAAGGACGGTCTTCATCCTAACTGGAGAGGATCATATATGCTTTCCCAAAATATGGCAGCAAAATTGCCACAGTGACTCTTTAGAGCACCACCCAGGTCGCAGTCCTGTGATCTTAAATCACACGCTGGCTATTATCCCACTACCAGTACACTCCTGGCAGAAACCCAGGTTCCTTATAACACGGCATCCCCTATGTCACACATTAGCTTAGAACCAGGCTCCTCTCATCATTACCAGAGAATATCTATTCTTAGTACGATAAGGAAGCAACATAGATGCCAATCTAGGGGCTCCTGCGCTGGTAACCTGCTCCCAGTACCCATCATAAAAACAAATAAAACACAGCGTCCGACTAAAATCAAATGTTCACTGCTGAATGTTCGCTCCTTAGGAAACAAGGCAGTGCTTATTAATGAGATGGTACTCGACACAAAGTCAGATATCTGTCTACTGACTGAAACTTGGCTTAGACCCACTGACACCATCCCCTTAGTGGAAGCCTCCCCGGATGGGTTCTCATACCTGCATAAATCACGCTCAGTAGGACGTGGTGGAGGCCTGGCTGCAATTTTTGATGAATCATTTAAGGTTGATTCAAAATCTACTGAGAGCTTCCACACATTCGAAGTGATGCTGCTAAGCATTAGGTCTGATTTAGCGCTCCATATCCTATTAATTTACAGACCTCCAGGACCATATGCTGCCTTTATCAATGAATTTGGCAATCTGCTCTCTGACTTGGTTGTTAGGTTTACTAGATTCGTGATGTTAGGTGACTTTAACATACATGTTGATACAGAGACGGATGCAGGTGCCAAAAGCTTCCTAACGCTCCTCGATTCTGTCGGTTGCACCCAGCATATATCAAGACCTACCCATGTACAAGGACACACGTTAGATCTAATTATCTCGTATGGACTTGACATTGATACTGTACTGGTCCACTCCTTAAATAAACTTTTTTCCGACCATTCTTTAATCACGTTTGAGATTAATATGTCTCCACCGTACCTCAGTGAAAGGACTAGTACAACACGACACCTAAACAGGGCTAAATGTGTTCAGTTTATGGAGGCCGTAACAGAGATAGACTTCACCTGTAACAAAACTGTTAATGATATCACCGACATGTACAATACAGTAGTTGGGCAGATCCTTGATCAGGTCGCCCCAATTAAGACAAAGAAGGTTAGAACTATCAGGGACTCTCCCTGGTTCAGTGATCACACACGGGCTGCTAAGCGGGAGTGCCGTAAGCTAGAACGCAGATGGATGTTCTGTACAGTATTAGTTATAACACTGTTCTGAACAGTATTAGTTTAAACACTGTTCTGTACAGTATTAGTTATAACACTGTCACTCTGTACAGTATTAGTTATAACACTGTTCTGTACAGTTTTAGTTATAACACTGTTCTATACAGTATTAGTTATAACACTGACACTCTGTACAGTATTAGTTATAA
>CM029378.1:484974-772474 GCA_017165825.1 Hepsetus odoe
TGTGGAGGAATGACGCAGGGAGTTCTGGGCATATTTAGCCCAGCAGAGGAACTCTGACCAGTCGTGTTGCTGATGGTGACAGTACGCCTGGAAGAACCTACTCAGGTTTTGGATGGTTCGTTCAGCTTAGCTGTTGGTTTTTCTGGGTGGTGACCTGAGGTGAGAGAGAGATGGTTCTTAGTTGTAGGAAGAATGCGCACCAGACCTGAGAGGTGAACTGGGATCCTTGGTCTGAAAGGATGTCCTCCGGGAATCCGTAGAACCTGAACACGTACTGGAACAGAGCCTCCGCAATATGGAGGACAGAGGGGAGAGCAGCAAAAGGTACAAACCTAGGTAAAGGTACATCCCTTCGAAAGAAACTGTCCACGATCACCAGTACACACGTGCTGGAAGCGGTTGTAACTTACCGGCTGGCAATTCTCGGGGCGTCTTTGTTTTTCGAACAGGTGGAGCAGGATCAAACACACATACGGATATCTTGTGTTAGGGTGGGACACCAATACTTTTGTCTCACCTGCTCCCTAGTGCTTTTAATACCTGGATGCCCTGAGGCAAGAGAGGTGTGGACCCACCTGATCAATGGCTGGTGTAGTCGCTCCAGTACAAAGGTCTTATCAGAAGGGCATGCATGTGGAGCCGGTGTCCATCCGGCCTCACGGAGGATGTCTCGTTCAATGTCCCACTGCACCGGAGCAGCCACAATGGTTGGGGCCACGATTGGTTCAGGGTTTGGCGTCCTTTCCTACGGCTCATACCGATGTGAGAGGGCAACCCCCTTCCCAATGTTGGTGCTGGGGTTAGTAGGTGATAGCGAAATCAAAACAAGTAAAAATGAATGCCCATCTCACTTGCCGGGGATTCTGCCACCTTGCCAGCCAGATGTATTCAAGGTTGTGGTAATTGGTGAGGACCGTATAAGGGTTGCTTATCGCCCTCCAACCAATGCCACCATTCCTCCAGTGCCACCTTAACCAACAAAAGCTCCCAGTTTCCTATATCGTAGTTAGCCTTCGCTGGACTCAGTCTGCATGAAAAGAAGGCACAGGGAAACAATTTCTCGGGTTGACTATGACGTTGAGACAGGACAACCGCCAGACCTACTTCGGACGCATCTACCTCGACAATGAACGGCCTCTCTGGATCTGGTAGTTTGAGGATGGGTGCGGAAGTGAACCTTAGCTTGAGATCTTGGAAGGCCGCTCGCACATCAGGCGTCCAGCTGAGACAGGATGATTTACCTCTCAGGAGTGCAGTCAGGGGGGCTGCTATGGAGCTAAAGTCATGGATGAAGCGTTGATAGAAGTTGGCAAACCCGAGAAATCTCTGGAGCTGCTTCACTGTGTGGGGCTCCGGCCATCTGGTGACTGCTGTCACCTTCTGTTGTTCAATCCCAATCCCTCATTGACCAATTCGGTACCCCAGGAAGGAAACCTCAGAGATGTGGAACTGGCATTTCTCCGCCTTGACATACAACCCATGTGTGAGAAGTCAGGAGAGAACCAAATACACCTGAGAGACATGAGTGTCACAGTTCTCGGAGTAAATCAAGATGTCATGAATATAAGCTATTACAAAGCAACCCATCATGTACCTAAGGACATCGTTTATGAAGGAATGAAAGACGCAAGGGGTATATTTTAAGCCATACGGCAATACCATGTACATGTAGTGACCTGTCGTCGTACTGAACGCTGTCTTCCACTCGTCACCCTCCCTAATACACACCAGGTTGTATGCACTGAGTAGATCAAGTTTAGAAAAGACTGTGGCTCCCCGAGGCTGTTCGAGGGGTGACGGTTCAAGAGGGAGAGGATAATGATACTTAACTGTGATGTCCCCTGTAGTCAATGCAAGGCCGGAGACCACTGTCCTTCTTTTGCATGAAGAAAAATCCAGTGGAAACTGGTGATGTGGAAGGAACGATTAACCCCTGTCAAAGCGCCTCAGTCACATATTCCTCCATTGCTCTCGTCTCCGGCACAGACAGGAAAACGATATGAGAGCGAGGGGGAATCGGCACCGCAGCCCTCCTGGCGATAAATACCTCTCTCAGGGAGACATACTCGGCCGGGATGGAATGAGGTAGGTGGGCTAGTGGACACTCTATTGATGTAGAGCGTAAGGAGAGGGCGGACACACAACCCAAAGCACATTCAGGGGAGCAGGATTTGACCTCCCCAGTTCTCCAGTCTAAATCAGGGTTATGGGATCTCAACCATGGAAGACCGAGCACTACCTCATGGTCTCTGTGTTGGACTATAACTGAATGGTGAATGGACCTGTAACCTGGGATAATCCCCTCATATTTACCTGCCATCAACAGCTTTCACTGACAAGGACTGGGAAAGGGGATATAGGGGGACGTGGAGTTTGGTAGCCAGGGAGGATGATATGAAATTGCCAACCGACCCAGAATCGATCAGTGCTGAAACAGAAAGAGACAAACAGGCAGATCTGAAATGCCTGGCTAACCAGGTGCAGGGGATTAGGTGTGATAGCTGAGGGTGAATTGAAAGCTCCGGCTCAGAATTCTGGGGATTGGGACGGTGGCCGTGGCCTGGATTCAGTGGTTGCCGTGACACTCATAAATCAGATTTCTGTAAAACGATCTTGTGGTGGTGTTTTTTTCAGACATGGGAAAAAAGATTGAAACTTAATCTTTTCTAATCAGGAAACATTGTGGTTGACTTGTTCACCCAAAGGCAGCTTAAGCAGACACTAACAATACTATTATTAACTGTAGAGGTTTAGACGCTGTGTGTGGGTAAACTGACGAGGAAGATGTTTAAAAGATGTTTGAAACACAACAAAATTTATAAAGAGTCTAAAAACATGCACTTTCAGAGGACATTCATAATGCAAGATAAGGTTCAGTCAAGGGTTTGATCCATCCATTCATCTTCTCCTAGTTAAACACATGTTTTTATAATAAGTAATGAACTGAAATCGGAAGCGTATTGCTGGTAATGAACATCTTGAAATGGGATCCTGAATGAAGAAAGCGGTTTTGAAGCACCTTCCCCTACTTCCTTTACTTATTTTGAAGCACGTTCCCTCTACTACAAATCAACTTGGATGAAAGAAATGAATCAAACTGATTTTCCAAGCATATTAACACAATTATTATTGATCATTCTATCAATATACATATTTACAAAAGGAAAAAACACACATATAAAGAAATATTCTTTTATTTAATCCATCCTAAACATAAACCCGGTTGTAAGATACAAAGATATAGAGTTTGTGAAAAAATAACATTTTAATGTTGGTTCCACATTTTTCAACACTTGCTGCACAAACTGACACGGAAAGTGGAGCAGCCCAGCTATAATCTGAAAGATTTTATTTTGATCATTATTTGAGAAGCTTTCAAGATCAGAATCTTTCCTGAAACAATTGTTCTGTTTGATTTAATCGCCAAACATGTTTTTCTTATTCAATAATCAAATTTATAGATGTTTATTAAAAAACACATACATTAAATCGGTACAGTAAAATCTCAAACTTTAATCCATTAAATCGCTGTAAACACTAACCTCACTGGCGCTAACAAAGAAACCGGTCGTTGCTTAATGACGTCATTAGATAGCGACCGGAACTTCAAAATAAAAGCGGTGCACTAACGATAACCAAACCAAGAAATATAAAATCATAATTAAAAAATACAACGAACATTAAAATAAAACACACAAACATCATAATAGCATGTTTTGTTTTACATTAAATAAACACCCTGCGTTCTCCCCTTTTTAATCAATAAGCTGAAAAAAGGTCTCCTGTTTCCATTTCCATCAGAGTCAGAGCATTTTCTTTTTCTGAATTATCCCACATAAATCATAAACACTGAAAGTCCATCTGCAGACTGGAACAAACAGTATTTCTCTGAACAGAAAGTATTCAGTATCCAGTATAACTACAAATTTCAAACAATATTATTTTCTAGTATTTATTAACAAAGCTCACTTTCACAGCCTTGTAAAGAGAACTTGAAGTCAAGAGTGTTCAATCCTAAATACCGGAATCCATAATAACAATCTCAGCACTGTCCGCTTTTATCTTCAGCATGAATACGCCGATGTCTAAAAAGGCTACTGCTGTTATTAAAGCTCTTCTCACACTCCGAACACTGATACGATTTCTCTCCAGTGTGAATGCGTTGGTGTTCTTGGAGGTTGTGTCTGCTTCTAAAGCTCTTCTCACACTCGGAGCAGTGATAAAGTTTCTCTCCAGTGTGAGTCCACTGATGTTCTTTAAAATAACTGAGACGATTAAAACTCTTCCCGACTCTGAGCACTGATAAGGTTTTTCTCCAGTGTGAATCCTCTGATGCACTTTGAAATTATCCAGGCGATGAAAACTCTTCCCGCACTCTGAGCACTGATAGGTCTTCCTTTCAATGTGAATCTGCTGATGTACTTTCAAATGACACAGACGAATAAAGCTCTTCCCGCACTCTGGGCACTTATACGGTGTCTCTCCCGTGAACCTGGCTGATGCACTTTGAAATGACTCTGGCGATTAAAACTCTTCCCGCACTCCGTGCAGTTATACGGTTTCTCTCCAGTGTGAAACTGCTGATGTTCTTTTGAACCACTCACACAAGTGTCGAAACTCTTCCAAGACTCTGAGCACTGGATACCGTGTCTCCAGTGTGAATACGCTGGTGTACTCTTTGAATGGCCCTGTTACAAAACTCATCCCACACCTCTGAGCACTGATACGGTTTCTTCCAGTGTGAATGCTTGATACTGGGCCAAAACAGACGAGCAAAACTTCTTCCTCATGAGACTCTGAGTTAATTATACGGTTTCTCTGCAGTGTGAATACATGGCAGGTACTTTGCTGTGAGCTGAGGTTCTAAAACCTTCCCGCACTCCGAGCAGTAATAATGCTTTTTCTCCAGCGTGAATGCGCTGACATTGGGAGACACCTTTCTATTAAAACCTTCCTACTGTTGGCAAGAATAAGGCTTCACAGCGTGATGACCTGGGTATCTTAAGAGGAAATTTCTCTCTGAAGCTTCCCACACTCTGAGCACTGGGATGCAGTTTTCAGTGTGACTGCTATGCTTAGGAGTGAAATCTCTCTCTAAAACTTTCCCACACCTGAGCACTGGATGCTGCTCTTCAGTGTGAATTCATATGTTTATTGAGGCCAGATCGTGCTCTCCCAAAACCTTCCCACACTCTGTGCACTGATACTGCTCTCTCCCGTATATGAATACGTTGATGTTTTGAAGATTCTGCTTTAGGGAAAACTTCCCACACTCTGAGCACTGCTGTGGAGTGCTATCCCACCTGTAATGTTTCTCGCTCCCAGGGAGGAGTGTTGAGACGCAGGAACTGATGCTAGTTGCATCTCTAGCTTTAAGTGAGTCTCCAGTTCCAAATTTGTCCTTCCTCTTCAGAAGTGTGTGGTTTCCCTCTTGGTGGGGTTTCCTGATGTTAAATAGGAAATGAAGACTAAGAGATGAAGAGGAGATCATATATGTCGCCTGTGTCCTCTTTCAGCAGGTCAACAGTCCCTCACACTGCAAACACTGTTCAGGAACCGACTGAAGAACAAAAAGTTCAAGATGTTACTTCAAACAAGCATCTGTGAGACAAACCAGTCCCACCCATTGATCCACCTTCCAATTCACAGGACTTATCATCTGTTAATGTCCTACCATCACACAAACATTTTCATGAAAAAATAAATCTAGCTAAAGTTTTTTAATGATCTTAAAATAATTATCAGAATGAAATCACATTGTTTTCAAATTAAACCACACTTTACACAGACACCTGTATGTTTTAATGTTGGTTCCACATTTTTCAACACTGGCTGCACAAACTGACAGGGAAAGTGGAGCAGCCCAATCTATAATCTGGAAAAGATTATTTTGATCATTATGTGAGAAGAATTCAAGATCAGAATCTTTCCTGAAACAATTGTTCTGTTTGATCTAATCGCTTAACGTTCAGTTTTTCTAATTTTCTTATTTTTTATTATCAAATTTATAGATGATTATGAAAAAACATCCATTAAATTAATACATTAAAATCTCAAACTTTAATCCATTAAATCGGGAGAAGTTTAAATCACTGTAAACACTAACCTCTCCTCACTGGCGCCAACAAAGAAACGAGTCGCTGCTAAATGACATCATTACATAGAGACCGGAACTTCAAAATAAAGGCGCTACACTAAAATAATCGAAACTAAAAGTATATTTAATTATTTATAATATTTAGTAATCTTTTCAACACTTTCTTTACCAGATATATTTGTGAACATTTTGAAAATGACTTCTTAGACTTTGACTGTCATATTTTATCTATACATTAGACCAGTTTTAATTACCATAAGTAACAACCAAATATATCTTGAAGGGGAATTTCGATCTTCCTTGTGATGAAAGTGAAAATGACTATTCTCATTGTGAGACACACAACGTGCAGCAGAGGGCAGCTATGAAAGCTCCCAGGGCGCAGTGACGAGGACGGTACCTTGCTCAAGCATACCTCAGGGCAAGGGGTTTGAATCCACAATCTTTTGATTCATTGGCCAACTCCCTTACCACTAAAACTTCCACCATCATTTTAGCTTATGAGTTACTGTAATATACCTTTTGGCAAGCTTTGCATGCCTCCTCAGGCTGCTCCCTGCTTTCTGCCAACAGATCACAATAATATCTTCAAACATCATTATCCACGGGGAGTCCTGTCTAACCTCATTCGTCAACCTGTCGATTATTGCAAACAGGAATAAGCTTGTATGAGATATAATCCAACCTCTACCTTAAACGCATCCATAACTCCTACTGCAGATCTCACTACTGTCACACTAGCCTCATACATATATAAACTACTCTACATACTTCTCTGTAACACCTGACCACACCACTTCTACTACCCAAGACAGATATTTGCTAAAAGACAGATAGCTTTTAGTAATTCATTTTCCTTTTAGTTAAAGGTGCAGATCCAGGTATTCACGGTACAAAGAATTATAGTAAACTGGGATGTTAGCGCTGCTGGCCCACCACACCATCATTTCAATTTCAATTTATTCTTATATAGCGCCTTTTACAACACAGTTGCCCCAAGGCACTTTACAATGGTGGTGGGTGGTGGAACAGGTTACAGTAATAGATGTTATAGCCGGACGACTACGAAGGAGAGAATCCAAAACTCACTGTGTGAGAAAAACCTCTGAGGGTCCCAGGTCGACCAGCTACCCAACCCCTTATACTTAGCAGTACAGCGCTTGGTTTTAAACTCCAGATCAGTGAGGTGTCCTGTGTTGCTTCCCATGACTAGTGTCGGGTGCGGCCCTGTACTTCATGAGCCGCCAGGGTCCCTTGGCGCATTGGATGCATCGCACAGGCCTGATAGTTCTGACCTTCTTTATCTTAACTGGGGCGACCTGATCAAGGATCTGCCTAACTACTGTATTGTACATGTCGGTGATGTCATTAACAAATTGTTACCGTGAAGTCTATCTCTGTTACGGCCTCCACTACAAACTGAAGACATTTAGCCCCTGTTTAGTGTCGTGTTGTAATAGTCCGCTCACTGAGGTAATGGAGACATATTAATTCAAACGTGATTAAAGAATGGTCAGAAAAAGTTTATTTAAGGAGTGGACTCAGTACAGTATCAATGTCAAGTCCATGTCCATATGAGATAATTAGGATCTAAAGGCAGGTCCTTTGTAGGGCATCTGATTAGGATGCCCCTGACGCCCCTGGTGAGGTGTTCGGCACGTCCCACCGGAAAGAGACCTCGGGAAGCACCCAGGACACGCGCTGGGAGAGACTATGGCCCTCAAGGCCTGGGAACGCTTTGGGATCCGCCCGGAGGAGCCAAGAAGGCCGGAGAGGGAAGTCTGAGCATCCCTGCTGGAGCTGCTGCCCCCGCGACCTGACCTCGGATAAGCGGAAGAAAATGGATGGATGGATGGATGGATGGTGTGTCCTTGTACATGAGTAGGTCCTGATACATGCTGAGTGCAACCGACAGAGTCGAGGAGCGTTAAGAAGCTTTTGGCACCTGCACCCGTCTCTGCATCAACATGGATGTTAAAGTCAACATAGCATCACGAATCTAGTAAACCTAACAACCAAATCAGAGAGCAGATTGCCAAATTCACTAATAAAGGCAGCATATGGTCCTGGAGGTCTATAAATTAATAGAATATGGACTGGATAGATAGAATATGGAAATCAGACCTAATGCTTAGCAGCATCACTTGTATGGAACAAATGCATACAAAATGTATGAAGTTTCCTATGGTTTTTGAATCAACCTAAATGATTCATCAAAAATTGCAGCCAGGCCACCACCACGTCCTGCTGAGCGTGATTTATGCAGGTACGAGAACTGTAGTAATGTATTAAGTGTGATGTATTATAATGTGACCACTGGAGGGCATTCTAAGGCAATAGGGTGAGTTACCTGAAAAGTGAGAAACAGGTTGTTGCTGTTACCTGGTCGGGCCCAGCTTGTGTGTGTGTTAAGAAGACCCCTGTACAATAAAGGAACTTGAAGTACATTCCTCTGCCTCCACAATCTGCTTCCTCCCCAGAATATTAACTCATCAGGGGAGGCTTCCACTAAGGGTGGGAGAAAAATATGATGGTAGTTTCGCCGACTTGGTGTAGCAAAATAATCATTTAGGTTGTTGATGGTGGTGTGGGGGGAGGCCAGTGTTTCAGGGTGTCTTATGTTTGTAAAAACTTTGGTTCTGTATTTTCTAGTCAGGCTGTAATAACGAGTTAGCTGGAGCCACAGTTCCTCACTCTCTAAA
Source organism: Hepsetus odoe (assembly GCA_017165825.1). Lineage (NCBI taxonomy): Eukaryota > Metazoa > Chordata > Actinopteri > Characiformes > Hepsetidae > Hepsetus > Hepsetus odoe. Next base: position 493,774 of record CM029378.1, read on the forward strand.
TTGATGGTTTGCACAATGTGAGTCCAAAACAGATCTAATTCTTTTCTCTCTGTTTCAGATGGATGACTGTCCACCACCTGAACTTCAGATCAGCTATAACAGAATGGATCATCTGCAGGAGCTGCTGCTACTAAGATTAACAAAAGCTTCATCCATTCAAACAGAACCACCACTATTATCTATTGAACTCTCAGTATTTAAGTCCAGACTAAAGACTTGTTTAGTCAGGCATTTAGTAACTAATTCTTATGTTAGTTAAGAGGTACAGATTTGGTGGTTCACAATACAGATAATTACAGTAAACAGGGATGTCAGTGCTGCCGGCCCACCACTCTCCCCGCCAAAAACTCATAGGGACAAACCAAGGCCCAGACAGGGCAGGTGGATTTCACTATCCACTGTTTGCCCAAAGATCCAAAACAAATAATTCAAAACTAAAACTCTGGGACAAACCTGGCCCCAACAGATCAGTAAATTCAGGTTTGTTGAGGGTGGGACGCCAGTGTCACAATGTGCTCTTGTGTTTGTAAAACCCCTGTATTCTGTCCTTTATAGTCAGATCTGTCCTTTTTACTCGGGCTGTAATAGGAGTCCCATTACTGCATTCTTTAAACTTGTCTGTACAATGAGTTCAAAACTGATCTAATTTTTCTTGTCTGCGATGGATAGCTGTCTCACCTGTGTGGTGGATGGTTTGGGTGTTCTATGAGGGCAAGTCCCATTGGATTCCAAGGAGGGTCTCCTGAGTTCACACAACAGCTACACCAAGTCATGCAAACTACCATCATCTTATTTTCTCCTGACTTGAACTTCAGGTCAGCTCCATCAGACTGGCTAAGGTTTTTCTACAGGAAGACCTATTAAATTACCTGTTTATGGTGGTTTTCTTATTTCTTTCCTTTTGTTTCCGCTTGGACCAGAGGTGAGGATGGGTCTCTGGTCTTGGTTTCCAAGGCTTTCTTTTTATCATGTTTTGGGGAGGTCTGCCCCTGCCGCCTCGGCTTACCCGGGATTGGACTGAATGATTCTAAAGCTGCTTTGTGACAACAACAGTTTTAAAAAGCGCTTTATAAATAAAGTTGACTTGACTTGAACTTCTAATTACAGACATTAATGGACTCTTTTACTGGAACTCATTGATTAAATTTTTCAAATTTGATTAATTATGAAATTAAGAAAACTTTCTCTTTCTTTTAACTTCTTTATTTCTGGTGTCGACCAGAGGAAGATTTATATTTACATTTATGGCATTTAGCAGACGCTCTTATCCAGAGCAAATTCCATGTCCTAATTACAGGGACAGTCCCCCTGGAGACACTCAGGGTTAAGGGTCTTGCTCAGTGACCCAGTGGTGGTAGTGCCAGAGGTGGGATTCAGAACCTGGGACCCCTTGATCCAGCGGTCCATAGGCAACTACCCTACCACTAGACCAACACCACCCTGTGGTTCCTGAAAGATGGGTTCCTCCCAAGCTTTCTTCCTCCAGTTTTGGGTTGTTCTGCCACTGCTGCCCTTGGCTAACCCAACTGGGGCTCGGATCCAGATTCTGTGTATATATAATAATATATATTCTGTAGATATAAGAACCTGCATATCATTTTGTAAGTAAGTACTGTAGCAATAGTAGATCTAAGAGGACCCAAATGTCATTTGAGTTACCTGGCCTTTGGTTTGGGGATGTATGCACTGGAAAGTGCAAGTTGATTCTCAGTATTTTAAATCTCTGGTCATTGAGCTGCAGACAAGTGATTAAAACATCTTTCTGGTTTCAGATTTTTTTAATGAGCAAGCTTATCAAATGGATCATTATAAAAGGAATTCATTTAAGTGACTATTCTTGTCATTATGAGGTCACAGCACAGCACACAGTGAACCACAACAAAACTGGACCTCTGCAATTAACCCATGCACTGAAACACAGTGCAGCAGTGGGCAGCTATGAAGCACCTGGGAAGCAGTGACAGGGACAGTCCCTTGCTCAAGGGTACCTCAGGTCAACCTACTGCTAAGGGTTTGAACTACAATCTGCAATCTTCTGATTCTGTGGCTAACTCCCCAACCACTAGGCCACCACTGCCCCTAAGCAAGAAAATGGTCAAACCTTAGTGCAAAAAACTTCCAGTTGAAGTCCACATAAAAATCTACAGTTTGGATTAACAGTCTGTATAATATGAATTAAACATAATTTACATTATTCAGTCTGTCACATCCTCACTAAGAGTAGGCCGGTAAGATCCAGCAGTAACCCTGTCTTTGCCTCTGATTGGTTAGCAGTCTCAGGGTTTTTGTGACTCTCCATCAAAACAGAGCTTTTCTCTCCTCCGACAACACAACGAGACACATGTAATTCTGGCTCAGACCGGTTCAGAAAAGTCTGTTGTCTATATATACAAATGAACATTAACAATAATAACTTATATTTAGTTCAAAATAAAAAGGATACAGTGGTGCCTAGGGTTAGCTCAAATTACTTATACCGGATCGGATCGGTCAAGGCCTGGGTTAACAATGACCGCCACCAGTGCTGTTAGCCTACAGGGTGTTGGTGGACTCCTGTTGGACAAAGGAGAAGAAGAAAAAGAGGAGGAAGGCATGTCCGGAGGGAGGAGGAGAGAAGGGGAGGAGAGTTGAAGTGAGGAGGGACGAAGATCTTCAAAGAGAGACTAGGATGGAAGGGTAGTGAGAGCAGGTGTACTGGAGGAGGTTTTAAACTGTTCTACCATGGTGTGGATAGAAGGAGGGATAGGGAAGGTTTTATCCTGAAGGAAGAGTATGTGGAGGGTGTTTTGGAGGTGAAGAGGGTGTCAGGGAGGGTGATGAGTTTGAAGTTGGAAGTTCATCACCCATCTAATTTATTCTTGTATAGCGCCTTTACAAATACAGTTGCCCGCTGCACTTGCACACTGGTGGTAGAGATGGTGGAACAAGCTGAAGGTACAGATGCTGTGCCGGACGACTTACACGGAGGAGAGAGTGGAATCCAAACTCCACTGTGTGGAGAAAAACTCTGAGGGTCCAAGGTCAACCGGCTACCTAACCCCTTGCATACTAAAGTACAAAGTTAGTTTGGTTTAACCCAGGATCAGTGAGGAGTCCCAAGTTGCTTCCAGGTACCGATGAGCTGCCAGGGTCCCTTGGCGCATCAGATGCATCACACAGACCAGATGGTAGCTTGGCATTGGACTCAGGTGATCGACTCTCACAGCGGGCCCCCTGACATGGGAGAGAATGGAATGAGGGGGTCAGTAATGAGCAGGATCCAGTAGTGACAGACACAGAAATGAAACAGTGTGATGGCATGTACATCAGCACCAGTGACATTACTAGTGGTGCACTATGGTGATTATGCAGGTAAGCTAACCAAGAAGTATCTTAGCCTTGATTTAAAGACTGAGACTGAATCGGCATCCCGCACAGAAGCAGGCAAGCTGTTCCACAAATCTAGGGCCCTGTAACTGAAAGCTCATGTCTTATACATTTATTTATATGTAGGGACAATTAGGAGATCTTTTATTCTGGGATCTAAGTAAGGTTAGGGTGTATAGCATTAAGCAGTTCGTTAGGCACAAAGACCTTTAATTGCTTGTAGGTTAAGAGGGAGGACCTTGAAGTCAGCCCTGGTACCCAACAGAAGCCAGTGAAGCGAGTAGAGATTATGGAGTTATGGTGGTCGATTTCCTGCTCCCCACAATCCTAGCGGCTGTGTTCTGAATGCGCCTGTAGGGTGCTTTAATGTGCCCTGAGGGTCCAGAAAAGTAGGGCATTACAGTAATCTAATCTACTGTATACAAATGCATACTACTTTCACTGTCTTCCATTGACAGAAAGCGCTCAGAGTTTGTCAATGTCTGGCAGCAGGAAGCATGTCTTCAAGAACTGCATTAAACATGGGGATTAAATGAAAGATTTGAATCGAAAATAACACCAAGGTTATGTGCCAGAGGACTAACTGAAAACTTCAACCCTGCATCCCGGATATGCGAAATGAAGTTGGCCCTGTCTACATCACACACTACAAAACAAGAGCAGCTCAGCTTCTTTGGGGTTTAGTGAGAGGAAGTTGTTATTCATCCAATCCCTATTATCACTGGAGGAAGCCAATTAAAGTGCCGGTTGATGCTTTATCACATGATTTAAAAGATACATAGCTGAGTGTCATCAGCGTAAGAGTGGTAAACTAACATAAGCCCGTATACAGTGCTTAGTGGGAGCATGTAGAGGGAGAAGAGACCAGCTCAAAACCGACCTCCTTGTGGGACTCCATAGTTAACTAGTGACATAGGTGAGGGGGTGCCATAATCATCCATTTGGATGAAGTAGTAACGGTTTGTAAGATAGGAGTTGAACCATTTAAGGGCTGTTCCGCTAATGCCGACAGTGGAGTGAAGCCTATTTACTAAAATGGAGTGATCTACCGTGGTCGAACACAGCACTGGCGAAAAGTGAAAAGTGAAAGACAACCCTTGTCATTGCGTAGGTCATGGCACAGCACACACGAAATTGGACCTCTGCATTTAACCATACACATCGCAGCAATAGGCAGTTATTGAGCGCTCGAGCAGTGATGGGACGGGCATCTGCTCATGGCACCAGGTAACCTATTGGGAAGGGGTTTGAACCCCCGATCCTCCGATCATGCGGCTAACGCCCTAACCGCTAGGCCACCGCTGCCCCATCTAAGAGAACTAAGAACAGTGTTAGTGTTAACAGATCTAAGAGAACAAGAACAGCGATGTTTCCTGCATCACTCGAGACCATTATATCATTCACCACTCTAGTTAGTTACAGTTTCTGTGCTATGGCTGCTTCGGAAGCCCGATTGAATTTATCTAAGAGGTTATGCATGTTCAGATATGACTGCAGTCTCAGAACCAATTTTTCTAGAATCTTAGAGAGAAACGGGACATTAGGAGATGGTCTATAAATTTACTTGCGAGCGAGGATCCGGTTAGGGTTTTTTAAGCTTTGGTCTAAATCCACTGCTGTTTTAAACTGATTGGGCAATTACACCTGGTCATGATGCGCTCATGATATCAAGTTATAGTATGATAGTATTCCTAAGGAATCCTAAGAAGTTGAAGGTATGATAATGAATGTTGTTAGTGCTTATCATAATAGTAATAATTTTTATTTCTATAGTGCCTTTCTCAAACCCATGGTCACTTTACAGAGCAGAAGATAAAGCAATATAAATTAAAACAGTTAACAAAACACAAAGACCGAGACAAACAAACAGCAGAATTAAGAAACCAAGAACGGGGAGAAGTGGAGCTGCACTGTAACGGCGACGGGGTACCGGAAGGACGCCAGCGTATTTTTCTCAGAGTTCGAACATAGTTTTATTCATTACGGGTACACAAACTAGAAGCAAGGACTGCAGTTCTAGCCAGAAACCCAAGAACAGAGGAACTGCGGTCTAAACCAAGCTGCCACGCATCAAACTAAAACCACTACTGCATGTAGGTTTAGCTCACGACGATCGCCGCTCTGTTCTGGACTCCATCGGGCTTAAAGAAGTCAGTCTTTAATGGATGCACATTTAGTGCCTGCATACCCAGGTGTGCAGCTCAGTCAGGACAGACGCCTCAGCGTACCCAAACACCTCTCATGTGAGAAACCTCTCCCAAAAGGCGCGCCCAAAGTGCCAAAACATAGCCAACCTCTGGGAGGCCAAGAACAACAAACTTGACAAAAATGGGGTGTCCCTGTGGGGGACACATGGTCAGGTCCACAAAAATGCACTGACCTCCACTGTGCCACAAGTCAGGCTGGGGGTGGTGAGGGGAATCCCAGCAGTTCAGTCCACCCTTTCATTGGTGCCTGAACCCCACCCTGAAGTCCCTGGAGGCACGCCTTCTGATCTCTGTGGAACAGCTGGACTTGACTGAACCCTGGAAAAGAGCTAAACATAGACGCATGGGTTCAAAGAGGAAGTCTTTTAAAGAGTCCAAACTCTGCTTCCAACCCCTGTCAGCCTGAGAGCACTCCTCACGCTCTTCCTCCCAAGCACAGTGAGTTCTGTAAGCACATTGATCACAGTGGCAGCCTGGTGCTTCTGTTTCAGAGTCTGCCTGGCCTTCATCCCTCGGAATGTGCCTGCAGAACAACAGGTCATTTTTTCTCTTCAAAGACTTCATTTCTTGCGGTCATCATCTTGTTAGCTCTGTAATAACGCTGAACAGTCTGGCTGCCTACAGTTTCAGGTATACTTTCTGTTCATGTGTCTCTCACCTGCGCCTGGAAGGGCCACTGCAGCCTCATGTTCGATTTTCTTCTGTACCCGAACGTTCTTCGAACCCACTCAACCTGAGCTGCTCCTTCTGTGCAGCAGACTGGTTAGTGGGGCTGGGTTTGGGGGTCGACTCCTTGATGCCACTCTCCTCGCTGCGAAGTGCCTTCTTGGCCGACCTCCCGCTGCAGGATGCAGGAAGCGCTCTATTTCAAGTGTGTTATTGCTGGTTCACGCATTGGCTGTGTTCCCACATTCTAGGTACCTAGCCTGCTTGTCCTGAAGTTCCTCATGTACTGTAGCAATTTATTCCTGAAGGGAACGGGCTCACCTGCAGCTGGTGTCTCACAGCCTGAAGAGAGGCGCTGTCATCCTCCAATTTTTACACTTTGTTTTCAAGGCGCCAGATCCAGACTTCGTAAAATTTCCATTTCCTGATCACAGAGGAGCCCAGCCTCCATTTCCTGGAGCTGCTCAACTAAAATGTTTTTGTTCTGTCTTTCTGTGCCCAGAACAGACAGCCAGACCTTCTGAGACTCCTGTAGTTCCTGTTCTAATTCCTGGATTCTCGGTTAATTCTCTTACCTGAAATGGTTCCTCTGAGCAGGGAGAAATCTTTACTATAATGCCTCCATTAGCTGTGCAGGGAGAATTCTTCACCAGGCCTCTGTACCCAAACACCTCATGTGACATGCACAGACTGAATAGATACATATTCAACTGAGTTCTGAAGAGGGACAGAGAGGACGTTAGGCATAGGTTTTGAGGGAATTCCAGAGTTTAGGGGAAGCAACACTAAATGATCTACCACCCATGGTGGCTAAGCTGAATTTAGGAACTGTGAGTAACCCAGTAGTGGAGGGGCACAGTGAACGGGTGGTAGTATATGAATGAAGTGATTCAGTGAGGCACGGAGGAGCAGAGCCATGAAGAGCTTTAAACATGATTAAGCAGCTTGTTTTAAGAAGCAGCTTGTTTTGAATACAGTCTGATTTGGGCAGCCAGTGAAGTTTGTGGAAAAACAGGGAATGTTCCGATTTTTTGAAGGATGTGAGAACACGAGCTGCAGAGTTCTATATGTACCGGAGCCTGGTTCATGTTCTAGTTGGGAGACCAAAGAGTAAAGCGTTACAGTAATCAAGACACAAAGTTCTAAAAGCATGAACAAGTATTTCTGCGTCCTTCAATGAAAGTGATGAGCGGAGACGTGAGATGTTTCGGACGTGAAAGAAAGCATTTTTCACAACTGTATTAATGTGAGAGTAAAAAGATAGAGCGGGATCAAATATTACACCTAAATTCTGAATAGTGGGTGAGGGTGTGTCATGGTGGAAAAAAAGGGGAAGGAGGTGCAATTGCTTAGCAGCGATCAAGTAACTTTAATAAGCAAGAAAATAGTTGGGAAGCAAACAAAACAGTAATCAGGACGTAGAACAGACAAGTCAGACAAGTACCTAGATGGCCAGGTGTGAGGGATTGGGCTGTGATGAATGGGCGCTGTGGAAAATGTGGTAAGAAGTCCGGTTATTGGGACCGGGGCCATGACTAGGGCCATGACCCTCAGGAGTGAACTCCGGAGACAAAACTCGTGTGCAATCTGTCTCCTCCTGGGAGGAGAGCGAAGCCCAGCTGGAAGTGACGAAAGCCCAGCTGGTCTGCCTCTGGGTCTCAGAGTAGGTTGATCAGGGGGATTTACATGGAAATCCTGCCAGAGTTGGGGCTCTAGGATATCCCTTGCTCATACCCAGCTCCATTCCTCAGGGACGTACCCCTCCCAGTCAACCAGGCATTGAAGCTCACCTGAGTGACAACAGGAGCTCAGGAGCGCGCTGACCTAATGCGCCGGTCCGCTGCCAATTTCTATGACTGGAGGGGAGTCCACCACCCCGGCCGAGGATGCCAGGTCTAAGGAGAGAGACATGAAAAGAGGGTGTTACATTCATGTGGGAGGGTATTCAGAGATGGTAAGTGACAGGATTGATCTGGGACTCCTGAAGGGCCCAATGAATCTGGGACTGAGTTGATGACTTGGCAACCGTAGGTTGAGGTCCCGAGTGGAGAGCCACACTCTGTCCCCAGGACTGTTTATCGACCTGGAGGCGGAAGCAGCAAACGGCCCGTTCAATGTGTGCGTGGGCCCTCTCCCAGACCCGCTCCGCTCGAAAGGGGTCTTCCTGTGGGAGGAGTGGTGCAGTGAGTTCTCTGCATACTCAGCCCAATACAGGTACTCAGCCCAGTCGTGTAGTGCATGAACGAACCTGCTGCACCTCATAAGTGATTGGTTTGTTCTTCTGTCAGGGTGGAAAAAATTCAGCAAACACCTTATCTTTGGCCTTCACCACTGCTTTCTTCACCCCATGTTCATCTCCTTGTACATCTGTTCACTTCCTTCATCTCTGTATGTCCCATGTCTTCTTTGCCTCCCTCTCTCTTCTTTGAATACACTCCTGACTTCTTGGTTCCACCACCAGTCTCTTATCCTCTTCTTCCTTCCGGATGTCGCTACACTACACATTTCAGTCAGTTTGCCTGATCACTTCTGCAGTAGCTCTCCTAAGCAATCCGTAGCTCTCGGACCTCCCAGTGCCCGTAACTCCTGCCTGAATCCCACCTTACAGTCCTCCTCCTTCAGCTTCCACCACTTGATCCTCGACTCTGCCCTCACTTTCCTCCTCTTCTTGACCTCCAAGGTCATCCTACAGACCACCATCCTATGCTGTTTAGCTACACTCTCCCTCTGTCACTACTTTGCAACTTCTGATCTCTTTCAAACTGACCGTCCTGCAAAGACATAATCCACCTGTGTGCATCTTCCTCCACTCTTATACGTCACCCTGTGCTCCTCTTCTCTTAAAATAAATATTAACTACAGCCATTTCCCATCCTTGGTAAAAATCAACAACCATCTGACCTTCAGCATTCCCTCCTCTTGACACCATGCCTACCCATCACCTCCCATCACCTCTGTTCCCTTCACCAACATGACCATTAAAATCTGCGCCAATCATCACTCTCTCTCCCCTGGGTACACTCTATCACTTCATCTATCTCACTCCAGAATTTTTCTTTCTCTTCCTCTTACAACCAACTTGTGGAGCATAAGCACTAACAACATTCATTATCACATCTTCAACTTCCATCTTCAAACTCATCACCCTCCCTGACACCCTCTTCACTTCCACATACTCTTCCTTCAGGATAACACCTACTCCATTCTTCCTTCTATCCACACTACAGAACAGTTTAAACCCTCCAATACACCTGGCCTTACTACCCTTCCATCTAGTCTCAGCCACACAAAATGTCAACCTTCCTTCTTCCATCATATCAGCTAATTCTCTACCTTTACCAGTCATGCTGGCAACAAAGTCCCTACCAAAGTCCCTACTTCCACTCTCCTTCTCCTTCTGGACATGCCTTCTTCCTCTTCTCTTCTTCTGGCTACCGTAGTCCAAATACCTACCAGCACCCTGTAGGCTAACAGCACTGATGGCGGTCAAGAAATAACCCGGCTCCGATCATCCGGTATGGAATTCTGCATCGTTGTCCGGTGATAATGATTTGGCAAAGTTTTACACCGGATGCCCTTCTGACGTGAATTCTCTCCATTTACTCCGGCTTGGGACCGTACCTAAGAAATACACTGGCTTGTGCATCCCTAGTGGCTGGGTTAATCATATTGATAGATGATTATTAAAAAACATCCATTAAATCAATACAGTAAAATCTCAAACTTTAATCCATTAAATCAAGAAAAGTGAAAGTGACTACCCTTGTTGCGAGGTCACGGCACAGCACACATGAACCACAACGAAATTGGACCCTGGGTATCTTTTACCCATGCACACCAAACTGGTGCAGCAGTGGCAGCTATTGAAAGGCCCGGGAGAGTGATGGGGACGGTACCTTTGCTCTCAAGGGCACCCCTTAGGAAACCCATTGGGAAGGGGGTTTGAAACCCCGATCCTCCGATCATGCGTGCTAACGCCCTAACCGCTAGGGGCCACCGCTGCCCAAGAGAAGTTAAAATAACTGTAAACATTAACCTCTCCTCACTGGCGCAAACAAAGGAACGAGTCGCTGCTTAATAAATTCTAGACAGCGACCAGACCTTCAAAATGCGGGACACTAACAATAAACAAATTTTTTTTTAACACCGTGTTCCCTTTTTTAAATCTATAAATTGATAAGTGTCTTCTGTTAAGATTAAAAATTCTTAAGAATTTCCATCACGATGCATTAAGTTATTTCTGTTAGAAATGTTACACCTCATTAATTACAATGAACATATTTGTAGTGATATTTCTATTTCCAGTACCATTCATGCACACGTATAGGTCTTTAGGAATACTTCACACAGTTATTCTGTTCTTCATGTTTATTTTTTACCATTTCCATCAGAGCATCCAAACTTTTTCAGAATTGTCCCATGTGAATCATAAACACTGAAAGTTTTTCCATCTGCAGACTGGAACAAACAGTATTTCTCTGAGCAGAAAGCATTCAGTATCCAGAGCTACAAATTTCAAACAATAGTATTTTCTAGTATTTATTGATTAACAAAGCTCACTTTCACAGCCTTGTAATGAGAACTAGAAGTCAAGAGTGTTCAATCCTAAATACCTGAATCCATAATAAATAATCAGCACTGTTCGCTTATTCTGTATGAATACGCTGGATATTTACGGAGGCTACTTTGTTATAAAACTTTCTCACAATTCAACACTGATACGGTTTCTCCAGGTGAATGCGCTATGTGCTTGGAGGATTTGTTCGTTTCTAAACTCTTCCCACACTGAACATGGACAGCTTCTCTCCAGTGTGTGAGTCCTCTGATGTTCTTTAAAATAACTGAGACGAATAAAGCTCTTCCCGCACTCTGAGCACTGATAAGGTTTTTCTCCAGTGTGAATCAGCTGATGTACTTTGAAATTATCCAGGCGATTAAAACTCTTCCCGCATTCTGAGCACTGATAGGTCTTCCTTTCAATGTGAATCTGCTGATGTACTTTAAAACTATCCAGACGAATAAAGCTCTTCCCGCACTCTGGGCACTTATACGGTTTCTTCCGCAGGAACTGGCTGCTGATGACTTTGGAAATGACTCTCATGATTAAATTTTTCCCAGATCTGCAGTTATATCGGTTTCTCTCCAGTGTGAAACTGCTGATGTTCTTTGAAACTACTCACATGTTTGAAACTCTTCCCGCACTCTGAGCACTGATACGGTGTCTCTCCAGTGTGAATACGCTGGTGTACTTTGAAATGGCCTCGTTTAAAACTCATCCCACACTCTGAGCACTGATACGGTTTCTCTCCCGTGTGAATGCGCTGATGGACTCTGGCAGAATGGAGGTTTCTAAAACTCTTCCCGCACTCTGAGCACTGATACGGTTTCTCTGCAGTGTGAATACGATGGTGTACTTTGGCGGTATTGAGGTTTCTGAAACTCTTCCCGCACTCCGAGCAGTAATACGGTTTTCCTCCAGTGTGAATCTGCTGATGAGTTTGGAAATTCAATCTTCTCATTAAACCTTCTCACACTGGGTTGGCAAGAATAAGGGTCACACAGCGTACACATCCTGGTGTCTTAGGAGGAAATTTCTCTCTCTGAAGTTCTTCCCACACTCTGAGCACTGATGCAGTTTCTCTTCAGTGTGAATTCGTTGGTGTTTATTGAGGTCACATCGTGCTCTAAAACTCTTCCCACACTCTGCACTGATACGGTTTCTCTCCCGCATTAATGCGTTGATGTTTTTGAAGATTCTGCTTTATGGGAAAACTCTCCCCACACTCTGAGCACTGGTGAGTGCCATCCTTATCTGTACTGCTCTCTGCTCTTCCAGGAGATGTTGAGACGCATAGAACTGATGTGAAGTCAGACCCTGGGGCTTCTTGTAGTTCCATATTTCATCACAATCCCCCACTTTTCAGAAATGTGTGGTTTCCCTCTGGGTGGGGTTTCCTGATATTTAATAATAAATGAAGACTAGGAGATGAAGAGGAGATCATATATTCTCTCAGGATTGGGAGTGAGACCTTGCCCCAAGTGGAGGAGTTTAAGTATCTTGAGATCTTGTTCACGAAAGGGTGTAGATGGAGCGGAGATGAGGCTGTGGATCGTGCAGCTTCTTGCAGTGATGCTGGCTCTGCATCGGTCTGTCATGGTGGAAGAAGGAGCTGAGCCAGCAAAGCTCTCAATTTACTCAGCTGACCATGCCCCACCCTCACCATGTGGTCACGAGCGGCAGATCAGCAGAACGAGATCGCAATACAAGCTGCCGAAATGAGTTTCTCCGCAGGGTGCCTGGACTCCTTAGATAGTGAGAAGCTCAGCCATCCGGGAGGCTCAGTGAGCCGCTCCGCATCGAGGAGTCAGAGGTGGCTCGGCATCTGACACCCTCTGACGCTCCCTGAGAGGTGTTCCGGGCACGTCCGCCAACTGAAAGAAACCCTGGGAAGACCAGGACACGCTGAGAGACTATGTTCGGCTGGCCTGAACGCTTTGGGATCCGCCCGAGGAGCTGGAAGAAGGGCTGGCAGAGGTCTGGGCATCCTGCTGGAGTTGCTGCCTCGCGACCACCCCATGCTTGAAGAAAATGATGGATGGACATTCGAAGCACACATGTTATTCTCTAAATTAGCAACATGGAACTCCTCTCCTATGGGCGAAGCATTGATGATCTCTGTCAGACGGCGTACCCATGAAAGAGGAGGAAGTGTACCTGGTGGAGTTCTAGGGAGTTTTCAATTGCTGAAAGCTATTTTGCCAATGTTTTACTGTTAAAAATGTTTTACTGTTAGACATTCATTAAAATGTAAACCTTCAATGTTCTTAGTGTTTGATATTAGATACTGTTTTTACACACCTGCTTGGCAGTGTTGATGCCATAGACCACAGCAGGCAGGAGGAGGTCCATCATGGACATGCTGTTACAGTAGTGCTATGATACTATAGTACTTTAGGAAACAGAAGTTTCTGCAACACAGCAGACGTGGAAGGGAAGAGTGTGCAAAGACGAGATAGATAAAAGTGAGGAGGAGCGAGGGGCCAGACAGAAAATCAGACTAGACTCTGGATGAGCTAAAGGGATAAAGGACAGGAAGGGAGGGATCAGCACCAGGGAGCAAGGGTGGTAACCACAGATATAAGAACCTGTGATACCCTAGAGGAGCCAAATGTCATTTGAGTTACCTGACCATTGGTTTGGGGATGTATGCACTGGAAAGTGCAAGTTGATTCTAGGTATTTTAAATCTCTAGTCATTGAGCTGCAGACAAATGATTAAAACATCTTTCTGGTTTCAGATTTTTTTAATGATCAAGCTTATCAAATGGATCGTTATAAAATTAATTACTTTATGCAAGAAAATGGTCAAAATTCAGTGCAAAAAAACTCCCACTTGAAGTCCACATGAAAATCTACAGTATGGATTAACAGTGGTATAATAAGGAATTAAAACATGATGCATATTATCCAGTCTTGTCACATCCTGGCAAGTGTAGGGCCGGTATGTTTGCAAATTTTCTCACTTTCATGGGGTGGTTTCCATCCAATGTGATTTCAGGTGCAGATAGTAGAGGTGCTACGCTCGTACTGCTGCACCAAGTCAACTACACGCACACCTCGGTCATGTTTCTCGATAACTCATTTCTTTAATTCAATGCACATCATCCGCCTTCTTCAGCACTGTCCTTCGCACTCACTTTCTTCAGACACATGGTTGGAAAAACGATGTAGCACAAATGTGAGCACAACACTGAGGCTTCCACTGTGAGTGAACCGCTTACAGTGAATGAGTGAGACACGGGATGTCTAGCGTACGTAGTTACCAGAATCGAATTTCAGCTCTCAACTCAGCCAAAAACGGGCTGAGAGATGGCTCGTGATCTTAAAAAATTGTTGAAGTGGGATGACTAGTGTCAAGGCACCGCTTGTATAAGATAGCATATAAACAAGTACAGTTCTGCAGATTATTTACTGAAATGTAATTTGCATCCACTGGTGGAGCATCTAGAGATTGTGCAGAAAATTAACAATTTTCCTACTTTCAACAAACAACCCGAAAAAAGAAAATGATCTGTTTTTATACTTAGGTTGTAAAATAATATTTATCCTATAAAGGTTCAGATCAGGAAAATATAAGTATCACAATAATTAAGAACAAGTCACTTTTTAATGACATCATTAGAGAGTTATGTCAGGAAGGGCATCTAGTGTAAAACTGTCACCAAATCAATATGCAGATAACAAAACAGAATTCCATACCGGATCGGTCGAGGCCTAAGTTAACCACGACCACCACCAGTGATGTTAGCCTACAGGGTGCTGGTGGAAATTAGGCTATTGTTGGCCAAAGGAGAAGAAGAACGAGATCAAGAACACATGTCCAGAGGGAAGAAGAATGAAGGAAGCACAGGAAAGTGGAAGTAAGAGTAAAAAATTTGAATGTTGGCAGCATGACTAAAAAAGGTAGAAAATGAGCGGATATGATGGAAAGAAGGAAGGATATCTGCAGAGAGACTAGACTAGCGAGTAGGCCAGGTGTACTGAGGAGGGTTTAAAATCTGTTTTAATGCGGCTCCTGATAAATGAGAATGGGGGAGCAGTTATCCTGAAGGGAAGAGTATGAGAGGGTGTTTGGAGGTGAAGAGGTGCCAGGGAGGGTGATGAGCTCAAGCTGGAAGTTGAAGGTGTGATAATGAATGTTGTTAGTGCTCATGCTCCACAGGTTGGTTGTGAGATGGTGGAGAAAGAAGAATTGTGGATTCAGTTAGATAGAGTGATAGAGAGTGCAAACTAAGTTGAGAGATGGATTATTATGCAGATTTTAATGGACATGTAGCAGAGGGGAATCGTGGATGAGTAGGTGATGGGCAGGCAGGAAGGTCAAGGAGAGAATGCCAGATGGTTGAACATTTTGTGAAAAGAAGGAAATGGCTAGAAGTTATCACTTATTTGAAGAAGACAGGAGCACAGGTGACGATAAGAGTGGAGGAACATAAACACAGGTGGATTGGTATTTGCAGGAGGCAAGTCTGGAAAGAGATTGGAGAATCGTAAAGTAGCAAATAGGAGAGGAAGAAACAGCATAGATGGTGGTTCAGGATGACCTTGGAGGTCAAGAAGAGGAGGAAAGTGAGGGCAGAGTCGAGGATCAAGTGGTGGAAGCTGAAGGAGGAAGACTGCAAGGTGGAATTCAGGTGGGAGGTGGTGGGAAGAGCTACCAGATTGCTGGGAAACTACTGCAGAAGTGGTAAGGGAGATGGCCAGAAACACGTACTAAAAAGACATCTAGAAGGAAGAAGGAGGATAACAAAAACCTGGTGTGTGGAAACCAAGAAGTCCAGGAGTATAGTTACAGAAGAAGAGGGAGGCAAAGAAGACATAAAAGCTGAGAGATGAAGAAAGTAGACAGCTGTACAAGGAGATGAAACCGCAGGGTGAAGAAAGCAGTGGCCAAAGATCAGGTGTTTGGGTGAATTAAAGGAGAGGTTGGACAGTAAGAGGGAGGAAAGGACCTTTGTACCAATACAGACAGAGAGACAGATCTGGTGATGCATAACAGGGACTCTATTAAAGATAGAATGGAAACGACTCACAGGTGAACAGAAACATGCATATAGATGGAAGAGGTCCTGAGGGCTGATTAACAAGAAAATGGGACGCAGAAGATTGGATGATGAGTATACTAGTGAACTAGGCAGTGCAGCAAATAAGCAAGATGGAAATAAGGGCAGTGTTGGATTCTCCAATTGAGAACCAAGGTTCAAAGAGTCAGTGATGAGGCAAAGAGGTTTTGAAGCCAGCCAAGTTTATTAACAGAAGAGCAAGTAAGTTCTTAAAGGATGTTCAAGAGAGCAGTCAGTGGTTCTCTCTCTGTGTCTCTCAATCCTCATTTAACTTAGCATAGTTCAGAGTGTGCCTTTTTATTTGTCCCCCCAGGAATTCCAAGGACCCCGGTGGAGCCACCTAATCTAAATAAAACTAGGACCTTGTTTGGGTGTTTTTGACTTGCTATGAAAGTGTTACTCAGAAAAGAACAGAGAAAATAAAGGTGCAGTTGGTAACATGTAGGTTAAAGGTGACAGGTGACAGGTGAAAGGACATTGGGCTGGTAGAGGAGTTCAGGGATGGAAGGGCATGGGAGGGAATGGTTAACCTACAGGCATAGGGCCATGGAGTCAACTGTGTGGTACAGGGGTTACAGGTATAGGAGAAGAGAGGATAAAATAAAAATCTATAAGGAATAAATGAATAAACCTATAAATAAAATCCATCAAATCCATCACTCCCCCATGTGATTCTATGTAAACCCTTATCTTCTTCACTACCTGCATTTTTAGTTTTTTGGTGTCATTGTAAATTTCCCATTACTTGTTAAAAGATTGCTTAAATCTTCACCAGATTATTTTCTTGACTAGTCTTAAAGAGGAGGGAGTTTACTTTTTATATTTATTTTCACACAGCAGATTCTCAACTCAGCAGCAGATTAAGACAGGAGGAGCTCCTACCTCTCTCAAAGTGCCAGCACTCTGTTCCTGATTTTTCGTCAACATATTGTCTTTCAAATTGCTTCTCCCATCCATCCCTCGAGCCAAACCTGTTCGTGATGCCAACTGTTATATTCTCAGACTGAGAACTGAGGTTCCAAGAGTCAGTGATGAGGCGAAGAGGTTTTGAAGTTAGCCAAGTTTATTAACAGAAGAGTAATGAAGTTCTTACAGGTTGTTCAAGAGAACGGTCAGTGTTTCTTTATCTGTGTTGAATCCTCTTTCTGACTTGCACAGTTCAGAGTGTGCCTTTTAATCTATCCCGCCAAGAGCTCCAAGGCCTCAGATGGAGACAACTAATCTAAGACAATGACCTTGTGTGGGTGTTTTTGACTTTCCAAGAAAGTGTTACTAAGAAAAGATTATAGAAAACAGAGGTGCAGTTGGTAATATTTACATTTATGGCATTTAGCAGACGCTTTTATCCAGAGCACTTCCATGTCCTAACTACAGGGACAGTCCCCTGAGCAATTCAGGTTAAGGGTCTTGCTCAGGTACCCAGTGGTGGTAGTGCTAGAGGTGAGATTTGAACCTGAGACCTCTTGATCCATAGGCAGGCACCCTACCACTAGACCACCGCCACCCTAATAATATGGGATATGGGATAGTAATATGTAGGTTTAAGGTGACAGTGTCTATATATATGGGGAATGGTTAACCTACAGGAATAGGGCTATAGAGTCAACTATGTAGCACATGGGGTTAGCTATGTGGCAAGGAGAAAAGAGACATAGAAATAGAGGATACAGATATACAAGTAAATAATAAGAATAAATGGAGTGAAAACAAGATAAAATCCACCAAATCCATCAGCAGCAATGAAGAGGATGAAGAATGGAAAGGCTGTTGGACTAAACCTAGGATGACATACCAGTGGAAGCACGGAGGTGTTTAGGAGACATGGCAGTTGAATTTATTTTAAAAGGTAAGGCTTACAGGACAGTAGTGAGACCAGCTTTGTTGTGTGGGTTGGAGACGGTGATGAAAAGACGAGGCGGAGCTGCAGGTGTCAGAGTTTAAGATGTTGAGATTTTCGTTGGGTGTGACGAGGATGGACAGGATTAGAATATTTTAGAGTATATTAGAGGGACAGCTCAGGTTATACGTCTTGGTGACAAGACAAACTGGGTTTCCGGTCCAAATCGGGTAGTGACACTAACGCCAACTAAGAAATGAGTCGCAGTTTAATGACATCATTAGATAATGACCATAACTTCAAAATAAAAAAGCACTAACAATAATCAAAACCAAAAATATAAAATTATAATCAGAAAATACAAGTAACAAAACCCACACAAACAATAGACATTACAGTATGTTTGTTTGCTATGAAATTAATTAATTCTGCTGTCCCACACATAAATCATAAACAAAAGTCCATCTGGAAGACAAGAATAAATACTATTTCTCTGAACAGAAAGTATCCAGTATTCAGTAGAACTAAAAATCTAAAATAAAATTTTCTAGTATTTATTAACGAAGCTCACGTTCACAGCCTTGTTATGAGAAGTCAAGAGTGGTTCAATCCTAAATACCTGAATCCATAATAACAATCTCAGCACTGTTTGGTTTGATCTTTGGTATGAATACGCTGATGTTTACGGAGGCTACTCTTGTTATTAAAACTCTTCTCACACTCCGAACACTGATACGGTTTCTCTCCAGTGTGAATGTGTTGGTGTTCTTGGAGGTTTCGTCTTTTTCTAAAACTCTTCCCACACACTGAGCATGGATATGGTTTCTCTCCAGTGTGAATGTGTTGGTGTTCTTGGAGGTTTCGTTTGATTCTAAAACTTTTCCCACACTCTGAACATGGATACGGTTTCTCTCCAGTGTGAATACGCTTGTGTATGCGGAGGTTACATCTGTTTCTAAAACTCATCCCACACTCCGAGCACTGATACGGTTTCTCTCCAGTGTGAATGCGTTGGTGTGCTTGGAGGTTGCATCTGGTTTTAAAACTCTTCTCACACTCTGAGCACTGATACGGTGTCTCTGCAGTGTGAATACGCTGGTGTACTTTGGCGGTATTGAGGTCTCTAAAACTCTTCCCACACTCTGAGCAGTAATACGGTTTCTCTCCAGTGTGAATGCGCTGATGAGTTTGGAGATTAATCTTTCTATTAAAACCTTTCCCGCACTGTTGGCAAGAAAAAGGCTTTTCCACAGTGTGGGTGATCAGATGACTCTGAAGTGCATCTCTGTCTCCAAAGTTCTTCCCACAATCTGAGCACTCATATGGTTTCAGGCCAGCATGAATAAGCTGGTGTGTTTGTAAAGAAGACATTAGGTTAAAACTCTTCCCACACTCTGAGCACTGATACGGTTTCTCTGCAGTGTGAATACGTTGGTGTACTTTGGCAGTATTGAGGTCTCTAAAATTCTTCCCACACTCTGAGCAGTAATACGGTTTCTCTCCAGTGTGAACGCGCTGATGAGTTTGGAGATCCATCTTTCTAATAAAACCTTTCCCACATTGTTGGCAAGAATAAGGCTTCTCCTCAGCGTGGATGTGTTCGTGTGTTCGGAGTACATTTCTGTTTCTAAAACTCTTCCCACACTCTGAGCACTGATACGGTTTCTCTCCAGTGTGAATCTGCTCATGTTTTCTCAGGGCATCTCTGGCTCTAAAACTCTTCCCACACTTTGAGCACTCATGTGGTTTCAGGCCAGCATGAATGAGCTGGTGTGTTCGAAGAGAAGACGTTTGATTAAAACTCTTCCCGCAATCTGAGCACTGATACGGTTTCTCTCCAGTGTGAATGCGTTGGTGTGTTTGGAGGTTATGTCTGTTTCTAAAACTCTTCCCACACTCTGAGCACTCATGTGGTTTCTCTCCAGTGTGAATCCGCTCATGTTTTTTGAGGCCAGCTATAGTTCTAAAACTCTTCCCACACTCTGAGCACTGATGGGGCTTTTCTCCAGAATGAGTCCGCTGATGCACTTTCAAATGACACGACCGGTTAAAACTCTTCCCACACTCTGAGCACTGATAGGGCTTTTCTCCAGAATGAGTCCGCTGATGTACTTTCAAATAACATGCCCGGTTAAAACTCTTCCCACACTCTGAGCACTGATACGGTTTCTCTGCAGTGTGAATACGTTGGTGTACTTTGGCCGTTTGTAGGTCTCTAAAACTCTTCCCACACTCTGAGCACTGATAGGGTTTTTCTCCCGTGTGAATGCGCTGATGAGTTTGGAGATTAATCTTTCTATTAAAACCTTTCCCACATTGTTGGCAAGAAAAAGGCTTCTCTGCAGCGTGGATGTATTGGTGTGCTCGGAGGGCACTTTTGTCTCTAAAACTCTTCCCGCACTCTGAGCACTGATGTGGTTTCAGGTCAGCATGAATGACCTGGTGCTTTTGGACAGAAGACATTTGATTAAACTCTTCTTACACTCTTAGCACTGGTGAGTGTCCTTCTTTTCTGCAATGTTCTCTGTTCCTCCAGGAGGAGTGTTGGAGACGACAGAACTGGATTAAATTACAACTCTAGAGTGTCGTCTAGTTCCATATTGCCACATTTATTCTCTCCCTCTTCCAGAAGTGTATGGTTTTCCTCTTGGTGGTGTTTCTTGATGTTTGAAGACTACGAGCTGAAGAGGACTTGCAACAGGTGACCATTTATTTCTGACAGAAGAAAAGAAAATGTAGAAAGCAGAAACTAATGTTCAGTAAATCTCAGAACTATGATTCATATTTAGTTTAAAGTTCTGGTGCTTGCAGCTCTTTCTCTAATGAGGGATGAAAGTGGGGAAAAGCTTTACAGTTCCAATTCTCTTATTTACAACATCAAAACAACAGACTCAAACACTGATGATCTGATAAGAGTGCTCTAATTTGACAACTAAACTTCTCTGCAGACCAAATCCCCTCCTTCACTGACAGTGTCCCATAACAGCAGTGTCCTCTTTCAGCAGGTTAACGGTCCCTCAAACTTTAAATACTGTTCAGGAACCGACTGAGGAACGAAGATTTCAAGATGTTCTTCCAAATTCCTCACATCTCAGACCTGTCCAGATTCTGTGGAACAAACTACTCCCATCTACTAACCCACTGTCCAACTCACAGGACTGATCTGCTGTTAATTTAAAAAGTAAAGTGAAAGTGACTACCCATCATTGTGAAATGCAGCACAGCACAACACAACGAAATTCAACTTCTGCGTTTCACCCATACACACACGTGTAGCAAGTGGCAGCTATGAAAAGCGCCCAGTGAGCAGTGATGGGAATGGTACCTTGCTCAAGGGTACCTCAGGGGAACCTACAGGTAAGGGGTTTGAACCCACAGTCGTCCGATCCTGTGGCTCCCTAACCACTACCTCCTAGAAGTTTTCAAATGATTATAAAAAAAATATTTTACACAGACACCTGTATTAACTATCAGTCAGGAAATGCAATGCCTTTCAATAAAACTAAGAGTTTATGAAAAAAATAACATTTTAAACATTTTTCAACACTGACTGCTTAAACTGACACGGAAAGTGGAGCAGCCCAGCTATAATTTTAAAGATTTTGTTTTGAAATCTCAAACTTTGATCCATTAAATCAGGAAATATTTAAATGTTTAAAACACTAACCTCTCCTCACTGGCGCCCACAAAAAAACGAGTCGCTGCTTAATGACATCATTAGATAGCGACCGGAACTTCAAATTAAAAGCGGTGTACTAACAATAAGCAAAATCAAAAATAAAATAAAATAAAAATCAGAAAATACAAACAACATTAAGATAAAACGCAAAAAAAACATAATAGCATTATTAAGAATTTTTCCATCACGGTGTGTGTTAAGTTATTTCTGTTAGAAATTTTACCCCCGAAATTTTGCACCTCATTAATTACATTTACATTTACAACATTTAGCAGATGTTCTGATCTAGAGCGACTTGCATGAGTGCTTTGTTTCCACATTTGAACTTCATATTAGTGACCAGCTATGATCAACAACTGCTGACAATTAACTTAGCTATTACATCCAAATAACCTGTCACCTGCAGAAGTTCTCCAACGACACCGCTATTGTTGGTCGTGTGTCGGAGGGGAATGAGCAGGAATACAGGGGGGTCATCAGTGACTTCGTCAGCTGGTGTGAACAAAACCATCTGTGTATCAATGCCAGCAAGACGAAGGAGCTGGTGATTGACTTTCGCAGGAACTCACCCCCCATCACACCGGTGGACATCCAGGGTTTGTGCATTGAAACGGTGGAGGAGTACAAATACCTGGGTGTCCACATCAACAATAAACTGGACTGGTCCACCAACACTACTGCTCTGTACAAAAACGGCCTCAGTCGTCTCCACCTGTTAAGGCGGCTGAGGTCCTTTGGGGTGAACAGAGATCTTCTGAGGTCCTTCTATGACTCTGTGGTAGCGTCGGCTGTTTTTTACGCTGTGGTCTGCTGGTGTGGAAGAGTCACAGAGAGGGACAGAGGGAAACTAAACAAACTGGTCAAGAGGGCCAGCTCTGTCCTGGACTGTCCGCTCAAGTCCATCGAGCAGGTAGGGGAGGAGAGGATGTTCTCCAAACTAACATCCATCATGGACAACACCTCCCACCCCCTACACGAGACTGTAGGAGCACTGAGCAGCTCGTTCAGCAGCAGACTGTTACACCCGCAGTGTGAGAAGGAGCTACCGCAGATCATTCCTACCTGCAGCAATAAGACTCCACAACTCATCATCATAACATTACATTGCTTGTTTATTATTACATATTATTATATATTATATATTATTAATGTATATTATTATTGTATTGTATATATTATTATTATTATTACATTTTTAACATTTATTATTATTACATTTATATTTTGCTACTTGTTTATATTTATAATTTATTTACAACTTATTTATTACCGTGTATTATTACTGTGTACTGTATATATGGTCACCTAATTCTATCATTAGTTGCCCAATAATAAAGATAATTTATTATTTATAGCTCCTGTACTTTCTCCTGTACTTGTTCCTCTATCTTTACATCTCTATATTTTTATATATTTTTTCTATTCTTTTCTGTACATCTGTCACCTTTATAAGAGCCCTGTAATGCCCAAATTTCCCATTCGTGGGATAATAAAAGATTACTCTACTCTACTCTAACAAACTTATTAACCTGCAACTAGAACAAAAGAAAGTGACATTATTTTGTTTGTTTGTTTTTTAGTTGTTTTTTTGGGGGGGGGGAGGAAAGAAAGAGAAGGTAAAAGAGAGGGACTGATTGGGAAGATTATTCTCTGAGAAATTCTTTGAACAGCTGCTGCAAGACTAGTCTTCAACTCTTCTCACACTCTGAGCACTGACACGGTTTCTCTCCAGTGTGAACTTGTTGGTATTGCCTAAGATGGTACTTTGCAGGAAAACTCTTCTCACACTCTGAGCACTGGTGAGAATGCTACTTGTTTGTAATATTCTCTGTTTCTCCAAGAGGAGTGTTAGAGAAGACAGAACTGGATGACATAGTTCTGGACTGTCTGAGTTCTCACGTTTATTCTCTCTTTCAGAAGTGAAGAGGACTTGCAACAAAAGATCATATAATTCTGAAGGAGGAAAAGAAGTTTCATTTGTCTGGTTTTTCATGTTGAGGTTTAATGTAAGATGTAGAAAACAGGAACTAATGTTCAGTAAATCTCAGAACTATGATTAAAATGTATTTTAAAGTTCATTTGGGTCATTACTGACCCAAAGTTCTCCAAGAAGCATTGAACCAGCCACAGGAAAAGTGGTGCTCAAGATTCATTGATGCATGTATAAATAAAGATTAGTCCTCTGGTCCCACAGAAGAGCTGCTACAGCAGAAGGTGCTGGAAAAGTTCAGCTGGTTCTCATAGAAAGTTGTCAGAACACAGTGCAGCTGTGTGTGGAGCTACAGATCAGTACCTGGAGAAGAAACCACACCTGGAAACAATATGGTGCAAACAGTGTGATGCACTGGACGATGGTCTGCTGGGAAACCTGGGAACTGACATTCATGTGGAAGTTAATTTGACACTTATATGTCTCTGCAGACCAAGTTCCTTCCTTCAATTACAGTGTCCTATAACGGCCGTGTCCTCTTTCAGCACGTTAATAGTTCCTCACACTGCAAACACTTCAGGAACCAAACAAAGAGTTCAAGATGTTCCTCGAAATTCCTCACATCTCAGTCCTTTGCAGCATCTGTGGGACAAAATAGTCCCA
Organism: Hepsetus odoe; assembly: GCA_017165825.1. Taxonomy (NCBI): domain Eukaryota; kingdom Metazoa; phylum Chordata; class Actinopteri; order Characiformes; family Hepsetidae; genus Hepsetus; species Hepsetus odoe. The sequence goes on from CM029378.1 coordinate 517,745, forward strand.
TTCACTGACCCACTGTCCATTTTACAGGACTTATAAGTCTCCTGCTAATGCCCTACTATCACAAAAATGTTCAGGAGTCAAATACAACTAAAGCTTCCTAGAGGTTTTTAAATGATTATCAAAATAAAATTGCATTATTTTCTAATTAAACCACACTTTACACAGACACATGTATTAACTATCAGTCAGGAAATACAATGTCTTTCAATAAAACTAAGAGTTGGTGAAAAAAACATTTTAAATGTTGGTTCCATGTGTTTCAACACTGGCTGCACAAACTGACATGGAAAGTGGAGCAGCCCAGCTGTAATCTGAAAGGTTAGATTTTAACTTTGTCCCCAAAATGTTTAACCTGAGCTATCCCTCTAATACACTAATTTTTAATCTTGTCTATCTTTGTCACACCCAACAATAATCTCAGCATCTTTACTTCTTGACACCTCCATCTCCACCTCCTGTCTTTCTGTCACGGTGGCGGGGAGCGGGAAGGACGTCATCGCTGAGCCAGAGATTCTTGAGGTACTTTTATTGAACGTTAACATGGTTCAATAAACCATTAACGTTAACCAGACACAAAACTGGACCAAAACCAACACTAGAACCAAAATCCAGACACGAAACTGGAATACATTAGACACAAAACCACCCGTAACGATAACAGAAGTTAAGCGAATGAGCCGCGCTCTGTTCTAACTCATTAAGGCTTAAGTAGTCAGCCTCAATGTAGCACACCTGAGCGCCCTCTACCGTGAATAAAACAGAAGCAGGAAACCCAAAGTCCTGACATCACCCCCCCCTCTCAAGGACGCAACACCAGGGGCGCTTGTCCAGTGTCGGAACCTGGAGGGGAGACAAGCCGGAACAAAAGAAAACAAACATAGCCGCTTTAATGGGGTACCTGCTCAGGTCCATATTCTCAAATTAAACAATTGTACAGGAAGGGGGACCCAGACCAGTCAGTCATGTCTCGGACTGTTGGCGGCAGAGAGGGGTACCCCAGACTCTCAGTCCATATCCTTAGAACCAAGTCCCTTTGGTATTCATGTTTAGCCGTACATCCTTTTGGTGCCTTTCTGCTGACCCGTGTTTCCTCTGTCACCCGTCTCTCTGACTCTATATTGGGGCCTCTGGAGGACTCGTCTGATTGGCTGGAGAGCCTTGTCCGGTCATCATCTGAAAAAGAGCTAAATACAGCAGATTCTCTGTGGTTAGAAGGGGAAGAGTTTTTTACCCAGTGTGTGCTCCGCCTCCGGTCTCTGTCCTTCTCGCTCTCCATGACTATCGTTTCATAACCTGAGGTGTGGAATTTTTCGTCTCTTTCATACAAATGTTGTAGTGTTGTGCCAACGGGGATGACATTCACAAAGGCGTTTAGCAAGAGGTTTGGGGCAAGAAAAGCCAGCGTGAAGACTCTTTTGGGTGCACTGGCTGCAATAAAGGAAAGGTATCCCTCCACTGCTGCAGTAAACGCTGTTGCTCTCCTCTGGCACTGCTGGCTTTTGGGAGGCCTGGGTAACTGTGTGCTTCCATCTCTGAAAGGCAGGATAACTTGTGCTTTGCTTTTACTGACCTTACACTTGACAACCTGGGTTACTCCTCTCTTCTGAGCAGGAGGGGGTTTGACTAATTCCGCAGCCTCTGGTATCTGTGGGTCCTCCACAGGCACATCAGGTTGGGCTGCTGGATTGTCATCACCGGTAGCTTCCATAAAGATGCTGGAGCACTCCTCCTCTGGATCGCTCTCTGAAAGGCTAAGGTCAAGGGAATTGAGTACCTCTGAGGAACTAGACTCAATTTCTGTGACTTTACTTACTGAATTCACTAAAACAAGGGAAGAGATCCATGAAGGGCAGTCTGTTCCAGAGATGATGCCTGAGGTAATGGATGGAAGTTGCTTATGATGAACCAGACTGGAAGTTACATTCCTAGATGTGGTTGCCTGGTTATGTAACTTTGACTGTGCGGAAGGAACATATACAGTGTCAGTTCCAGCAATATGTACGGGTATGTTCTGAACAGGTTCACTGAGAAGTCTTCATCTAGTTGGCCAATAGGTTTCAGCAGAGGTCAGGGGATTCTGAATAGTCCTAGCCTCCCTCCTCGATACTGGGAATGTGGAGGGGAAATAATCCTGAAACTTAATTTCTTGGTCCTCTCTGTTCCAATACAAGTTTATATTCTCACCTGAAGTGTCTGTGGACAGGATCTCCACCAGAGGCTTTCTCTGCCCGTGTTCCGAATCAGTAATCAATGCGAGTGATTTCAGAAGCGACCTAATTGTTATGGGTACCTCTGCCAACCAATTGGTTGTATGGAACTTCCTTGTTGCTCTCCCCGCCTCGCCACTGGGGTCCCATGAGGAATGGTCCGACTCACTGGAAAACCTTGGCCTGAAAGAGTCTAAAAAAGAGCTAAACATCAAGAATCTTTCTTGGTCCTGTGACACTCTGCCCTAGGTACCTAAAGGGTGAATCTCATGGAGTCCAGTTTCTCAGAAACACAGCGAATACCGAGTTTTTTGTCCATAATCAAACATACAAAACTGTGCATTACCTGCCCTCCTTGACCATACTCTCTGGGTGGGTCTTGCAGCTCAGTGGGTTTTCTGGTTTCCTCCTGGCTTTTTCCAGTTCTGCCTGCAGAGCGGCACTGTTGCCTTGCACCTGCTTCAGCTCCTGCATGAGTCCACTGACTTCTACTCGAAGCTCACCATTGGCTTGAGCTAAAACCTCTCTCTCCCTTTCCATGGTTGCAATGTCACTCTGGCAAAGAGACAAGAGTCCTTTGGTCTCCTCAAGTTGAGAAAGCAGAGTGGTGAGCTTTTCTTCGTGTTTCAGTCTTTCATGGGTGGCTGAGCTGGTTATCTGCAGAACAGAGGTCTTGCTCTCTGCCAGCTGTTGGTTGAGCCTTGTCAGTAACTCCCTCTGTTGTTTGATCTGATCATCTCGTTGGTGAATGTCTGTGAGAAGTGCACTGTGCTTCAAGTTGGCCTGTCTGAGCCTTTCTGACTCAGCCCTGAAGTCCTCCTGGATGCTGTTCAAACTATCTGTTCACTGAGATGCTTACAGACTTTCTCACGCTCTAGGTACCCAGCCTGTTTTTCCTGAAGTTCCCCATTTACTTTAGATAGTTCCTCCTGAAGGGAATGTATCTGAAACTGGTTGCTTACCTGCAGCTGGTGATTCACGGCCTGAAGAGAGGCGTTTTCATCCTCCAATCTCTTACACTTTGCATTCAAGGCGTCCAGATCCTGATTCCGTGTACAAATTTCCTGATCCTTGGCGAGAAGCTTAGCCTCCATTTCCAGCGCCCAGAATAGACAGCCAGACCTTCTGAGATTCCTGTAGCTCATGTTCCAATTCCTGAATTCTCGAAGTTATTTCTCTAACCTGGAGCGGCTCCTCTGTTGCCCTTTGCCTGGCAGACGGGTTAGTGGAGCTGGGTTTGGGCACTGTGCCGGGTGCTTGCCTCCTGCTTTTCGCGTTATGGATGGCTTTCTTTGCCGTTTTCTTTCTTTGTTTCCCGAAGGGCGGGGTATACGCCATTTTTTAGCCGCAATTGGTGCACAGCGCTGTCTCAGCTGGCGGACCGCTGTGATTGGTGTACAGCGTTGTCTCCCTTGGCGGACCGCTGTGATTGGTGCAGGAGGCGGGTTCCACCGATATCCAGCATTGTGGTTGGTTGAGAGCAGGAGACGGTAAGGAAATGGGCGCGACCGAAGCCTCTTCCTCGAGGGACCGCCCCAATAACATTACCTCCATAATGGCAAGCACAGCCTTCTCAGTCCGGCCGTACTCCTCCAGCCGTTCTTTGGCCTCCAGAGAGGGAGCGAGCTGGAGTGAGCAACACAGCAGGTCCAGGCGTCGCGAGAGCTCAGTGGCAGTTACTCTCTGTACTCCACTGCTCTGCTCACAACGCCCCGGCTGCCACATTGGCAGCGCTGCTCTGAGGTCCTCAATCATGGCTCCCAGTGCCCGCTCGTGCTCCTCGCACCACTTCTCAAGGCTCACGACGTCCCGCGTTTGGCGGCTCATTTCTGTCACGGTGGTGGGGAGCGGGAAGGACATCATCGCTGAGCCAGAGATTCTTGAGGTACTTTTATTGAACGTTAACATGGAACCAGACACGAAACTGGACCAAAACCAACACTAGAACCAAAATCCAGACACGAAACTGGAATACATCTGACACAAAACCACCCGTAACGATAACAGAAGTTAAGCGAATGAGCCGCGCTCTGTTCTGAATCATTGAGGTTTAAGTAGTCAGCCTCAATGTAGCACACCTGTGTAATATGAACTCAGGTGTGCTCCGTCAGAACAGAGCGCTCTCTACCGTAAATAAAACAGAAGCAGGAAACCAAAAGTCCTGACACTTTCCGTCATTGCCACCATCTGCAAACCGTATGGCATAGCTGGTAAATGCATCGGTCACTCCTATTGCAGATCTCACCCACTGTCACACTGCCCTCATACATATCCTGAACTATTCTCAAATACTTCTCTGCCACTCCTGACTTCCTCATAAAAAAACCACAACTCCTCTCTAGGCACCCTGTCATCTGCTTTCTCCAAGTCCACAAAGGCACAATGCAACTCCTTCTGACCTTCTCTGTACTTCTCCACCAACACCCTCAGAGCAACATTGCATCTGTAAAGCTCCTTCTCGGCATAAAACCATACTGCTGTTCCTCACCTCTTTTCTTAACCTCGAGCCACGACTCATTCCTAGAACTTCATGCTGTGGCTGATCAACTTTATTCCTTTTTGGTTACTACAGCTCTGTTCATCACCCTTATTCTTGAAAATCGGTACCAGTACACTTCGTCTCCACTCCTCAGGCTCCTTTAAATTTAATAAAAGATTGTGTTAAACAATCTGGTCAGAAACTCCGCTGCTATCTCTCCTAAACACTTCCATGCTTGCACTGGTTTGTCATATGGAAACAATTTTCATTCTTCATTCTCTTCATTGTTGCCCCTATTTTCATTGGGGACCAGCACGAATAAAAACACTAGGATGTGTATCTCTAGTGGCTGGGTTATATACCCAACTACTTATGCATAGTAATTTGACATTCATTTTAATAAATTTTATCCTTTTTCAATGTAAAATGATCTGCCATAGGACAGGGCTTTTGCCAGGCACTTGTGATATATTCTGTAAAAAAAAAAATATATAGATAGTCCTCTCATTATTTATATTTACTATTAAGTATGTATGACTTTATGTGTCATTGTGGCTGGTATGCGGAAAAAAGGAGCAGAGGCAAAATTGGTAATTGTACAGCCGCTATGTACAGTATTAGTTATAACACTGTTCTGTACAGTATTAGTTATAACAGTAGAAGTGAGGGAGGGACTTTGAATGTTGGCAACATAACTGATAAAGGTGGAGAATTAGCTGATATAATGGAGAGGATGAAGGTTGACATTTTGTGTGTGCAAGAGACTGGATGGAAGTGTAGTAAGGCCAGGGTATAAATTGGGGCAGCGGTGGCCTAGTGATTAGGGAGTTGTCCCCACATACGAAGGTTTACATTTACATTTACGGCATTTAGCAGACACTCTTATCCAGAGCGACTTTCATATCCTAATTACCGGGACAGTCCCCCCTGGAGCAATTCAGGGTTAAGGGTCTTGCTCAGGGACCCAGTGGTGGTAGTGCCAGAGGTGGGATTCGAACCTGGGACCTCTTGAGCCATAGGTCCATAGGCAAGTATCCTACCATTAGACCACCACCAAGATTGTGGGTTCGATTCCCTCACCAGTAGGTTGCCCTGAGGTACCCTTGAGCAAGGTACCGTCCCCGTCACTGCTCCCCGGGCGCTTTCAATAGCTGCCCACTGCTGCACAGTGTTTGCATGGGTTACATGCAGAGGTCCAATTTCATTGTGGTTCACTGTGTGCTGTGCTGTGACCTCACAATGACAAGGGTTTTCACTTTCACTTTATTTTCAAATTGTTTTACCATGGTATGGATAGAAGGAGGAATGGGGTGGTTGTTATCCTGAAAGAAGATTATGTGAAGAGTGTTGTGGAGGTGAAGAGGGTGTCAGGGAGTTTGAAGCTGGAAGTTGAAGGTGTGATAATGAATGTTGTTAGTTTTTATGCTCCACAGGTTGGTTGCGAGATGAAAGAGAAAGAAGAATTGTGGAGTGAGTTAGATGAAGTGATTGAGAGTGTGCCCAGGGGAGAGAGAATGGTGATTGGGGCAGATTTTAATGGTCATGTTGGTCAAGGAAACAGAGGTGATGAGGAGGTGATGGGTAGATATGGTGTCAAGGAGAGGAATGCTGAAGATCAGATGCTTGAAGATTTTGCAAAAAAGATGGAAATCGCTGTAGTTAATACTTATTTTAAGAAGAGGGAGAACCACAGGGTGACATATAAGAGTGGAGGAAGATGCTCACAGGTGGATTATATCCTTTGCAGGAGGGTCGGTCTGATGGAGATTGGAGACTGCAAAGTAGTGACAAGGGAGAGTGTAGCTAAACAGCATAGGATGGTGGTCTGTAGGATGACCGTGGAGGTCAAGAAGAGGAGGAAAGTGAGGGCAGGGTTCAAGGGATCAAGTGGTGGAAGCTGAAGAAGGAGGACTGCAAAATTGAATTCAGGCAGGAGGGCACTTAACAAGGGCACTGGGAGGTGTTGAAGAGCTACTGAACTGCTAGGAAACTACTGCAGAAATGGTACCACAGACAGCTAGAAAAGTACTTGGTGTGACATCTGGAAGGAAGAAGGAGGATAAGGAAACCTGGTGGTGGTGGTGAGAGAGAGAAGATTGGATGATGTGAGGAAAGTGAACCAGGAAGTGCAGCAAATAAACAAGATGGAAGTAAGGGTAGCGATGAAGAAGATGAAGAATGGAAAGGCTGTTGGTCTGGATGACATACCATTGGAAGCATGGAGGTGTTTAGGGGAGATGGCAGTTGAGTTTCTGACCAGATTGTTTAACACAATCTTGGAAAGTGAGAAGATGCCTGAGGAGTGGAGACAAAGTGTACTGGTACTGATTTTCAGGAATAGGGGTGATGCACAGAGCTGTAGTAACTGTAGAGGGATAAATTTGATCAGCCACACCATGAAGTTATTATGAAAGAGTAGTGGAGGTTAAGAAAGGAGGATTAGTGAACAGCAGTATGGTTTTATGCCGAGAGAGAGCATTACAGATGCAATGTTTGCTCTGAGGGTGTAAATGGAGAAGTACAGAGAAGGTCAGAAGGAGTTGCATTGTGTCTTTAGGGACTTGGAGAAAGCAGATGGCAGGGTGTCTAGAGAGGAGTTGTGGTTTTGTATGAGGAAGTCAGGAGTGGCGGAGAACTATGTGATTGTAGTTCAGGATATGTATGAGGGCAGTGTGACAGTGGTGAGACCTGTAGTAGGAGTGACGGATGCATTTAAGGTATATGTTGGTTTACAGCAAGGATCAGCACTGAGCCCATTCTTGTTTGCAATAGTAATGGACAGGCTGATGGACGAGGTTAGACAGGAGTCTCCATGGACGATGATGTTTGCTGATGATATGCTGATCTGCAGTCAGAGTAGAGAGCACCTTGAGGAGAACCTAGAGAGATGGAGATCTGCTCTAGAGAGGTGTCACAGATGAGGTGTTTTGTGCACGATAGACGGCGCTCTGTTCTGACTGAGCGCACCTGAGCTAATGAAGGCACAGGTGTGCTTCATTGGGGCTGACTATTTAAGCCCTGATGAGTCAGAACAGAGCGCGGCTCATTAGTTAGGCTTAGCCTACACACTCTGTGGTGGTTTGGTATCTGGTATCTTGGTTTGGTATCTGGTATCTTGGTTTAGGCTGCAGTTCCTTGATTTTAGTTAAGAACTGCAGTCCTTTGTTTTGTTTTGTAAATATAGCTAATAAAGTTATGTTTCGAACCCCTGGCTCAGCATTGGCGTCCTCCCTGCACCCCGCCACCGTTACAGAATGAGCCGCCAGTACCTGGACGTCGCGAGCCACGAGGGCGAGCAGGAGCGCGTGTTGTGGGCGGCAGCGAATGCTTCCGAGCAGACGCTGCAGCTGATAAAGACCTGGGAGACAGAGGCAACTTCTCTGGACCTCCGCGAGCATCTGGACGGTGAGGAATGGGTGCGACGGACGCCGACGGCCACGGCAAGGGAGCTCGAGCGCCGTCTGAAGAATGCGACGTCGCTGCTCCCACTCGATATCATCCCGGATCCCGAGCTTTGCATGGATCGGTTCGTGCTTTGTCTCCGGATGCTGGTCTCCATGGCTGCAAGGGCGCAGCACTACCTCGACACGCTGAACCGCGTGTTTTTTCCCGCACGCGACATGGAAGGTGGGGCTTCGTTGACGGCTGGCGTTACGCAACACGAAAGCACGGCGCCAACCGCACCGCACGCAGCTCAAAGTGGAAGCCCAGCGCAAATCACGGCGCCCACCGCGGCGCAACGCAGAAGCACGGCGCCCACCGCACGCCGTTCAACGCAGAAGCACGGCGCCCACCGCACCGCAACGCGGAAGCACGGTGCCCACCGCGCCGCACGCCGTTCAACGCAGAAGCACGGCGCCAACCGCGCCGCAACGTGGAATCACAGCATCCTCCGCGCCGCACGCTGCTCAACACGAAAGGAATGCAAAGAAGGCCGCCCGCAACAAGAGAAGCGAGGCAGTGGCAAAGAAGGCTGTTCCTGACACAGAGAGCAGGAGGACGGTGGAGACCACTTCCTGCATCATGCAACCGGGGAGGTCGACCAAGAAAGCCCTTCGCAGCAAGGAAAGCGGCATCAAGAATTCGACCCCCAAACCCAGCACCACTAAGCCATCTGCTACACAGAAAGCAGAGAAGGAGCAGCTCCAGGTTAGTGGGAAGTTTAGAATGAAAGTTCGGTTGCAGATGCAAGTTGAACATGAGGCTGCAGTAACCATTCAGGCGCAGGTGAGGAAGTATTTGAGTAGAAAGTACTACCTGAAGCTACTGTGGGCAGCCAGGACTGTTCAAGCCGCATTCCGAGGGATGTGCAAGCCGCATTCCGAGGGATGAAGGCCAGACAGACTCTGAAACAGAAGCACCAGGCTGCCACTGTGATACAACGTGCTTACCGGGCTCACTGTGCTCGGACACGATATTTATGCATCAAACATGCTGCTGTTGCAATTCAGCTGAGGTATCGTTCCACACTTGATGCCAGAAAGCAGAGGGAGGAATTCTTGAAAGTGCGCTCTGCTGCAATGTTCCTACAAGCCTGCTTCAGAGGTCAGAGGGCCAGAAGGGAGGTGATCCTGCAACATCAGGCAGCTTCCCTGATTCAGGCTGCGTTCAGAAGATACCGGGAGGTAGTAAAGTACCAGGCCATAAGGGTGTCAGCCATCATCATTCAAAGACATTATAGGTCCTACGTTAAGGGTAAATTTGAACGTGAGAAATTCCAGGTGTTAAAAAGGTCTGCGATATGCATCCAGGCAGCTTTTAGGGGTTATTCTGTTCGAAAGAATGCTGCTGCAATGCACAAAGCTGCTACCATTATTCAGGCTGCAGTAAGAATGCACCAGCAAAGATTGGTTTTCAAGAAGCAATGCTGGGCAGCAAGGGTTCTTCAGAGGAGGTTCAGAAGGTGGAAGCTTGGGCATCAACAAAAGCAGAGGTATCAGCTGTTCAGACATGCTGCAATTTGCTTGCAAAAGTCATTCAGAGGAAAGCAGGCAAGGGATCTGGCCAAACGGATCAGAGCTGCAAGGACAATCCAATCTCACCTCAGAGATGAACAAATCAGCTACATGAATGTTCAGATCACTCAACAGGAGGAGTTGCTGACAGAGCTCTACCAGCAGCTGACGGAGAAAGAAGCCTCGATGCTACAAGCGAATGCCTCAGTCACGAAGGAAGGGTTGAAACTCAAGGAAAGGATCACCTATCTGCTTCCTCAGCTGGAGAGGACCAAAGGACTCTTGTCCAGTTGTCAAAGGGAGATCGAAGCCTTGGAAACAGAAAGAAAAGAAAAAGCTCTAGCTCAAGACAAAGGTGAGCTTCACGGAAAGAGCAGTAAATTCAGAGAAGAGAGAGAGGTCTCCAGAATAAAGGTACAAGCTGTGATGGTTGTCCAAAGAGAGAGGCTGGAGAGAACAGATGAACAGAGGAACCAAACAGTATGCCAGACAACGAGGAGAGTTGAGACTCCAACCGTTCAGGAGAAACTGGAAGCTAAAATAGCCGCTATGGAAGAGCAGCTGAATCAGACCAGGGCAGAGCTGAGACGGGTGCAGGACCACAACGTCACTCTGCAGGCTGAACTGAGAGAAGTCCGTTGTGAGGCCATGCAAGCTGGAACCCAGATGGTGAATGCCAAAACGGAACAGCTGAATAACAGTCCAATGGAGAAACAGGTAAAATTTCCAGAGGTGGAACAGCTGCATTCGGACTCCCTACCGTCAGTTCACCCTCACAATTCAGCAGACCCAGAACAAGGTGGCTCGTGGAGGAGTCCATGTGGAACTTCGCGTAGTAGGACCAGGAGCTGGGAAACTGAGTCACTGGGCCCCAAGCAACCGGGAAACATGACCAAGAAAGCGAACGAGGACTTTGGCACTGTAGATTCAGGAATGAGAGACGTGAGGAACAGGGCTGACAGGGGTTGGAAGCAGAGTTTGGACTCTTTGAAAAAGACTTTCTCTTTGAACCCCGTAACGTCTATGTTTAGCTCTCTTTCAGGTTCAGACAAGTCCAGGCGTTCCACAGAATCCGGCGATGCCTGCAGGGACTTCAGGGTCGGGTTCAGACACCAGTCAAAAGGGTGGACTGAACTGCTGGGATTCCCTTCACCACCACCAGCTGCCTTACATGGCTGGTTGGAGGTCCTTTTCGTGTATTTTGTGGACCTGACCGTACGTCCCAACAAGGGACTTTTGTTTTTGTAAAGTTTTGGTGTTCTTGGCCTCCCCCCAGAGGTTCGGCTATGTTTGGCACTTTGGGAGCCGCGCCTTTTGGGGGGGGGGGTTCTGTCACGGATGAGGTGTTTTGTGCACGATAGAGGGCGCTCTGTTCTGACTGAGCACACCTGAGCTAATGAAGGCACAGGTGTGCTTCATTGGGGCTGACTATTTAAGCCCCGATGAGTCAGAACAGAGCGCGGCTCATTAGTTAGGCTTAGCCTACACACTCTGTGGTGGTTTGGTATCTGGTATCTTGGTTTAGGCTGCAGTTGCTTGATTTTAGTTAAGAACTGCAGTCCTTTGTTTTGTTTTGTAAATATAGCTAATAAAGTTACGTTTCGAACCCCTGGCTCAGCATTGGCGTCCTCCCTGCACCCCGCCAACGTTACAAGAAGAGAGGAATGAAAGTGAGTGACAAAGACAGAATACATGAGTGTGAATGAAAGGGAGGATAGTGGAGTGGTAAGGATGCAGGAATAGAGGTGACAAAGGTGCAGGAGTTTAAATACTTGGGATCAACAGTCCAGAGTAACAGCAAGTGTGGAAGAGAGGTGAAGAAGAGTGCAGGCAGGTTGGAATGGGTGGAGAAGAGTTGCTGGACTGATTTGCGACAGACGGGTACCAGCTAGAGTAAAAGGAAGGTTTACAGGACAGTAGTGAGAAAAGCTATGTTGTATAGGTTTGAAATGGTGGCACTGACAAAAAGACAGGAGGCAGAGCTGGAGGTGTCAGAGTTAAAGATGCTGAGATTTTCATTGGATTTGACGAGGATGGACAGGATTAGAAGTGAGTATATTAGTGGTACAGCTCAGGTTAGACGTTTTGGAGACAAAGTTAGAGAAGCAAGGTTGCATTGGTTTGGACATGTCCAGAAGAGAGATAAGGACAATATTGGCAGGGGGAAGTTGAAGATGGAGCTGCCAGGAAAGAGGAGAAGAGGAAGACCAAAGAGGAGGTTTATAGACATGGTGAAAGAGGACATGCAGGTGGTTGGTTTGAAGAATGAAGATACAGAATATAGGAAGACATGGAGTTGTTTCGATGTGGCGACCCCTAAATGGGAGAAGCCAAAAGAAAAAAAAAGACTACTGTCGCTCTGGACAGTATTAGTTATAACACTTTCATTCTGTACAGTATTAGTTATAACACTGTTCTGTACAGTATTAGTTATAACACTTTCATTCTGTACAGTATTAGTTATAACACTGTTCTGTACAGTATTAGTTATAACACTTTCACTCTGTACAGTATTAGTGATAACACTGTCACTCTGTACAGTATTAGTTATAACACTGTTCTGTACAGTATTAGTTATAACATTGTTGCTGTTTTTATTTTTATATTTGTGTACAGAGTGCTTCTGTTTTTTCAAGTCTGATGAATGTTCTCTGTCTTCTGTTGCGCCTCTCTGTCCTGATGTCTGTGGGTGTGGGGTCCCAGGGACAGAGGAGAGTTGAAAGCCCAACACACACTCAAATGGGGTCATACCTGTGGAGGAATGACGCAGGGAGTTCTGGTTCATGGTTCGTCCAGTCGTGTTGCTGATGGTGACAGTATACCTGAAGGAACCTACTCAGGTCTTGGATGGTTCGTCCAGCTTAGCTGTTGGTTTGTGGGTGGTGACCTGAGGTGAGAGAGAGCGTGGTTCCTAGTTGTAGGAAGAATGCGCACCAGACTTGAGAGGTGAACTGGGATCCTTGGTCTGACAGGATGTCCTCCGGGAATCCGTAGAACCTGAACACGTACTGGAACAGAGCCTCCGGAAATCTGGAGGGCAGAGGGGAGAGCAGCAAAAGGTACAAAACTGGTCCACAATCTGCAGCACACACAAGCGGTTGTATACCTGGATGCCCCGAGGCAAAAGAGTAAATTATCATTTAATGATCATGTTATCAATATACAGGTTAGAGACATAAATGACATAAACCTGCACCCAGGGGAAAGTTATGGGGTTTCATGGACACTTTAGTTATGGGAGTGTGAAAGCTTTCCCACATTATTAAGTTTCACACAACCATCTGTTGGATTCTCCAACTGAGAACCGAGGTTCGAGGAGTCAGTGATGAGGCAAAGAGGGTTTTAAGCTATAGCAAAGTTTATTAACAGAAGAGTAACGAAGTTCTTACAAGATGTTCAAGAGACCGGTCAGTGTTCCTCTCTGTGTTGAATCCTCTTTCTGACCTGCAGTTCAGCGCTTGCCTTTTTATCTGTCCCCGGGAGCTCCAAGGCCTCCGGTAGAGACACCTCATCTAAGACTGTGACCTTGTTTGGGTGTTTTTGACGTGCAAAGAAAGCGTTACTCAGAAGAGAACATAGAAAAATAGAGATGTAGTTAATAATATATAGGTTAAAGGTGACAGGGACGTGAATACTACCTAGGGAAGGGATTTAGGGTGACTGGGTGAAAGGGCATTGGGCCACTAGAGGAGTTCAGGGATGGAAGGACATAGGAATGGTCGAACTACAGGAATAGGGCCATGGAGGGATCATTGTGGGGAGAAGAAAGAAGGACAGAGGAATATATATGAATAAAATAACAGAAATAAATGAGTAAAATCAAGCTACAATCCATCACTCCCCCCTGTGATTCTATGTAAACCCATTGAATCAACATTAAATCAATCTGAATTAAAACAAAGACCCTGATCATCATGCTAAATATTCAAAATCACACTGAGATTAATGATTGAACTGTAATACCATCATCATCATGTATCATCACAGGTAATGATTAATTATTTCTAAATCTGGAGACAGAGAGACTACACTGACATGTTCAGTCTTACATGCCCTGGAAACAAAACATAAAACAATCTTGATTATCAGGAGAATCAGAGTAATTGAACATATGAGTACAGCAAAACCTTGAAGGATATGAGTGGCCAGAACCCCAAATATGCTGGTGAACCACCCAAAGAGGTCCACTGAAGATGTAGAGGCGGTGTGCAGAACCTTGACCTGTTTCCTAATCTCTGAAATAAGAACTGAGACATCTGGAAAGCAACACTCATCCCAAATGACAGCACAAGTTCCACCTTTTTCAGCAAGCAAGAGGTCAAGAGCCAACCTGTTTTGGAGAGTCATGTGTCTCATGTTGATTAGTTCATTATTAATTTGATTGGAGAAGGATTCAAGATTTAAAAAACTTTTACTAATTCCATAATCAAATTTATATATCTTTATTTAAAACATCCATTAAATCAATACAGTAAAATTTTAAACTGTAATCCATGAAATCAGAAGCAGTTTAAATCACTGTAAACACAGGGGGCACTGGTGGCCTAGTAGTTTGGGAGTTGCCCCGGATCGGAAGATTGTGGGTTTGATTCCCTCACCAGTAGGTTGCCCTGAGGTACCAATAGCTGCCCCCTGTTGCATGTGTGTGTGTGTGTGTGTGTGTGAAATACAGAAGTTGAATTTTGTTGTGTTGTGCTGTGTTTCACAATGACAAGGGTAGTCAATTTCCCTAACCTCTCCTCACTGGCGCCCACTAAAAACAAGTCGTAGCTTAATGACATTAGATAGCGACCAGAACTTCAAAATAAAAGCTGGACACTAAAAATAACCAAAAAAAAAAAAATTACAATCAGAAAATATGACCAACATTAAAATAAAAAACACAAACAAAATAATAGCATGTTTTGTTTTACATGAAATATTTTCTAATATTTAATGATTAAAAAAGCTCACATTCAGTTACAGTTCAGCATTCAATACCATCATCCCTCAGCACCTGAGTGAGAAGCTGAGGCTGCTGGGCCTGAACACCTCCCTCTGTAACTGGATCCTGGACTTCCTGACTGGGAGACCCCAGTCAGTCAGGATCAGTAGCAGCACCTCCAACACCATCACACTGAGCACAGGAGTCCCCCAGGGCTGTGTGCTCAGCCCACTGCTGTTCACACTGATGACCCACGACTGTGCAGTCAAGCACAGCTCGAACCACATCATCAAATTCGCTGATGATACAACCGTGGTGGGTCTGATCAGCGGTGGAGACGAGGCGGCTTACAGAGAGAAGATACAAGAGCTGACGGACTGGTGTAGAATCAACAACCTGTCTCTGAACGTCGACAAGACTAAAGAGATGGTTGTTGACTTCAGGAGACCACGTCGGGACCACGCTCCACTGAATATCAACACCTCACCTGTGGAGATGGTCAAGAGCGCAAAGTTTCTTGGTGTTCACTTAACAGACAACCTCATGTGGACCCTCAACACCAGCTCCATCATGATGAAAGCCCAGCAGCGTCTCTTCTTCCTACGCAGACTGAGGAAAGCCCATCAGGACATTTTCTCCACTTGCTGCATCCGCAAAGCAACCAGCATTGTGGATGATCCTTCTCACCCGTCCCACACTCTCTTCACCCTCCTGCCATCCGGGAAAAGGTTCCACAGCATACAGGCCTCCACTACCAGGATGGGAAACAGCTTCTTCTCCCTGAACATCAGACTTTTGAACTGATAATCACGTCACCACTCCAATACTTATTACTTAGTATTTATTTTTAGCACCGGCGCTTTAACCACAACACTGCTGCTCCATCACACTGCAACAACATGTGCTGCTTTGTTCTGTAACACTGTGGCTCTCTGGAGGATGAATGTACTGTATGTACTGTCTTATGTCGTCCTATTTGTAGCACCAGGGTCCTGGAGGAACGTTATTTGGTTTCACTATGTACTATGTGGTTGAAATGACAATAAAAACCTACTTGACTTGACGTTCACAGCCTTGTAATGAGAAGTCATGAGTGTTCAATCCTAAATACCTGAATCCATAATAAGAATTTCAGCACAGTTTGCTTTTAGCTTCTGTATGAATACGCTGATGTTTATGGAGGCTACTCTTATTATAAAAACTCTTCTCACACTCTGAACACTGATGCGGTTTCTCTCCAGTGTGAATAGGCTCATGTCTGCGGAGGTTACTGGCGTTATTAAAACTCTTGCCACACTCTGAGCAGTGTAACAGCTTTTCTCCAGTGTGAATCCGCTGATGTCTGATGAGGTTACTGGCGTTAGTAAAACTCTTGCCACACTCGGAGCAGTGATGCAGCTTTTCTCCAGTGTGAATCTGCTGATGTACTTTGAAATGGCCCGAATGATTAAAACTCTTCCCGCACTCTGTGCAGTAATACGGTTTGTCTCTAGTGTGAATCCGCTGATGTACTCTGAAATGACCCAAATGAATAAAACTCTTCCCGCACTCTGAGCAGTGATACGGTTTCTCTCCCGTGTGAATCCTCTGATGTACTTTGAAAGAACCCGAATGAATAAAACTCTTCCCGCACTCTGAGCAGTGATACTGTTTCTCTCCAGTGTGAATCCACTGATGTACTTTGAAATGACCCAGTTGGGTAAAACTCCTGCCGCATTCTGAGCAGTGATACGGTTTCTCTCCAGTGTGAATCCGCTGATGTACTTTGAAATGACTCAAACGAATAAAACTCTTCCCACACTCTGAGCACTGGTGAGTGTTCTTCTTTTCAGTAATGTTCTCGCTTTCTCCAGGAGGAGTGTTGCAGAAGTCAAAACTGAATGAAGTTACTCTGGAGCTTTGTCTGAGTTCCATATTCCCACGTTTATTCTCTCCCTCTTTCAAAAGCTTGTGGTTTTCCTCTTGGAGGTGGAAATGAAGACTAGGAGCTGGAGAGGAGATCATATACAGGAGAATATATATTTCTGAAAGAGGAAAAACAAATACATTAAACCTCAACGTGAAAAACCGGATGAAACAAGGATGTAGAAAATTAAGGAAAAGCTTTACGCTTCCAGTTCTCTTGTTTACAACATTAAAACAACTGACGCAAATATTGATGACCTGAAGAACTAAAAAAAGATGGTGGTGGTCTAGTGTTAGGATCACTCACCAATGAACCAATAGGTTTCACGTTCAAAGCCCACCTCCAGCCCTACCACCAATGAGTTCCTGACTCTTAATCCCAAGCTACTCCAGGGGGACAGTCCCTGTAGTTAGTAATTGTTAGTCACTCTGGATAAAAGCATCTGCTAAAAGATGTAAAAAGAAACTGGTGGTGGTGGTAGGGTACTTGCACTTGTGGACCTCTGGATCAAGAGGTCCCAGGTTCGAATCCCAGCTCTAACACTACCACCACTGGGACCCTGAGCAAGACCCTTAACCCTGAGTTGTTCCAGGGGGACTGTCCCTGTAATTAGGACATGGAAGTCGCTCTGGATAAGAGCATCTGCTAAATGCCGTAAATGTAATGTATTATGGAGTCTTAGTTAGTATTGACCAAATCTTCTCCAAGAAGCAGCAAGCAGTGAACCAGCTACAGGGACAGTAGTGCTCAAGATTCATTATTGCATGTGTAAATTAATGTTAGTCATCTGGTCTGATCCCACAAAAGACCTGCTGCAGCAGAAAGTGCTGAAACGTTCTGCTGGTTCTGATAGGAAGGTGTCAGAAAACACAGTGCAGCTGTTTATGGAGCTACAGACCAGTACCTGGAGAAAAAACTACACCAGGAAACACTACGGCGGAAACAGTGTGATGCTCTGGACAATGATCTGCTGGGACACCTGGGCTCCAGCATTCATGTGGACGTTACTGTGACACCCAAAAAGTCTCTGAAAAACAAAGTTCCCTCCTTCACTGAAAGTGTCCCGTAACAGCCGTGTCCTCTTTCAGCAGGTTAACTGTCCCTCACACTGCACACACTGTTCAGGAACCAACTGAAGAACAGTTCAAGATGTTCCTCCACATTCCACACATCTCAGTCCTGTCCAGAATCTGTGGGACAAACTAGTCCCAACTGCTGACCCACCGTCCAACTTACAGGACTGATCAGCTGCTAATGTCCTACCATACACAAAAATGTTCACGAGTCAAATACAAATAAAGCTTCCTAGAAGTTTTTAAATGATTACTAATATAAAATCTTATTATTTTAAACAGACACCTGTATTAACTATCAGTTAGGAAAAAATATGTCTTTAAATAAAACTAAGAGTTTGTGAAAAAATTACATTTTAAATGTTGGTTCCACATTTTTCAACACTGGCTGCACAAACTGACACGGAAAGTGGAGCAGCCCAGCTATAATCTGAAAGATTTTATTTCGATCATTATTTGACAAGATTTCAAGATCAGAATCTTTCCTGAAACAATTGTTCTGTTTTATTTAATTTTTTATTTTATTTAATCGCTTTAATCCATTAAATCAGGATAAATTTAAATCACTGTTAACACTAACCTCTCCTCACTGGCGCCAACAAAGAAACGAGTCGCTGCTTAATGATATCATTAAATAGCGACGGGAACGTCAAAATAAAAGCGGTGTAACCGAAACAAAAAGTATATTTAATCATCATAAGAAAAGGCAATTAACATTCAAATAAAACATACAATCAAAATAACAGCATATAAACGGATTTTGCCTTAATTTGCCTTTACAACACCTTCACATCCATGCAAGCAGAGAATGTGGAAACATATCTCTTCTGCATGTTTTAATTTATATATTGACTGTCAAGATTATGTCTTTAATGATGTTTGCTTTTTAAAAAGAAAAAGTAAAATAGGTCTTAATTTTGTCTAAAGTGCAATCTAAAGGAAAAAGTATTATCTTTATTTAAAGAGTGCTTTATTATCAGGGAAAATATAAAAACCAACCATCAATGTACTAACATTTGTGTGGAGCAAGTTGTTACTATTATTACTTCTTATAATCTATAAAGACAAACCGACACATGATCAAGGTTTGGATCATCACTGGACTGACACATTTTTTACACAGAGAATCATGAACAGGTTTATTACAGAAATCTGTTACATTACATACATTACAGGAGAAAAACTGTTTAGTAAACAGAGAACAGATTCATTTAAATATTTATAAAATTAGTAACCACAATAAATGAACACGGTAATACTGGGCTCCTCAAAACATAGGTCTAGAAACATGGCCTCAACTGTAAGACTGACGAAACTTTAACTTTAAGATGAAGAACTTTAAGTTTAAGTAGAGGAACATTTCCACTGTCCATTGTCTTTATTCTGAAAGGTAAATGTAAACAGCTCCTTAACCTCCATACTGTGACCCGCCACAGCTTCACAGAAGGCCTCTTGCTGATCCTCCTGCTGCTTCTGCATCATCTTGAGACCTGCATTTCCAACCTGAACAGATTCACAGAAAACATTTCAAATTAAATACACCATGTGGAACATCTGGTGGAGTAAATATCAGCCTGTTTGACAGTGAATGTTAAGAACGCTCACATGTGTACTCAAACCCAGGCTCCAGAATCTTCTTGTCTGAGGCAGGTTTGTCCTTCCTTCACAATAAGTTCTCACAAAAGTGGTCGGTTTTTGTCCAGGACTTAGGACTTTAATTTCATAGCAATATTAACTGAGTGAATACAACAACAATAAATAAATAAATAAATAAAAACACTGTAACCACACCATGATATGGGCAGAACAGTACTATTCTAACCAGCTTATCCTGAAGATGGTTCCAATTCTTCTCAACTTCAGCCAAGTTTGTAAAGTCTGACCAGGACCTGAAGTACCAGCACAAGCAGCAGCTGAGGAGCCTGTTAATGGTGCTCTGGTGATTGGAGACTCTATTATCCAGCACGTAACTGAGCATAATGTTGTAAAGGTTGAAAATGTGAGAGACTTTGTCCAATGGTGTAATAAGCTCTAGCCCGATACCAATGCGGTGTGGCGCTGAAGCTTACAGCAGGCTTAGGCCGTTGTGGTGCTCCGAGTAGTGCTCAGAAAATAATGTGGGGTTTATCACCATACTGAGACTGTGTCTGCTCCCCAAATAAAAGTATACAAAAGAAAAACTAATTTAATTTTTAATGATTAATGTTAAACTTTCTAAATCAGCCAACAACTGTGATTGTAAATTAGATGATTAATGAACAGGATTTTGACGTTCTTTGTCTCACAGAAACCTGGATTAAACCTGATGAGTTTATTACATTAAATGAAATCCAGACAGGTTATAGTTCTGTACACAATGCTCTCTTTAGTGTCAGAGAAGGAGGAACAGCAGTTCTACATAAAAACACCAGAGTGATCAGTCAAAGAACAGTCTCAAACTTCTCTTTGTTTGAAACCCTTTATTTCAATATAACTAACCCAAATAAAAAAAAGACTTTTCACCGATTACCATCTACAGAACACCAGGACTTCCCCACAGTTCCTTAAGGAGTTCAGTGACGTTCTAACAAGCCTGGTAGTTTATAAAAACAGTAATAGTTGTTGGTGACTTTAACATTCATGCAGAGAAAGAATGAGTCTTTACATCCACTAAACTGTGGGTTTTGTCCAGAATGTAATGGGGCCCACTCTTTGACTCTTAGATCGTGTTAGCCCTACAATAACGTTCTCCACAGCCTTTAGTTAGCGAAAATCTTCCCAACTTATCAACACTTATTAGTTCACCATCTGGTCCAGAAGAGCTGGATAATCTCACTGAAAGTTTTGAGAACACACTTCATTCCATATTAGATGTTGTAGTACCATTTCAGCGTAAAAGAATTAGACAAAAATCTTGTTCAATGGTACACTAACCAAACATGAGCTCTAACGCAAAAGATGCGGAAACTAGAGCAGAAATGGTGGCTGACAAAATTAGAATATTTTCACTGCCTAGACTGAGAGCTTCATGCAATATAAAAGGGCACTTCCATTCACACACTCAGCCTACCACTCCACATTAACCCAACAAAGTCCAATAAAAGGGTCGGTCTGCTTACTGGTCTTCCTGGACCTGCAGCGTTTGAACCATAGACCACAATATCTTCCTGAACAGACTAGAAAACTTGGCAGGAACGGCCCTCTCCTGGTTTAAATCATACTCCACCAACTGCTATTAATCTGTAAACGTAAATGATGAAATGTCAGTTCGTACAAAAGTTCCACAAGGCTCTGTCCTAGGTCCCTCACTCTTCATATTATACCCTTTGGGTTTAGTAATCAAGAAACATGGAATCAGTATCTACTGTTACGCTGAAGACACACAATTATATATTTCAGCCAAACCAGACATTAAACTCAAATTGAAAAAGATTGAGGACTGTATAGGAGAAATAAAAGCATGGATGTTTAGTGATGAATCTCCCTGTTAGTTAAAGGGTGCAGATCCAGGGGTTCATGGTACAGAGAATTACAGTAACCCGGGATGTTGGCGCTGCAACAGAGGCAACAGAGGCAAGAAAAACTCCCCAAACATGAGGAAGAAACCTTGGTAGAAACCAAGAACCAAAAGGAGACCCCATCCTCCTTTGGTCGACACCAGAAATAAAATGGAAAGAAACAAAGAGAAAAACCCTGTATAGTGATGACTTCCAGTAAGCATGAGTTAAACTAAAAGTAAAAGAGTCCACTGGTGACTGTAACTGGAGGTTTATGATCTAATGCTGGGAGCTCTTTTTGAGTGGGAAGCTTTAATCTTCGTGGTAGCAGCTCCTGCAGAAGAGCCAGTCTGATGGAGCTGATCTCACGTTCAGGTTGGGAGAGAAATACAGTATGATGATAGTAGATTCGCCAACTTGATGTAGTAGCTGGTATGGAATTCAGGAGACCCTCACAGAGACTGATATATTTGCCCTCAGGAAACACCCAAACATGGGAAACCAAACAAATGACTGATCCTGACAAAAAGGACAGATCCAGGGGTTTTAGAGCACCCTGTGACTGGCATCCCCCACACCACCCTCAGCAAACCTAAATCTACTAATCTATCTGGGCCAGGTTTGTTTGTGAGGGTTTCCCGAACTCCATGCGAGCCACTCCAACAAGCTGACGAAACCATCATCAGATTTCTCTCCTCACCTGAAGCTACATCAGACTGGATCATCTGCAGGAGCTCCTGCCTTTAAGATTAGCAAACCCAAGCCACCCAAGCACAGCCACCACTATTAACTTGCTGACCTTCCAACTACAAACACTAACAGACTTTTTTACTGTAACTCATGTACTGTAACTTTTGGGGGCTGGCTTTATAAGCCCCAATGAGTCAGAGCAGAGCAACAAACATTCACACAAGTTCATGGTAACAGTTGTGCCTTAGTTCTTTTTGATTGGTTGAGTATAGTGAATAAAGTTAAGTACAAGACTCCTGGCTAAGCACATATGTCCTACCCACACCTCCACAGCTGTTGGATTCTCCGATTGAGAACCAAGGTTTGAAGAGTCAGTGATGAGGCAAAGAGGTCTTTGAGGCTTGCAGATTTATTAAGGTTGTTCAAGGGTCCAGTGTTTTTCTCTCTTTGTTGAAATCCTATCAAACTTTGGACAGTTCAGAGTGTGCCTTTTTATCTATCCCCCCGGGAGCTCCAAGGACTCCGGTGGAGCCACCTAATCTAAGACTAGGACCTTGTTTGGGTATTAGTGTTACTCAGAAAAGAACAGAGAAAAATAGAGGTGCAGTTGGTAATATGTGGGTTTAGGGTGACAGGGACATGAGGGAATGGTAGAGGAGTTCAGGGACAGAAGGGCATGGGGCTGGTTGGGGATTACAGGAGATTTTGGGCTGGGTAGTTAAGACACATAAAGGAATGGTTAAGATATAGGAAGGAGGCCATGGAATTGGATATAGAAATAGATGATACAGATATAGAGTAAAATAATATAAATAAGGGGGCAGCGGTGGCCTAGTGGTTAGGGCGTCGGCCACATGATCGGAGGATCGGGGGTTCGAACCCCTTCCCAATGGGTTGCCCTAAGGTACCCTTGAGCAAGGTGCCGTCCCCGTCCCGTCCTGGCGACCTGTCCAGGGTGCGTCCCCCGTCCTCGCCCTGTGTGCGCTGGGTTGGACACCAGCACTCCCCTGCGACCCCGTTTGGGACAAGCGGCAGATAATGGATGGATGGATAATATAAATAAATTAATAAAATCAAGTAAAATCCGTTACAGGATGTAGCTAGGGGGATCTGTGGGCGAAGGTGAGCACCATCGCTGAAATGGTGCGGTAAATGGGGACCTTTGTGCCTGGGGATCCGTTTGTTGCTCCTGTAGCATCTAGTGTCTGATGAATGGTTTCCACAGCCAAGGAGTTTGAACAACATCTGAAGCTGGACCCAGCGATTGGTTAGGTTAGGTGGTACC
Source organism: Hepsetus odoe (assembly GCA_017165825.1). Lineage (NCBI taxonomy): Eukaryota > Metazoa > Chordata > Actinopteri > Characiformes > Hepsetidae > Hepsetus > Hepsetus odoe. Next base: position 540,740 of record CM029378.1, read on the forward strand.
AAACCCTGCTGAAAGGCAAGGCACCAGTTTGGACAAATCTAGTATTCATTTCACACATAATATCTCATTATTAATTATTACAAAACAAAATGACACGGAAAATGGAGCAGCCCTGTTATAATCTGAAAGATTTTATTTTTATCATTATTTGAGAAGGATTCAAGATCAGAATCTTTCCTGAAACAATTGTTCTGTTTGATTTAATCGCTCAACTTTAATACTTTAATTCTTATTAAATAATCAAATTTATAGATGATTATGAAAAAGCATCCAGTAAATCAATGCAGTAAAATCTCACACTTTAATCCATTAAATCAGACGAAGTTTAAATCACTGCAAACACTAATCAGCGTTCAGTTTGTCATATTCAATAATCAAATTTATAGATCTTCACCTTCTTCTTCTTCTTTCGGCTGCTCCCGTTTAGGGGTCGCTACAGCGGATCAACTGTTTCCATTTCTTCCTGTCCTCTGCATCTTCCTGCTTCAAACCGACCATCTGCATGTCCTCTCTCACGACATACATAAACCTCCTCTTTGGTCTTCCTCTTCTCCTCTTTCCTGGCAACTCCATCTTCAACATTCTCCTCCTGATATACTCCTCGTCTCTCCTCTGCACATGTCCAAACCAACGCAACCTTGCTTCTCTAACTTTGTCTCCAAGATGTCTAACCTGAGCTGTCCCTCTAATATACTCACTTCTAATCCTGTCCATTGTCGTCACACCCAACGAAAATCTCAGCATCTTTAACTCTGACACCTCCAGCTCCGCCTCCTGCCTTTTCGTCAGTGCCACCGTCTCCAACCCATACAACATAGCTGGTCTCACTACTGTCCTGTAAACCTTCCCTTTTACTCTAGCTGGTATGCATTTGTCACAAATCACTCCAGCCACTCTTCTCCACCCATTCCAACCAGCCTGCACTCTCTTCTTCACCTCTCTTCCACACTCGCCATTACACTGAACTGTTGATCCCAAGTATTTAAACTCCTCCACCTTTGTTACCTCCACTCCCTGCATCCTAACCACTCCACTTTCCTCCCTTTCATTCACACTCATGTATTCTGTCTTTGCCCTACTCACTTTCATTCCTCTCCTCTCCAGAGCAGATCTCCATCTCTCCAGGTTCTCCTCAAGCTGCTCCCTACTCTCACTACAGATCATCAGCAAACATCATCGTCCACGGAGACTCCTGTCTAACCTCGTCCGTCAACCTGTCCATTACTATTGCAAACAAGAATGGGCTCAGTGCTGATCCTTGATGTAATCCAACCTCTACCTTAAATACATCCATCACTCCCACTGCAGATCTCACCACTGTTACACTGCCATCATATATATCCTGAACTACTCTTACATACTTCTCTTTAAGTCCACAAAGGCACAATGTAACTCCTTCCGACCTTCTCTGTACTTCTCCATCAACACCCTCAGAGCAAACATTGCATCTGTGGTGCACTTTCTCGGCATAAAACCATACTGCTGTTCACTGATCCTCACCTCTTTTCTTAACCTAGCATCCACTACTCTTTCCCATAACTTCATGGTGTGGCTGATCAACTTTATCCCTCTACAGTTACTACAGCTCTGTGCATCACCCTTCCAGATGTCACACCAAGTACATTTCTAGCCGTCTGCCTTATCACTTCTGCAGTAGTTTCCCAGCAATCCGGTAGCTCTTCAACACCTCCCAGTGCCCGTGTTAACTCCTGCCTGAATTCCACCTTGCAGTCCTCCTCCTTCAGCTTCCACCACTTGATCCTCGACTCTGCCCTCACTTGTCTCCTCTTCTTGACCTCCAAGGTCATCCTACAGACCACCATCCTATGCTGTTTAGCTACAATCTCCCCTGTCACTACTTTACAGTCTCCAATCTCTTTCAAACTGACCCTCCTGCAAAGGATATAATCCACCTGTGAGCATCTTCCTCCACTCTTATACGTCACCCTGTGCTCCTCCCTCTTCTTAAAATAAGTATTAACTACAGCCATTTCCATCCTTTTCACAAAATCTACAACCATCTGACCTTCAACATTCCTCTCCTTGACACCATGCCTACCCACCACCTCCTCATCACCTCTGTTCCCTTCACCAACATGACCATTAAAATCTGCACCAATCATCACTCTCTCTCCCCTGGGTACACTCTCTATCACTTCATCTAACTCACTCCAGAATTTTTCCTTCTCTTTCATCTTACAACCAACTTGTGGAGCATAAGCACTAACAACATTCATTATCACACCTTCAACTTCCAGCTTCAAACTCATCACCCTCCCTGACACCCTCTTCACTTCCAAAACACTCTCCACATACTCTTCCTTTAGGATAACACCTACTCCATTCCTCCTTCCATCCACACCATGGTAGAACAGTTTAAACCCTCCTCCAGCACACCTGGTCTTACTACCCTTCCATCTAGTCTCTTGCACACACAAAAAGTCAACCTTCCTTCTCTCCATCACATCAGCTAATTCTCTACCTTTACCAGTCATGCTGCCAACATTCAAAATCCCTACCCTCACTTCAACTCTCCTCCACTTCTTTCTCTCCTTCTCCATCTGGACATGCCTTCCTCCTCTTCTTCTTCTTCTTCTCCTTTGTCCAACAGTAGTCCAATTTCCACCAGCACCCTGTAGGCTAACAGTACTGGTGGCTGTCGTTGTTAACCCGGGCCTCGACCGATCCAGTATGGAATTCTGTATCGTTGTCCGCATATTGATTTGGCAGTTTTACACAGGATGCCCTTCCTGACGCAACCCTCCCCATTTACCCGGGCTTGGGACCGGCACAAAGAAATACACTGGCTTGTGCATCCCTAGTGGCTGGGTTATCAAATTTATAGATGATTAGAAAAAAAAAACATCCATTAAATCAATACAGTAAAATCTCAAACTTTAATCCATTAGATCAGGAAATGTTTAAATAGTTGTAAATACTAACTTCTATTCACTGGCGCCCACAAAGAAATGAATTGCTGTTCAGTAACATCATTAGATAGCATGGCACTAAAATAACCAAATCCAAAAATATAGAATATAATCTGGAAAAAACAAAAACATTAAAACCCCCCCTTTTTAAATCACTAAGTTGATAAGTCTACTCTGTTAAGATTAAGAATTTTTCCATCACTGTGCATGAAGTTATTTCTGTTAGAAATGTTTCACCTCATTAATTACAATGAACATATTTGTAGTGATATTTACTTCAGTACCATTCATGCACACGTATAGGTCTTTAGGAATACTTCACACAGTTATTCTGTTCAGAGGTTATAGTTCAGAACAGACAGACCTTTTCTGAATTGTCCCATGTGAATCATAAACACTGAAAGTCCATCTGCAGACTGGAACAAACAGTATTTCTCTGAACAGAAAGTATTCAGTATCCAGTAAAGCTACAAATTTCAAACAATAGTATTTTCTAGTATTCATTGATTAACAAAGCCCACTTTCACAGCCTTGTAATGAGAACTAGAAGTCAAGAGTGTTCAATCCTAAATACCTGAACCCATAATAACAATCTCAGCACTGTTCACTTTTATCTTCTGTATGAATACGCTGATGTTTACGGAGGCTACTGCTGTTATTAAAAGTCTTCCCGCACTCCAAACATGGATATGGTTTCTCTCCACTGTGAATGCGTTGGTGTACTTTGAAATGACCCAGTTGGTTAAAACTCTTCCCACATTCTGAGCACTGATACGGTTTCTCTCCAGTGTGAATACGCTGATGTACTTTGGCAGTATGTAAGGCTCTAAAACTCTTGCCACATTCTGAGCACTGATACGGTTTCTCTCCAGTGTGAATACGTTGGTGTACTTTGAAATCACTCAGACGATTAAAATTCTTCCCACACTCTGAGCACTGATACGGTTTCTCTACAGTGTGAATACGTTGGTGTACTTTGGCGGTATGTAGGACTCTAAAACTCTTGCCACATTCTGAGCACTGATACGGTTTCTCTCCAGTGTGAATGCGCTGATGTACTTTGAAATCACTCAGACGATTAAAACTCTTCCCACACTCTGAGCACTGATACGGTTTCTCTACAGTGTGAATACGTTGGTGTACTTTGGCCGTATGTAGGTCTCTAAAATTCTTCCCGCACTCTGAGCAGTAATACGGTTTCTCTCCAGTGTGAATGCGCTGATGATTTTGGAGGCAAATCTTTCGATTAAACCCTTTCCCACACTGTGGGCAAGAATAAGGCTTCTCCACAGCGTGGATGATCAGATGACTCCGGAGGACACTTCTGTCTCTAAAACTCTTCTCACATTCTGAGCACTGAAACGGTTTCTCTCTAACGTGAGTCCGCTGATGTTCTTTCAAATTATCCAAACGATTAAAACTCTTCCCACACTCCGAGCACTGATACGGTTTTTCTCCAGTGTGAATGCGTTGGTGTTTTCTGAGGGGACCTCTTGCTCTAAAACTCTTCCCACACTCTGAGCACTGATAGGGCTTTTCTCCAGTGTGAGTCCGCTGATGTTCTTTCAAATTATCCAAACGATTAAAACTCCTCTCACACTCTGAGCACTGATACGGTTTCTCTCCAGTGTGAATTCGTTGGTGTTGTCTGAAATGATAATTTGTAAGAAAACTCTTCCCACACTCTGAGCACTGGTGAGTGTCCTTCTTGTCTGTAATTTTCTCTGTTCCTCCAGGAGTGTTGGAGACGACAGCACTGAATGAAGTTGGATCTCTGGAGCTTCGTCTGAGTTCCATATTTCCACATTTATCCTCTCTCTCTTTCAGAAGTGTGTGGTTTTCCTCTTGAAGAAGAGGAAAGAGCTGAAGAGGAGAGCAAATACAGGAGATCATTTATTTCTGAAAGAAGAAAATATATTAAACCTCAACATGATACACTGGAAGAATCAAAGATGTAGAAAAGCTTAATGTTTCCAATTCTATTGTTTACAGCATTAAAACAAAAGACTAAAACATTGATGATCCGATAATTGTGCTCTACTTTGATAACTAAACTTCTCTACAGACAAAGTTCCCTCATTCACTCACAATATCCCATAACGGCCGTGTCCTCTTTCAGCAGGTTAAGTGTCCCTCACACTGCAAACACTGCTCAGAAACTGACTGAAGAACAAAGAGTTCAAGATGTTCCTCCAAATTCCCCACATCTCAGTCCCATCCAGCATCTGTGGCACGGAAAGTGGAGCAGCCCAGCTATAATCTGAAAGATTTTATTTTGATCATTATTTGAGAAGAATTCAAAATCAGAATCTTTCCTGAAACAACTGCTCTGTTTGATTTAATCGCTCAACGTTCAGTTTTTTTTATTAAATAATCAAATTTAAAGATGATTATGAAAAAGTATCCATTAAATCAATGTAGTAAAATCTCACACTTTAATCCATTAAATCAGGACAAGATTAAATCACTGTAAACACTAACCTCTCCTCACTGGTGCAAACTAAGAGAAGAGTCGCTGCTTAATGACATCATTAGATAGCGACCGGAACTTCAAAATAAAAGCGATGCACCAAAATAACCAATAACCTATATTGAAGTAAATGTATAAACAAATAATTAGTATTTAGAGAAATTTTTAGATTAATTTAACACCTGTATTTCTGTTCCCTTTTTTGATAAACACTCCACTGTTAAATTAGCAAATTTTACTGTAACACCTCATGCACTTCAAACGCTAAACATTTGTGGAGATATATTGTGATATATATCCTTCAGAGACCAAACATTCAAAATCATATTAAGAACACAATGAAAGAAAAAAAGAACCAAACTCAGAGCAACCAGAGGAGGTATATTCACGAATGATGAATCTGGGAATGTTTGGACCCACTACTGTACTGAGCAGTCATATGCTGTATTGAGGATATGAGTAAGAGAGAAACATCTTGATGGGGTATGTATGTCAGAGTGTGCTCATGCAATTTTTCTCCATCAAGAAAAGTTATTGCATTAGACAAACAAGCAAAAGTAAACATCCATTGTTGTGTGTAGAGATGAGATCACAGGGCCATACTGATATGGGAAAAGGTGTATTAGAACATACTGGGATGCAGAGAAATTAGAATGAGATGCTGGAATTAAAATGACAATAGATGGTATATTCGGCACAATGGGAGTACAAGGGAAAATGATGTCCTTAATTTCATGTAGATTCTTGATTAAACACCAGCCCCTGTCTCCGGGCTTGGGGATGAAGCAAGCAATTAGTGAGAGCGAAACCCTGGACCTTCTCCATGGAGAGACAGTACTGCCTAGGGCAGTTTGTTTGTGGACTTGAGGTGGGGGATTCAGATAGGTTGAAACACCTGTAACGTGATATGCAGGCAGTGGGCCTGTAGACTGAGGGCCAAAAGGCAGAGGAACAGTTTGGAGCTTTGGTTTGACCTTAAGTATTTATTTTTTATAATTCATCCAAAGGGATTTTCATTTTTCCCATTTAACTAGAACAACATTCATGTAAGTTTAATTCCATTAGGGGTCTTCTGCACTGTTGTGGACTCCTATGGCAGTATGGTGAAATTACATTGGCCGTTACTGTCCATTCCTGACTTTCGACTCTTGCCCAGGATTAGACTTAACAATTGAACCCCTCCCAAACCCCCCCATTACGGTACCTGACAAAAAGTGCCATCATCGCCATTCAAATTAAATATACACAGATTTATGGCAGAAGAAATCCCCAAGCAACAGTCTTCCCTTTCCTTGAAAATAAGAAATAACAAGAGGGTTTATGCAGGTGAGCGATATCTCTAGGAGGAAGTAAAAGAATCTCTTTCCTTCTGAGAATAAATCCTACTTCTGACACCAAGTATAAGAATCAATTTCTCTAGTTTGGCGAAACCTGCCAACCACTCAGGTTCGGTTTCAGAGAATCATGGAGAGAAAAGACACAGACACTAGAAGTAAATTTATCAAAACTGTAGTTTATTGTCTGCACACGAGAACCAAAGGGAGGTGTGAATGATCAGAGAGGTCAGTACATACAGTTTAGGGACACTTGATAAGTCTGTTCAAAAAGGAGACTCTACATGTTTTATTCTAACAACACTGAACGTCCATCTGAAGACTGGATCAAACTATATTTCTCTGAAATTACGCACCAAGTGTTCAGCAGCATTACCTATTTCACACAATATTTTATTAGCATTTATTAACAAAGCCAGAAAACATCCAACCAATTTACAAGTTATTTACATGGATTTCTGAAAATTCATAAAATGTAAGAATAAAAAGGAATGGAATTCCTTACATTTCCCACACACCGTGAAGAGTGAATTCATTTTTATTTATTTAATATTTCATTTTATTTTGTGAACACACACCTGGAGCAGAGGGCTGCTATACCTGCACCCTGGGAACAGTTATGGTGTTTCCTCCAAGGTGTCGCGTTCTGGACATCAGTGCTGAGCGCAGAGGTCATTACAGAACATAAAAGCTTTAATTTCTGTGCACAGAAACTAAAAACACAGATACACTTTGACACATTCAGATCAACGAAGAGAGGCGCACTGCTCTCGCTCAGTGGGGCTTTTTAAATCAACCCCAAATGAAGCACACCTGTTAGCCCAATGCCAAATAGGTATGCCAAAATGTAGAGCGACACTAGATGTAGACATCTAGTGTTACCGAATCCCCCCCCCCCCAAAAGGCGTCACTCCTGGGGCACCGAAATCTGCCCCACCTGGAGCAGAGTCCCAGAGAGGAGGCAATAAAAACACACAATAAACAAAAAAATCCAATTGGTGTCTTGCAGGAACAAAGTATGCCCTGCTTTCACCACGGTCCTCTAGATGGGTGTATGGATGCAGTCCCCAAAGAGACACATCCCAAGATCCCGACCTCCTCCTCCAGCGGGTGTGAACGCAACCATGAAGAGAGATCGTCCTTCTTTACGAGCTTGGGTATAATCATTATTCTCCTGCTCTTCCTCAACAAGCGTGGACCATGACCCCCAGGTTCTTTGTGTTCTCAGACAGATGCCCACACGGTTTTTAACACCCTGCTTTTCTCCAGCAGGTTTATGCAAGAGTCCCTCCTCACTGAGCAGACTGGAGCCCGGTCACCTGTGGCCTTCCCAGGTGGCCGTATTCCTAGGGGCTGAAACTCCATCTTCCCAGGCCGGCCTGAACGCCTTCGCTGACACCCCATCTTCCCTGGTCTACGTAAGTGACAACGGCATCTATCTGCCCTTCCAGGTTGACCTGAACGACCACGCCAAAACACCGTCGGCATAAGCTGACTTAGGTAACCGTGCAGTCCCGTCTACCCAAGCTGACACAACCGACCGTGCTGAAGCCTCGTCCAACTGGGTTGACGGGAGAGACAGTGCCAGCGTCCCGCCCACCTAGGCTGATGCGGACAGCAATGCCGGGTCTCCGCCTACCTGGGCTAGTGTGGGCAACCGTCCCGGTGTCTCGCCAACCTGGGTTGCCACTGGCGACATCACAGTCTTGCCCCATGAGGATTCCCTCAGGAATAAACTCCAGTTGCCCTTAGGTATCCTTGAGCAAGGTCCCGTCCCTGTCACTTGCTCTCCAGGCGCTTTCAATATCTGCCCCCTGCTGCGCATGTGCGTGGGTGAAATGCAGAGGTTGAATTTCATTGTGTTGTGTTGTACTGTGCTGCGTTTCAAAATGACAAGGGTAGTCTCTTTCACTTCCAAAATGAGAAATTGAAGTCATGAGTGTTCAATCCTAAATACCTGAATCCATAATAACAATCTCAGCACTGTTTGGTTTGATCTTTGGTATGAATACGCCGATGTTTACGGAGGCAACTGCTGTCAATAAAACACTTCTCACACTCTGGACACCGATACGGTTTCTCTCCCGAATGAATACGCTGATGTCTGCGGAGGTTACTGGCATGATTGAAACTCTTGTCACACTCTGAGCAGTGTAACAGTTTTTCTCCAGTGTGAATCAATTGATGTTCTTTGAAATATTGCAGACAATGAAAACTCTTCCCGCACTCTGAGCAGTGATACGGTTTCTCTCCCGTGTGAGTCCGCTGATGTACTCTGAAATGACCCAAATGATTAAAACTCTTCCCGCACTCTGAGCAGTGATACGGTTTCTCTCCAGTGTGAATCCGCTGATGTTCTCTGAAATGACCCGAATGATGAAAACTCTTCCCGCACTCTGAGCAGTGAAAGGGTTTCTCTCCCGTGTGAATCCGCTGATGGTCTTTAAAATTATTCAAATAATTAAAACTCTTGCCGCATTCTGAGCAGTGATACGGTTTCTCTCCCGTGTGAGTCCGCTGATGTACTTTGAAACGACTCAAATGATTGAAACTCTTCCCGCACTCTGAGCACTGGTGGGGTTTCTCTCCCGTGTGAATCCGCTGATGTTCTTTAAAATTACCCAAATTATTAAAATTTTTGTTGCATTCTGAGCAGTGATACGGTTTCTCTCCAGTGTGAATCCGCTGATGTACTTTCAAATGACTCATATTATTGAAACTCTTCCCGCACTCTGAGCACTTGTACGGTTTCTCTCCAGTGTGAATCCGCTGATGTACTTTCAAATGACTCAAATGATTAAAACTCTTGCCACATTCTGAGCACTGATACGGTTTCTCTCCAGTGTGAATCCGCTGATGTTCTTTCAAACGACTCAAATGATTAAAACTCTTCCCGCACTCTGAGCACTGGTGAGTGTTCTTCTTTTCAGTTATGTTCACTGTTTCTCCAGGAGGAGTGTTGCTGAAGACAGAACTGGATGAAGTTACAACTCTGGAGCTTCGTCTGAGTTCCATATTCCCAAATTTATTCTCTCCCTCTTTCAGAAGTGTGTGGTTTTCCTCTTGGAGGTGGAAATGAAGACTAGGACCTGAAGAGGAGATCATATAAAGGAGATTATATATTTCCAAAATAGGAAAAGCAAATACATTAAACCTCAACGTGAAAAAACGGACGAAACAAGGATGTAGAAAACAGGAACTATGGAACTAAGGATGTTCAGTAAATCTCAGAACCATGATTTAAATTTAGATTAATGTTCTGGTGCTTGCAGCTCTTTCTCTTTTACGGATGAAAGTTAGCAAGTAGGGAAAAGCTTTATGCTTCCAGTTCTCTTGTTTACAACATTAAAACAACTGACGGAAATACTGATGACCTGAAGAACTAAAAACAGATGGTGGTGGTCTAGTGTTAGGATCACTCACCAATGAACCAATAGGTTTCTGGTTCAAAGCCCACCTCCAGCCCTACCACCAATGAGTTCCTGAGCAAAATCCCAAGCTGCTCCAGGGGGACAGTCCCTGTAGTTAGTAATTGTTAATTAGCTCTGGATAAAGCATCTGCTAAAAGATGTAAAAAGAAAGTATTAGGGGGTCTTAGTTAGTATCAACCAAACCTTCTCCAGGAAGCAGCAAGCAGTGAACCAGCTACAGGGACAGTAGTGCTCAAGATTCATTATTGCATGTGTAAGTAAAGGTTAGTCATCTGGTCTGATCCCACAGAAGACCTGCTGCAGCAGAAAGTACTGAAAACGTTCTGCTGGTTCTGATAGAAAGGTGTCAGAAAACACAGTGCAGCTGTTTATGGAGCAGCAGACCAGTACCTGGAGAAGAAACTACACCAGGAAACACTACGGCGGAAACAGTGTGATGCTCTGGACAACGATCTGCTGGGACACCTGGGCTCCGGCATTCATGTGGATGTTACTTTGACACCCAAAAGTCTCTGCAAATAAAGTTCCCTCCATCACTTAAGGTGTCCCATTACGGCCATGTCCAGGAACGACTGAAGAACAAAGAGTTCAAGATGTTCCTCCATTCCCACACATCTCAGTCCCATCCAGCATCTGTGGGACAAAGCTAGTCCCATCCGGCTGACCACCGTCCAACTTACAGCTGTCCAACTTATCTGTTGCTAATGTCCTACCATCACATAAAAATGTTCATGAGTGAAATACAAATAAAGCTTCCTAGAAGTTTTTAAATGATAATCAAAATAAATCATTATTATTTACACAGACACCTGTATTAACTATCAGTCCAGGAAACACAACTTAGACCATTTTAGAAATTTTTATCTGTAAATTGCTGTGGTTGAATTGGACAAATTACAGTTATAGACACACTTGTGCTTGTCTTCTCATTATTAGATACCACTGATATCATGTTGATCCAAGTTTAAAAGCTAACCTAGTTCGCTAAACTTATTTTGTCTTTCGGGGTGGTGGTGGTCTAGAGGTTGGACTTGCCTATGGACCTAGGGCTCAAGAGGTCCCAGGTTTTGAGCCCACCTCTAGCACTACCACCACTGGGTACCACACCTGAGTGTCTCCAGGGGGACTGTCCCTGTAAATAGAACATGGAAGTCGCTCTGGATAAGAGCGTCTGCTAAATGCTGTAAATGTAAATGAAACACAATGTCTTTCAATAAAAGTAAGAGTTTGTGAAAAAATAACATTTTAAATGTTCTTTCCTCACTTTCAACACTGGCTACAAACTGACACAGAAATTGGAGCAACAGCTATAATCTGAAAGATTTTATTTTGATCATTATTTGAGAGAATTCAAGATCAAGTCTTTCACCAAACAACTGTTCTGTTTGATTTAATCGCTCAACGTTCAGTTTTTGCTTATTCAATAATCAGAATTTATAGATGATTAGGAAAAAACATCCATTAAATCAATACAGTAAAATCTCAAACTTTAATCCATTATATCAGGAGAAGTTAAAATCACCGTAAACACTAACCTCTCCTCACTGGCGCCAACAATAAAACGGGTCGCTGCTTAATGACATCATTAGACAGCGACCGGAACTTCAAAATAAAGCTAAACCTAAACTAACCGAAACAAAAAATAGAATTTAATTATAATAAGAAAAACAATCCAACATTAAAATCCAACATTCAAGCATAATGAAACATATAAACGGATTTTACATTAAATTAACATCCCACCTTTTAAAATCCTTTTTTTTAAAAACCATAAGTTGATAAAAAGTGAGAGTAGAGTAGAGTGATCTTTTATTATCCCACGAATGGGAAATTTGGGCGTTACAGGGCTCTTATAAAAGACAGGTGTACAGAAAGAAAAGAAAAAATATATAACGATATAGAGAGAACAGGAACAAGTACAGGAGAAAAAGTAGAGGAGCTATAAATAAATAATAAATTATCTATCTATATATATATATATATATACATATCTACAAGAGTAATATACACGGTAATAAGTTTTGAATGAATTATACATATAAATAACATATAAATAACAAGACAAAATACATATAAATAACAACCCTTGTCACTGCGAGGTCACAGCACAGCACACAGTGAACTTCTTGAGGGTGGACCTCTGCATTTGGCGCATGCAAACACCGTGCAGCAGTGGGCAGCAATGAAAAGCGCCGGGGAGCATTGCTCAAGGGTACCTCAGAACAACCTACTGGTGAGGGAATCAAACCCATAATCTTCTGATGCGGGGGAACTCCCTAACCACTAGACCACCGCTGCTCCTAAAAGGCTCCTTTGTTAACATGAAGTTAACATTAAGTTTTTTCTGTTCAAAATTTTACCTCAGAGACATCATTTCCACTACTGTTTTACTGCAGCTGCCCGATTTAGATAACACATGAGCAAGAACTATTTATTAAAGAAACTGAAATTCTGGGTTTATTTATATATACATATATATATATATATATATATATATACATTTAGGGTCAGTAAAGAAGTTAGTCTTCCTAACTTAATGATATGTTTTATCTCCTCTCTTAGCAGATGATGATAATATGATAACGTAATAATGTAGCTCGTTCATTCCTTCATTCATACACTTATTCATTTATTATTTCAGACATCATGAAAAGTATGTTTATTCACTAGAGGTAGAGCCACTAGGGATGCACAAGCCAGTGTATTTCTTCGTGCCGGTCTCAAGCCCGGGTAAATGGGAGGAGTGCGTCGAGAAGGGCATCCTTTGCCAAGTCAATATCACGGACAACGATGCAGAATTTCATGCCAGATCGGTCGAGGCCGGGTTGCTGCTGACCATCCTCCAGTGTATTAGCCTACAGGGTGCTGAGGTGGAAATTGAGCTGCTGTTGGCGAAGAAAGAGAAGAGAGAGGAGGAAGGCATGTCCAGAGGGAGAAGAGAAAGATGGAAGGAGAAATTGGAATTGAGACAGGACTTTGAATGTTGTGTATGACTGGTAAAAGTGAGAATGAAACTGGTCATGATGAGAGAAGGAAAGGTTGACATTTTGTGTGTGCAAAGAGACTAGATGGAAGGGTAGTAAGGCCAGGTGTATTGGAGGGGGGTTTAAACTGTTCTACCATGGTGTGGATAGAAGGAGGAATGTTAGTAGGTGTTATCCTGAAGGAAGAGTATGTGGAGAGTGTTTTGGAAGTGAAGAGGGTGTCAGGGAGGGTGATGAGTTTGAAGCTGGAAGTTGAAGGTGTGATAATGAATGTTGGTAGTGCTTATGCTCCACAAGTTGGTTGTGAGATGAAAGAGAAGGAAAAATTCTGGGTGAGTTAGATGTGAAGTGATAGAAGTGTACCCAGGGAGTGAGATTGGTGATTAGTGCAGATTTTTAATGGTCATGTTGGTGAAGAGGCAGGAGGTGATGGGTAGGCATGGTGTCAAGGGAGAGAGATGCTGAAGGTCAGATGGTTGTAGATTTTTGCAGAAAGGATGGGAAATGGCTGTAGTTAATACTTATTTTTAAGAAGAGGGAGGAGCACAGGGTGACGTATAAGAGTGGAGGAAGATGCTCACAGGTGGATTATATTCTTTGCAGGACGGTCAGTTTGAAAGAGATCAGTGTAGCTAAACAGCATAGGATGGTGGTCTGTAGGATGACCTTGGAGGTCAGAAAGGAGAAAGTGGGCAGAGTCGGGGATCAAAGTGGTGAAGCTGAGGAGGAGGACATGAGGTGGAATTCAGGCCAGGGGTTAACACGGGCACTGGGAGGTGTCGAAGAGCTACCGGATTGCTGGGAAACTACTGCAGAAGTGATCAGGCAGACGGCTTGAAATGTACTTGGTGTGACATCTGGAAGGAAGAAAGAGGATAAGGAAACCTGGTAGGTGGAACCAGAAGTCCAGGAGTGTATTCAAAAGAAGAGGGAGGCAAAAGACATGGGACAGTCAGAGAGATGAAGAAAGTAGACAGGTGTACAAGGAGATGAAGCGCAGGGCGAAGAAAGCAGTGGTGAAGACGAAAGATCAGGTGTTTGGTGAATTGTATGAGAGGTTGGACAGTAAAAGAGGGAGAAAAGGACCTTTTCCGATTGGCTAGACAGAGAGACAGATCTGGGAAAGATGTGCTACAGGTCAGGGCGATTAAAGATAGAAATGGTAGCATTACAGGTGAACAGGCGTGTTGAGCAGATGGAAGGAATACTGAGGAGCTGATGAATGAAAGAAAATGAGAGAGAAGACTGGATGATGTGAAGGTTAACCAGGAGTGCAGCAAATAAACAAGATGGAAATAGGGCAGCAATGAAGAGATGAAGGAGGAATGGAAAGGCTGTTGGACCAAGATGACATACCAGTGAGCATGGAAATGTTTTAGGGGGGCAGTTGGGTTTCCTGACCAGATTATTTAACACAATCTTGGAAAGTGAGAAGATGCCTGAGGAGTGGAGGCAGAAGTGTACTGGTACCGATCTTCAAGAATAAGGGTGATGCACAGAGCTGTAGTAACTATAGAGGATAAGTTGATGTACACCATGAAGTTATGGGAAAAGAGTAGTGGAAGCTGAGTTAAAAGAGGTGAGGATCAGTGAACAGCAGTATGGTTTTATGCCGAAAGTGCACCACAGATGCAATGTTGCTCTGAGGGTGTTGATGGAGAAGTACAGAGAAGGTCAGAAGGAGCTGCATTGTGCCTTTGTGGATTTGGAGAAAGCATATGACAGGGTGCATAGAGAGGAGTTGTGGTTTTGTATGAGGAAGTCTGGTGTTGCAGAGAAGTATGTGAGAGTAGTTCAGGATATGTATGATGGCAGTGTAACAGTGGTGAGGTGGGAGTGGGAGTGACTGATGCATTTAAGGTAGAGTTTGGATTACATCAAGGATCAGCCCTGAGCCCATTCTTGTTTGCAATAGTAATGGACAGGTTGACGGACGAGGTTCGACAGGAGTCTCCGTGGATGATGTTTGCTGATGATATTGTGATCTGTAGTGAGAGTAGGGAGCAGCTTGAGGAGAACCTGAAGAGATGGAGATATGCTCTGGAGAGGAGAGGAATGACAGTGAGTAGGGCAAAGACAGGATACATGAGTGTGAATGAAAGGGAGGAAAGTGGAGTGGTTAGGATGCAGGAATTGGAGTAACAAAGGCGGAGGTTTAAATACTTGGGATCAACAGTTCAGTGGCGAGTGTGGAAGAGGTGAGAGTGCAGGCTGGTTGGAATGGGTGAAGAGGAGTGGCAGGAGTAATCTGTGACAGACGGATACCAGCAAGAATAAAAGGGAAGGTTAACAGGACAGTGAGACCAGCTATGTTATATGGATTAGAGACAGTGGCGCTGGCGAAAGGCAGGAGGCGGAGCTGGGAGATTGTCAGGATTAAAGATGCTGAGATTTTAGTTGGGTGTGATGAGGATGGACAGGATTAGAAATGAGTATATTAGAGGGACAGCTCAGGTTAGACGTCTTGGAGACAAAGTTAGAGAAGCAAGGTTGCATTGGTTTGGACATGTGCAGAGGAGAGACGAGGATTATATTGGAAGGAGGATGTTGAAGATGGAGCTGCCAGGAAAAGAGGAGAAGAGGAAGACCAAAGAGGAGGTTTATGGATGTGGTGAGAAGGACATGCAGGTGGTGGTTTAAAGCAGGAAGATGCAAAAGACAGGAAGAAATGGAGCAGTTGATCCGCTGTGGCGACCCCTAAGCGGGCAACCGAAATAAGAAGAGGAAGATTTACTAGAGGTATTTAGTACAGACATAATGCAGTAAGTGAAACAAAAATCATAAAGTTAATTCATATTTTAGAAGCAACTGTATGTTTTTACGGCCTTGATTGTTATCCAGGACTTTCGCTGCGGTGCCAGAATCATATTAATGTGTTTTGGAGTTCAGCCATTTCTGCTGATGAAAATGATCTTTACCAAATGGCAAAATGAAAGGAATCATTTAATGTCATTCACATATTTTCATCAACCAAGTCCAAAAAGTTGTTTTTCACATAATTACTGGTAGTCCATAACACGTTCCCAAACATTTTGCATATTTATATAAAGATAATTATTCATATTTAGTTTGAATCTTTACAACACGTTCTTTAACAAATATATCTGTGAAAATTGTGGAAATGACTTCGTAGACTTTGACAGTCATATATTATTTATACATTAGACCAGGTTTAATTACCATGAGTAACAACTAAATATACCTTGTATGGGAATATTGATCTTCCTCATCATATTCCTGATATTTATATTTGTGCAGCTATTTTTCTAGAATATCTACTCCTCCTAAATATATGATTCTATCAGATGGATCAATAAACTTCCACCATCCTTTTAGTTTGAGTTACTGTAAAATAATGTTTTCTAGTATTCATTGATTAACAAAACTCACTTTCACAGCCTTGTAATGAGAACTTGAAGTCAAGAGTGTTCAATCCTAAATACCTGAATCCATAATAACAATCTCAGCACTTTTCGGTTTTATCTTCTGTATGAATACGCTCATGTTTACAGAGGCTACTCTTATTATTAAAACTTTTCTCTCTCCGAAAACACTGAAACTAACCCTAGGTGAGTGTCCTTACTTTCAATGTATTCTCTGTTCCTCTAGGAGGAGCGTTGGAGATGACAGCACTGGTTGAAGTTATAGCTCTTGAGCTACGTCTGAGTTCCATATTCCCACGTTTATTCTCGCCCTCCTTCAGAAGTGTGTGGTTTTCCCCTTGGCAGCGGTGGCCTAGTGGTTAGGGAGTTGTCCCCGCATCGGAAGATTGTGGGTTCGATTCCCTCACAAGTAGGTTGCCCTGAAATTTTCCACTGAGCAAGGTACCGTCCCGTCACTGCTCCCCAGGCAGTTTCATGCTGCCCACTGCTGCAGGTGTTTGAGTGCATGGGTTAATGCAGAGGTCCGGATTTCGTTGTGGTTCCGTGTGCTGCTGTGACCTCACAATGACAAAGTTGTCACTTTCACTTTCTTGGCGTTTGAAGACTGCAAGCTGAAGAGGACTTGCAACAGAATCATATTTTCTGAAAAGAAAAACTCTTTGCAGTCTTCTGTTCAACTTCCACCACTTGATCCTCGACTCTTCCCACACTTTCCTGCTCTTCTTAACCTCCAAGGTCATCCTACAGACCATCATCCAATGCTGTTTAGCTACACTCTCCCCTGTCACTACTTTACATCTCCAATCTCCTTCAGACTGACCCTCCTGCAAAGGATATAATCCTATAATCCTATAGACAACCGCCTTGTGCTGTTTTTGTAGACTTTGCAGCCGTAGGGCCAAGTCCTTGGGTTCTGGTTTGTTTGTGGACTTGAGGTGGGGGATTCAGATAGGTTGAAACACCTGTAACGTGATATGCAGGCAGTGGGCCTGTAGACTGAGGAGGGCCAAAAGGCAGAGGAACAGTTTGAGTAACCTGAAGTAACCTGAAGAACTAAAAACAGATGGTGGTGGTCTAGTTAGGATCACTCATCAATGAACCAATAGGTTTCTGGTTCAAAGCCCACCTCCAGCCCTACCGCCAATGAGTTCCTGAGCAAAACCCTTAATCCCAAGATGCTCCAGGGGGACAGTCCCTGTAGTTAGTAATTAGTCGCTCTGGATAAAAGCATCTGCTAAAGATGTAAAAAAAGAATGTATGTGAGTCTTAGTTAGTATTGACCAACTTCTCCAAGAGCAGCAAGCAGTGAACCAGCTACAGGGACAGTAGTGCAAGATTCATTATTGCATGTGTAAGTAAGGTTAGTCATCTGGTCTGATCCACAAGACCTGCTGCAGCAGAAAGTACTGGAAAAGTGCTGGTTCTGATAGAAAGGTGTCAGAACACACAGTGCAGCTGTTTATGGAGCTACAGACCAGTACCTGGAGAAGAAACTACACCAGGAAACACTACAGAATAGACGAATAGAAAAATCCTTTATTATCCTAGAAATGGGAAATTCAGGTATTACAGGGCTCTCTGACAAGAAAGAACAGAAAGAGAGAATATAAGAAACAAATATAAAACATATAAATATATATACCTAATATAATATATATACCTTTGTATACAGAGAGAATATAATAGTAATAATAATAATAGTAGATAATAAATTATAAATAAATGAATGTACATGCAGATATAAATGTAAATGTAATAATAATTATAGTATTAATAATAATAACAGTAATAATTAGTAATAATAAATAAGTAATGCTAGGTTGAGTTGTGGAGTCTGATAGCTGCAGGTAAGAATGACCTGCGGTAGCTCCTCCAAAAAGTCGAGTCAGTAGGATTTTATTGTCATTTTCAGCTATATACACAGTACATAGTGAAACGAAATAACGTTCCTCCAGGACCCTGGTGCTATACATATGACAACAAGCAAAGCAGCGTTATCAGTACAGTAGACACTGCTGGTGTAACAGTCTGCTGCAGAACGAGCTGCTCAGTGCTCGTATAGTCTCATGCAGGGGGTGGGAGGTGTTGTAAATGATGAATGTTAGTTTGGAAAACATCTCTCCTCCCCTACCTGGAGTAGTTTCAGCTTGACCAGTTTAGTTAGTTTCCCACACTGCAAACATGGTTCAGGAACCGACTGAAGAAAGAACAGTTCAAGATGTTCCTCCAAATTCCACAAATCTCAGTCCTGTCCAGAATCTGTGGGACAAACTAATCCCATCACTGACCCACGTCCATCTTACAGGACTGATCCAGCTGCTAATGTCCTACTATCACACAAAGATGTTCTAAGTCAAATACAGAAATAAAGCTTCCTAGAAGTTTTTTAATTATTATCAAAATAAAATCATATTATTTTACACAGACACCTGTATTAACTATTAGTCAGGAAACACAATGTCTTTAAATAAAGGAAAGAGTTTGTGAAAAAATAACATTTTTTAACAAAAACAATGGCTGCACAAACTGACCGCGGAAGTGGAGCAGCCCAGCTATAATCACAGATTTGATTTTGATCATTATTGAAAATAATTCAAGATCAGAATCTTTCCTGAAACAATTGTTCTGCTTGATTTAATCGCCCAACTTTCAGTTTTTCTTATTCAATATTCTTATTCAAAATCAAATTTATAGACGATTATTTAAAAAAAAAATCCATCCAAATCAATACAGTAAAATCTCAAACTTTAATCCATTAAATCAGGAGAAGTTTAAATCACTGTAAACACTAACCTCTCCTCACTGGCGCCAACAAACCAAGCAACATTAAATTACAGCATACAAGCATAATGAAAGATATAAACGGATTTTACATTAAATTGACATCCCACCTTTTAAAGTTAACATTAAGCTCATTCTTTTCGAAATTGTACCTCAGAGACGTCATTTCCGCTACTCTGTTTTACTGCAGCTGCCCAATTTAGACAACGCATGAGCAAAAAATATTTATATATATATATATATATATATATATATATATATATATATATATATATAAAATACATGACATGTAATAATGTAGCTCCTTTATTTCTTCATTCATACATTTATTCATTTAGATATCATGAAAAGTATGTTTATTTATTAGAGGTAAAGAGTATAGACATAATGCATCAAGTGAAAAAAAAGTCAAACAAAAATCATAAAAGTTAATATTTTCTCGAAGCAAACTGTATGCTTTCCAGCTTTGATTGTTATCCAGGACAGTGCCAGAATCATATTACTGTGTTTTGGAGTTCAGCCATTTCTGCTGATGAAAATGATGATTACCAAATAGCAAAATGAAAGGAATCATTTAATGTCATTCACATATTTACATTTATGGCATTTAGCAGATGCTCTTATCCAGAGCAACTTAGATTTCCTAATTACATGGACACTCCCCCTGGAGCAATTCAGGGTTAAGGGTCTTGCTCAGGGATCCAGTGGTGGTAGTGCCAGAGATGGGATTTGAACCTGGGACCTCTTAAGCCATAGGTCCATAGGCAAGTACCTGACCACTAGACCACCACCACCGCCACATATTCTCATCAATAAGTCCAAAAAAGTTGTTTTTTTCCCCCTTAGTTACACCGGTAGTCCATAACATGTTCCCAAACATTTTTTAGATTTATATAAAGACAATTATTCATATTTAGTTTGAATCTTTACAACACTTTCTTTAACAAATATATTTGTGAAAATTGTGGAATTGACTTCTTAGACTTTGATAGTCATATTTTATTTATACATTAGACCAGGTTTAATTACCATAAGTAAAAACCAAATATACATTGTATGGGAATATTGATCTTCCTCATGATATTCTTGATATTTATATTTGTGCAGCTATTTTCTAGAATATCTACTCCTCCTAAATATATGATTCTATCAGATGGATCAATAAACTTCCACCATCCTTTTAGTTTATGAGTAACTGTAAAATACCTCTGGGCAAGGCAACCAAAATTTCTAACCTGAGCTGTCCCTCTAATATACTCATTTCTAATCTTGTCAATTCTCGTCACAGCCAACGAAAATCTCAGCATCTTTAACTCCTCCAGACACCTCCAGCTCTGCCCCGTCTTTTCGTCAGTGCCACCATCTCCAACCCATTCAACATAGCTGGTCTCACTACTGTCCTGTAAACCTGCCCTTTTAGTCTTCCTGGTACCCATCTGTAACAAATCACTCCAGCCACTCTTCTCCACCCATTCCAACCTGCCAGCACTCTCTTCACCTCTCTTCCACACTCACCAGTACTCTGAACTGTTGATCCCAAGTATTTAAACTCCTCCACCTTTGTTACCTCCACTCCCTGCATCCTTACCACGCCACTTTCCTCCCTTTCATTCACACTCATGTATTCTTTGTCCTACTCATTTTCATTCCTCTCCTCTCTAGAGCAGATCTCCATCTCTCCAAGTTATCCTCAAGCTGCTCCCTACACTCACTACAGATCACAATCATTCATTCATTCATTTTCTGCCGCTTGTCCCAAGCGGGGTTGCGGGGGAGTGCTGGAGTCCATCCCAGCTCACACTGGGCGAAGGATGGGGGACACACCCTGGACAGGTCCCCAGCCCATCGCAGGGAGGAGCGTGACATGGAAGGCACCTTGCTCAAGGGTTACAGATCACAATATCATCAGCAAACATCATCGTCCACGGAGACTCTTGCCTAACCTCGTCCATCAACCTATCCATTACTATTACAAACAAGAATGGGCTCAGCGCTGATCCTTGATGTAATTTACATTTACGGCATTTAGCAGACGCTCTTATCCAGAGCGACTTACAACAGTGCTTTATTTCCACATTAGAGCATCATCATCTTGGTAACCAGCTCAGATCAGTAACTGCTGATTAGCTAATACCACACAAGTAACAAAATAAGAGCCCTTGTGACAAGTATATACACTACACTTTTTTTTTGTAATCCAACCTCTACCTTAAATGCATCCATCACTCCTACTGCAGATCTCATCACTGTCACACTGCCCTCATACATATCCAAGTCTCTCAAATGCTTCTCTCGAACACCTGATATCCTCATACAGCTCATCTCTAGGCAGCCTGTCATATGCTTTCCCCACAAGGGCTCAGTGCAACTCATTCTGACACCCTCAGAGCAAACCATACTGCTGTTCACTAATCCTCACCTCTTTTCTTAACCTGCTTCCATGACCCTTTCCCAGAACTTCATGCTGTGGCTTATACGGGCTCCTGGAGGACATCCTGTCTAAATGTTAACCCCAGTTCATCTCACAGGTGTGGCGGGCATTTTTCTGATGAATGGGAACCACGGCCAGCTCTACGTCTGGCCACCACCCCTATACAATCGGCCAGGCTTCAGGACTTAGGTAGGTTTTTCATGACATACATTTACATTTGCGGCATTTAGCAGACGCTCTTATCCAGAGCAATTTACATACTGTGTTCTATGTCATATAATATCGAGCAGTGGTGGCCTAGTGGTTAGGGATTTGACCACAGGATCGGAAGATTATGGGTTCAAGCAGTAGATTGCCCTGAGGTACCCCTGAGCAAGGTACCGCCCCCATCACTGCTCCTCGGGTGCTTTCATAGCTGCCCCACGGTGTTTGCGTGCATGTGGTTTAATGCAGAGGTCCAATTTCATTGTGGTTCCCTGTGTGCTGTGAGCTTGCAATGACAAGAATTATCACAGTCATATCAGATGTTCTCTCATGCGTAGCACCAGGGTCCTGGAGGAACGTTGTTTTGTTTTACTGTGTAGATGGATGACATGATGAAAAAACCTACTTGACTTACATGGCTTGAAACTATATTTCTCTGAACAGAAATTGCACCAGTTTGGATACATCTAGTATTCATTCACAAATAATATCTCATCATTATTAATTATTACAAAACAAAATGACACGGAAAGTGGAGCAGCCCAGCTATAATCTGAAAGATTTTATGTTGATCATTATTTGAGAAGATTAGAAGCTTTCCTGAAAAACTGTTCTGTTTGATTTAATCGCTCAACGTTCAGTTTGTTTCTTCAATAATAAAATTTATAGATGATAATGGAAAAACATCCATTAAATCAATACAGTAAAATTTCAAACTTTAATACATTAAATCAGGAGAAGTTTAAATCACTGTAAACACTAACCTCTCCTCACTGGCACAAACAAAGAAACGAGTCGCTGCTTAATGACATTATTAGATAGCGAACTTCAAAATAAAACTGTGGCACTAGCAATAACCAAACCAAAAGATATAGAATAGTAATAGAATTTAAAATTAAATCTGAAAACAGAATCAACATAAAAACATGTTTTAGTTTTTACATTAAATTAACACCCTCTGTTCCCCCCTTTTTTAAATCAGTAAATTGATAAATCTCCTGTTAAGATTAAGAATTTTTCGATCAGTTCATGAAGTTATTTCTGTTAGAAATGTTACACCTCATTAATTACACTGAACATATTTGTAGTGCCCTTTCTCGAACCGCCATTTTATCGTGGTGGAGGGGTTTGCGTGTCCCAATGATCTTGGGAGCTATGTTGTCGGGGGCTTCATGCCCCTGGTAGGGACACCCAAGGCAAACAGGTCCTAGGTGAGGGAAGAGACAAAGAGTGGTTCAGAAGACCTCTAATGATGAGCACAACCTCTGGACAATGTTTTCCCTCGCCCAGACGTGGATCACCGGGGCCTCCCTCTGGAGCCAGGCCTGGAGGTGGGGCCCGATGGCGAGCGCCTGGTGGTCGGGCCTTCACCCATGGGGCCCGGCCGGGCACAGCCAGAAGAGGCAACGTGGGTCCCCCTTCCCATGGGCTCACCACCTGTAGGAGGGGCCAAAGAGGTAGGGTGCAGTGTAAGCTGGGTGGTGGCCGAACACGCGGGCCTTGGCGGTCCGATCCTCGGCTGCAGAAGCTGGCTCTAGGGATGTGGAATGTCACCTCTGGTGGGGAAGGAGCCTGAGCTAGTGCTCAGCTAGATATTGTCGGACTCACCTCGACGCACAGCTTGGACTCTGGAATTAGTCTCCTTGAGAGGGGCTGGACTCCCTTCTACTCTGGAGTTGCCACCGGTGAGAGGTGCCGAGCAGGTGTGGGCATACTTATTGCCCCCTGGCTCGGGGCCAGTACTTTGGGGTTTACCCCGGTGGATGTTTACCTCCGCCTTCAGGTTGGGGGACGGGTCCTTAGTGTTGTCTGCGCTTATGCGCCAAACAGCAGTCTGGAATACCCACCCTTTCTGGGGTCCCTGCTGGGGACTACATCATTCTGCTGGGGGACTTCAATGCTCACGTGGGCAATGACAGTGAGACCTGGAAGGGCGTGATTGGGATGAATGGCCCCCCCGATCTGAACCAGAGTGGTGTTTTGTTATTGGACTTTTGTTCTCGTCACGGATTGTCCATAACGAACACCATGTTCAGGCATAAGGGTGTCCACATGTGCACCTGGCACCAGGACACCCTAGGCCGCAGTTCGATGATCGACTTTGTGGTCGTGTCGTCGGACTTGCGGCCACATGTCTTGAACACTCGGGTGAAGAGAGGGGCGGAGCTGTGAACTGATCATCACCTGGTGTTTGAGTTGGCTTCGTTGGTGGGGGAGGATGCCAGTCAGGCCTGGTAGACCCAAACGTATTGTGAGGGTCTGCTGGGAACGTCTGGCAGAGTCCCGTCAGGACGAGCTTCAATTCCCACCTCCGGCAAAGCTTTAACCACATCTCGGGGGAGGTGGGGGACATTGAGTCTGAATGGACTATGTTCCGCGCCTCCATTGTTGAGGCGGCTGACCGGAGCTGTGGCCGTAAGGTGATTGGTGCCTGTTGCGGTGGCAACCCGAGAACCCGTTGGTGGACACCAGCAGTGAGGGATGCCATCAAGCTAAAGAAGGAGTCCTACCAGGCCTTTCTGGCCAGTGGGGCTCCGGAGGCAGTTGGTAGGTACCGGCAGGCCAAGCGGAATGTGGCTTTGGTGGTTGCTGAGGCAAAAACTCTGGTGTGGGAGGAGTTTGTGGAGGCCATGGAGAAAGACTTCCAGATGGCTTCAAGGAGATTCTGGCCCACCATCTTGCGTTTCAGGAGGGGAAAGCAGTGCACGGTCAACACAGTGTTTAGTGGGGATGGTGTGCTGCTGACCTCGACTCGGGACGTTGTGGGTCGGTTGGGGGAGTACTTTGAAGACCTCCTTAATTCCATCAACATGCCTTCCGATGAGGAAGCAGAACCTTGGAACATAGAGGTGGACTCTTCCATCTCTAGGGCCGAGGTTGCCGAGGTGGTCAAAAAGCTCCTTGGTGGCAGGGCTCCGGGGGTGGATGAGATCTGCCCAGAGTTCCTCAAGGCTCTGGATGTTGTAGGACTGTCATGGTTGACATGCCTCTGCAACATTGCATGGACATCGGTGACAGTGCCTCTGGATTGGCAAATCGGGGTGGTGGGCCCCCACTTTAAGAAAGGGGACTGGAGGGTGTGTTCCAACTATAAAGGGATCGCACTTCTCAGCCTCCCCGGGAAAGTCTATTCAGGAGTCCTGGAAAGGAAGGTCCGTCGGATAGTCGAACCTCGGATTCCGGAGGAGCAGTGTGGTTTCCGTCCAGGTTGTGGAACAGTGGACCAGCTCTACACCCTTGGCAGGGTCCTGGAGGGTGCATGGGAGTTTGCCCAACCAGTCTACATATGCTTTGAGGACTTGGATAAGGCATTCGACCGTGTCCCTCGCTCAGTCATCCGGGAGGGGCTCAGAGTAGAGCCGCTGCTCCTCCGCATCGAGAGGAGCCAGATGAGGTGGCTCAGGTATCTGATTAGGATGCCCCCTGGACGCCTCCCTGGTGAGCGCCTTGGGATTCGCCCAGAGGAGCTGGAAGAAGTGGCCAGGGAGAGGGAAGTCTGGGCATCCCTGCTGAAGCTGCTGCCCCCGCTGACCTCGGATAAGCGGAAGAGAATGGATGGATGGATGGATATTTGTAGTGATATTTAGTTCAGTACCATTCACACGTATAGGTCTTGAATACTTCACACAGTTATTCTGTTCTTCATGTTTATTTTTTACAGATCATCCAAACTTTTTCAGAATTGTCCCATGTGAATCATAAACACAAAGTTTTTCCATCTGCAGACTGGAACAAACAGTATTTCTCTGAACAGAAAGTATTCAGTATCCAGAGCTACAAATTTCAAACAATATTTTCTAGTATTTATTGATTAACAAAGCCCACTTTCACAGCCTTATAATGAGAACTTGAAGTCAAGAGTGTTCAATCCTAAATAACTGAATCCATAACAATCTCAGCACTGTTTGCTTTTATCTTCTGTATGAATACGCTGATGTTTACGGAGGCTACTCTTGTTATAAAAACTCTTCTCACACTCCGAACACTGATACGGTTTCTCTCCAGTGTGAATGCGTTGGTGTGCTTGGAGGTTTCGCCTGTTTCTAAAACTCTTTCCACACACTGAGCAGTGACATGGCTTTTCTCCAGTGTGAATCCACTGATGTTCTTTAAAATAACTGAGACGATTAAAGCTCTTCCCGCACTCTGAGCACTGATACGGTTTCTCTCCAGTGTGAATCCGCTGATGTACTTTGAAATGACGCAGACAATTAAAACTCTTCCCACACTCTGAGCAGTAATATGGCTTCTCTTCAATGTGAATTTGCTGATGTTCTTTGAAACTACTCACATGTTTGAAACTCTTCCCGCACTCTGAGCACTGATACGGTGTCTCTCCAGTGTGAATACGCTGGTGTACTTTGAAAGGGCCTTGTTGGATAAAACTTTTCCCGCACTCTGAGCACTGATACGGTTTCTCTCCAGTGTGAATGCGCTGATGTACTTTAAAATGACCCAGACGAATAAAACTCTTCCCGCACTCTGAGCACTGATATGGTTTCTCTGCAGTGTGAATACGTTGGTGTACTTTGGAGGCATGTAAGTCTCTAAAACTCTTCCCACACTCTGAGCACTGATATGGTTTTTCTCCAGTGTGAATACGCTGATGAATTTGGAGATGAATCTTTCGATTAAAACCTTTCCCACACTGTTGGCAAGAATAAGGCTTCTCCACAGCGTGGATGTGTTGGTGTGTTCGCAGGACACTTCTCTCTCTAAAACTCTTCCCACACTCTGAGCACTGATGCGGTTTCTCTTCAGTGTGAATTCGTTGGTGTTTTTTGAGGTCACGTCTCGCTCTAAAACTCTTCCCACACTCCGTGCAGTGATACGGTTTCTCTCCAGTGTGAATTTGTTGATGCTTTTGGAGATTATGCTTTGCAGAAAAACTCTCCCCACACTCTGAGCACTGGTGAGTGTCCTTCTTGTCTGTAATGTTCTCTGTTCCTGCAGGAGGAGTGTTTGAGGAGACAAAACTGGATAAAGTTGCATCTCTGGGGCTTCGTCTGAGTTCCATATCTCCACGTTGATCCTCTCCCACTTGAAGAACAGTGTGGTTTTCCTCTTGGAGGTGTATCGTGATGCTTAGTGGAAATGAAGATTAGCAGCTGAAGAGGAGATCATATTCAGGAGATCATATATTTCTGAAAGAGGAAAAAAATATATTAAACCTCAACATGAAACACTGAATGAATCAAAGATGCAGAAAACAGGAACTAATGTGCAGTAAATTTCAGAACTATGATTAATATTTAGTTTAAAGTTCTGGTGCTTGCAGCTCTTTTTCTTATGAGGGATGGACATTTTGAAGTGGGGAAAAGCTTTACATTTCCAATTCTCTTATTTACAACATTAAAACAACAGACTCAAACATTGATGATCTGCTAAGAGTGCTCTAATTTGACAACTAAACTTCACTGAAAGTGTCCCGTAACAGCCGTGTCCTCTTTCAGCAGGTTAACAGTCCCTCACACTGCAAACACTGTTCAGGAACCGACTGAAGAAAAAACAGTTCAAGATGTTCTTAAATTCCACACATCTCAGTCCTGTCCAGCATCTGTGGGACAAACTAATCCCATCTGCTGACCCACCGTCCATCTTACAGGACTGATCAGCTGCTAATGTCCTAATATCACACAAGAATGTTCACGAGTCAAATACAAATAAAGCTTCCTAGAATGTTTTTAAATGATTATCAAAATAAAATCTATTTTACACAGACACCTGTATTAACTTTCAGTCAGGAACACAATGTCTTTCAATAAAAGTAAGAGTTTGTGAAAAAATAACATTTTTCCACACTGGCTGCACAAACTGACACGGAAAGTGGAGCAGCCCAGCTATAATCTTAAAGATTTTATTTTGATCATCATTTGAGAAGAACTCAAGATCATAATCTTTCCTGAAACAACTGTTCTGTTTGATTTAATCGCTCCACACTCAGTTTATCTTATTTAAAAATCTAATTAATATATGATCAAGAAAAAACATCCATTAAATTTTATCCTCAAACTTTAATCCATTAAATCAGGAGAAGTATAAATCACTGTAAAAACTAACCTCTCCTCACTGGCGCAAACTAAGAAACCAGGCGCTGCTTAATGACGTCATTAGATAGCGACCGGAACTTCACAATAAAAGCGGTGCAAATAAACAAAATTAAAAATCTAGAATATAATCGCAAAAAACAACCAACATTCAAATAAAAAACGCAAACAAAATAATAGCATGTTTTGTTTTGACATTAAATTAAGACCCTGCATTCCCCTTTTTTAAGTCAATAATTAGATAAAAGTCTCTTCTGTTAAGATTAAGAATCTTGCCATCACAGTGTGTGAAGTTATTTCTGTTAGAAATTTTACCTCAGAAATGTTACACCTCATTAATTACACGGAACATATTTGTAGTGATATATAGTTCAGTACCATTCACACATATAGATCTTGAGTAATAATTTACAAAGTGATTCTTTTCTTCATTCATGAGTCAGAAAATTCAAACTTTTTCAGAATTGTCCCACATAAATCATAAACACTGAAAGTCCATCTGAAGATGGGAACAAACAGTATTTCTCTGAAAAGAAAGTATTCTGTATCCAGTATCCAGTATAGCTACAAATTTCAAACAATGTTTTCTAGTATTCATTGATTAACAATGCTCACGTTCACAGCCTTGTAATGAGAACTTGAAATCAAGAGTGTTCAATCCTAAATACCTGAATCCATAAAAACAATCTCAGCACTTTTCGGTTCTATCTTCTGTATGAATACGCTAATGTTTACAGAGGCTAATCTTGTTATTAAAACTTTTCTCACTCCAAAAACACTGAAACTAACCCTAGGTGAGTGTCCTTACTTTCAGTAATATTCTCTGTTCCTCTAGGAGGAGCGTTGGAGATGACAGCACTGGTTGAAGTTATAGATCTTGAGCTACGTCTGAGTTCCATATTCCCACGTTTATTCTCGCCCTCCTTCAGAAGTGTGTGGTTTTCCTCTTCGCGGTGTTTCTTGATGTTTGAAGACTGCGAGCTGAAGAGGACTTGCAACAAGAGATCATTTATTTCTGAAAGAGGAAAAGAAAATTAATTCCACTTTGCAGTCTTCTTTTTTCAACTTCCACCACTTGATCCTTGACTCTTCTCACACTTTCCTGCTCTTCTTAACCTCCAAAATCATCCTACAGACCACCATCCTATGCTGTTTAGCTACACTCTCCCCTGTCACTACTTTACATCTCCAATCTCCTTCAGACTGACCCTCCTGCAAAGGATATAATCCTATAGACCACCGCCCTGTGTTGTTTAGACTTTGCAGATACAGAGAGTAATGTAAAATGTCCTGAACAGAAGTCAGAGAGAAGCAGTAGCGGGGTAGCTGTAATCTAGTGGTTAGGGAGTTGGCCACAGAATCGGAAGATTGTGGGTTCAAACCACTTTCCAGTAGGTTGGCCTGAGGTACCCTTGAGCAAGGTACCATCCCTGTCCCTGTCATATCTCTAGGAGGAAGAGAAAGAATCACTTCCAAGAATAAATTCTACTTCTGACACCAAGTATAAGAATCATTTTCTCTAGTTTGACAAACCCTTCTGCCAACCACTCAGGTTCAGTTTCACAGAATCACGGAGAGGAAAGACACAGACACTAGAAGTAAATTTATCAAAACTGTAGTTTATTGTCTGCACACGAGAAGAACCAAAGGGAGGTGTGAATGATCAGAGAGGTCAGTACGTAGTTTAGGGACACTTGATAAGTCTGTTCAAAAAGGACACTCTACACATTTTATTCTAACACTGAAAGTCCATCTGAAGACTGGATCAAACTATATTTCTCTGAAATTACACACCAAGTGTTCAGCAGCATTACATATTTCACACAATATTTATTAGCATTTATTAACAAAGCCTTAAAACATCCAACCAATTTAGCAATTTTCGCACTCCCTTGCGACGCCCCCTTGGGACAAGCGGCAGAAAATGACTGACTGACTATTTATTTCTTTATTTTAATACTTTATGTTTTACTGCGATAGGCTGGCGACCTGTCCAGGGTGTGTCCCCCGTCCTTCACCCTTTGTGAGCTGAGATGGACTCCAGCACTCCCCCGCGACCCCACTTGGGACAAGCGACAGAAAATGATTGACTGACTGACTTTATTTTATTTTGTGAACATACACTCCTGGAGCAGTGGGTTGATATACCTGCATCCTGGGGACAGTTATGGTGTTTCGTCCAAGGACACTTCAGTCGTGGGAGTGTGAAAGCATTCCCACAGTTTTAGTAACTCTTCAAAAAATAGCTACATATTAACACAATATTTTATTGGTATTGATTAACAAAGCTAACACAAATCCAATATATAAAGATGATCTACTAACATTTAAAAAGTTACACATTGATATTCAAAGTGCACCAAGGACAATTCAGCCGTGGATGTAAGAGAAGGAAAACGTCACACAGTTTTCCAGCCAGGCCTGGAGATCAAACCCCCTGAAGTCACAAGCCCTCCTCTGTAACCTTTAGACCAGGGCAGCCCCAGACAGAACACCATGTACACTATACCCTGAATCCCTGCTGGAAGAGAGGAGTTAAAACATGATAGGACCAGAGGAATCTAATGGTGTTTCCTAACTATTTCCTGATTCTTACATGTCATGTGGTTTCAGGCAAACATGAATGAGCTGGTGTGTTCGAAGAGAAGACATTCGGGTAAAACTATTCCCGCAATCTGAGCACTGATACGGTTTCTCTCCAGCGTGAATGCGTTGGTGATTTCGGAGATAGCGCTTTGCCAGAAATCTGTTCCCACACTCTGAGCACTGATACGGTTTCTCTCCAGCGTGAATGCGTTGGTGTTGTCGGAGATAGCGCTTTGACAGAAAACTCTTCCCACACTCCAAACACTGATACGGCTTTTCTCCAGTGTGAGTCCGGATATGTTCTTTCAAATAATCCAAATGATTAAAATTCTTCCCACACTCTGAGCACCAATATGGTTTCTCTCCCGTGTGAATGCGTTGGTGTGCCTGGAGCCAACTTCTGGCTCTAAACCTCTTTCCACACTCTGAGCACTCATGTGGTTTCAGGCCAGCATGAATAAGCTTGTGTTTTCGGATTGAAGACATATTGTTAAAACTCTTCCCGCAATCTGAGCACTGATACGGTTTCTCTCCCGTGTGAATCCGCTGATGTTCTTTGAAATAATGCAGACGATAAAAACTCTTCCCACATTCTGAGCAATGATAGGGCCTTTCTCCAGTGTGAATTCGCTGGTGCTCTATGAAAGCATGCCGTTGGAAAAAACCCGTTCCACACTCTGCGCACTGATACGGTTTCTCTCCAGTGTGAATGCGTTGGTGTGTTCTGAGGGCACCTCTGCCTCTAAAACTCTTATCACACTCTGAGCACTCATGTGGTTTCAGGCCAACATGAATTAGTTGGTGTGTTTGGAGAGAAGACATTCGGTTAAAAGTCTTCCCACACTCTGAGCACTGATGTGGTTTCTTTCCGGTGTGAATCCACTGGTGGTTTTGGAGAAGGGTCTTTTGAGTAAAGCTCTTCCCACACTCTGAGCAGTGATACGGTTTTTTTCCAGTGTGAATTAGCTGGTGTCGCTGGAGATGATGCTGCAGGGTAAATTTCTTCCCACACTCTGTGCACTCATGTGGTTTCAGGCCAGTGTGAATAAGCTGGTGTCTTTTGAGAGAAGACATTCGGTTAAAACTCTTCCCGCACTCTGAGCACTGATGAGGTCTCTCTCCAGTGTGTATGAGCAGGTGTTTTCGGAGATCCCCTCTATATCTAAAACTCTTCTCACAATGTGAGCACTGATATGGTTTCTCTCCAGTGTGAATTTGTTGGTGTTGTCTGAGATGATAATTTGTAGGAAAACTCTTCCCACACTCTGAGCACTGGTGAGTGTCCTTCGTGTCTGTAATGTTCTCTGTTCCTCCTGGAAGAGTGTTGGAGAAGACAGAACTGGATGAAGTTGCAGCTCTAGAGCTTCGTCTGAGTTCCATATTCCCACGTTTATTCCCTCTCTCTTTCAGAAGTGCGAGGTTTTCCTGGAGGTGTTTCCTGATGTTTGTAGGAAATTAAGACTAGGAGCTGAAGAGGAGATCATACACAGGAGATAATTTATTTCTGAAAGAGGAAAAGAAAATACAATCAACCTCAACAAAAAACACAGGAAGAATCACAGATGTGGAAGACAGGAACTAATATTCAGTAAATCTCATAACTATGATTCAAATTCAGTTTAAAGTTCTGGTTCTTGCAGCTCTTTCGCTTATGAGGGATGAAGGTTTTTAAGTGGGGAGAAGCTTTACATTTCCAATTTTCTTATTTACAACATTAAAACAATGATGATCTGGTTAGAGTGACTCCAGTGGGTGAACTAGATGAACTCGTTTAGAACATCTCCAAAATGTTATGTGATGTTTCTGGTATGCAGTGGTCAGTATAGACTAAAAGTTATCCAAGAAACAACAACCAATGAACCTGCCAAAGGAACAGTGGTCCTCAAGATTCATTGTTGCATGTGTAAATAAAGTTTAGTCATTTGGTTTGGTCCCACAGAAGAGCTGCTGCAGCAG
This sequence comes from Hepsetus odoe, assembly GCA_017165825.1. Taxonomy (NCBI): domain Eukaryota; kingdom Metazoa; phylum Chordata; class Actinopteri; order Characiformes; family Hepsetidae; genus Hepsetus; species Hepsetus odoe. The sequence continues at coordinate 573,277 of CM029378.1, forward strand.
AATGTGCTGAAAAAGTTCTGCTGGTTCTGATAGAAACGTGTCAGAACACAGTGCAGACTGGTACCAGGGGAATAGACCACACCAGGACACACTATGGGAAGCCAGCAAAAAAAAATCACTCATGTGGACTTTATTTTTATACCCAAAAGCCTCTGCAGACCAAGTTCCTTGAAAGTGAAACCAAGCTTGTCCTCTTTCTCCAGGATAACAGTCCCTCACGCTGCAAACACTGTTCACGAACCGACTGAAGAACAAAGAGTTCAGAATCTTTCCTGAAACAACTGTTCTGTTTAATTTAATTGCTCAGCATTAAGTTTGTCTTATTCAATAATCAAATTAATAGATGATTATGGAAAAAACATACATTAATTCAATACAGTAAAACCTCAAAATTCCATCCATTAAATCAGAAGTTTAAATCACAGTAAACACTAACCTCTTCTCACTGACGCCCACGAAGAAACGAGTCGCTGCTTAATGACATCATTAGATAGCGATCGGAACTTCACAATAAAAGCGGTGCACCAACAGTAACCGAAACAATATTTAATTTTTTTTATATTAAGAAAAAACAACCAACATTAAAATAAAACCTACAACACACATAATAGCATATGAACAGACTAACTAAAACTAAAACCCAGGATTTGATTTTCTATAAATTAGGTGATAAAATATTCTGTTAAAATTAAAGATTTTTCCATCATGGTTTGCCAAATTATTTTCGGTGTCACTACCCGATTTGGACTACGCATGCGTAATGTAGGTACATCATTTCCATAAATGTAAATGATGCCGTAAATGTAACCAGTCAGAGGCAGAGACAGGGTTACTGCTGGATCTTACCGACCTCTTAATGAGGATGTGACAGACTGGATAATGTACATCATGTTTCATTCATAATATACACACTGTTCATGTGGACTTCAAATGGAAGTTTTTTGCACTTAGGTTTGACATTTTCTTGCTTAAATAAATTGGTTTACTCATAAAAAAAAAATATTTTTAATCTTTGGTCTGCAGTTCAAGGAACAGATATTTAAAATGCTGAATCAAACTTGTACTGTCTAGTGCGTACCATCCTCAGATCTACTGTTGCTGCAGTGCTCTAACAAAAAGATACATCCAGGACAAGTGGACCAATCAGAACATAAAGCTCTGAGGAAGTACATCAGTGATGGGACCTCCAACTCCTGTTGTGGTCTGTAGGATCAACACTGTCCAACAGGTGTGTCTTTATAAATAGTATCTAATGTAAACTACCAAAATGTTGAGGGCTTAAATTTTAACAGATGGCAGTACAAAATTGACAAAGATGGGTGAAATTATGCTCAGCTATGAGCAGCAGAAGACCTTTAGAGACTGGATGCTCAGGTTTACCAGACTGAGCTGAGTCGACACTGGGAATTAAGTTCTTATTTCACATGACAATAACAAACGCTGCACTGGACACTAGAAGTCTACATCAAGGACTTTATATTGTTGTGAACATCACTCCTAAAGGTCACTGTGAGGAAAGGTAGTTCCACAGTCCAGGAGGTTAACATAACCATATAAGAGTACAACTGCCATATAACACATAAGAGGAAAAAAATACAGAATGTAAATGTGGGACATTTGATAAATATGGTAAATATGCAGAAAAGATGTAAGGACACTATAAATTTCACAAAATGTCATGAGCTGCATGAATGAGATTAAATCGAGGATTAAAATGGTCTGAATACCAGACACAATACACATATTCACACTTTGTATTTGTGCCTCCAGATGGACCAACTAAAGAGGAAGCTCCTGCAGGACCGTCACTGTTCACAGCTGGAATGGCAGGTGGAGCATCCACATATTCTCTCTGGTCCTCTCTTGGAGAAACATCTGGAACCATCTTCAGGATAAGCTGGATAGAATTCTGATGTTCTGTCTTCATCATGGTGTGGTTGCAGTGTTTGTCTGTTTCACTTACAAAAGTTAATATTGTTATGAAGTTTAAAAATGTCCTGGACAAAACCGGCCACCGTTGTGAACTTACTGTGAAGGAAGGACAAACCTGCCTTACAGAGAAGATTCTGGAGCCTGGGTTTGAGCCAGGACATGGAGTCAAATTTGAGTATTCTAAACATTCTCTGTCACACAGGCTGAAATTTAAATGTTTTCTGTGAATCTGTTCAGGTTGGAAATGCAAGATGATGCAGAAGCAGCAGGAGGAGCAGCAGGAGGAGCAGCAGGAGGCCTTCTGTGAAGCTTTGGTCACAGTGTGGAGGTTATGGAGCTGTTTACCTTGCAGAAAAATCTTAGATTATGGAACAATATAAATATAAATAAACTACTTTAACAGTTGCTTTGTCAGAAGGTTTATTACAGTTACTCAAACTCGAATGATGATGGAAATTTTTTTGATCATCCGTTTGATAGAATAATATATTTAGGAGGAGCAGATATTCTAGAGAATAACTGCAGAAACACACAGATAAGGAATATTATGGATATTTCTTATGGTCGTAATGGCCTAAAGTATGATACTGTATAAAACTCTATAATCAGTCAATATTATGGAATTGCACTACTTGAACATCATATTAATAAGAAGAAACTTCGGAGCTCTAAATCACAATATGATTTCAACACTGCAGTTAAAAGACTGGAAAAAAAAAGCTGAAAAAAATGTACAATTTGCTTGTTTAAAATTAACTTCTTACTTTCATACTTTTTGTTTGATGTTTTTTAAATGTTATTCACTATGTTTGTACTAATCACCTCTAATAAATAAGCATAATAATAATAATAATAATAATAATAATAATAAACAACTTTTCATGATACATGAAATAAGAAATTAATAAATGTGTGAATGAACGAACGAACAAGAGAAGAGATAAAAAGTATCATTCAGTTAAGAAGACTAACTTTATTTTTCTTTATATTGAGTCCATAAAAAAGAATTACATTTTTGTAATTAAACAGATGTCACACATGCATAGTCCAAATCAGGTAGTGACAACACTAACCTCTCCTCACTGGCGCCAACTAAGAAACAAGTTACTGCTTAATTGCATCATTAGATAGTGACTGGAACTTAAAAAATAAAAGCTGTACACTAACACTAACTGAAACTAAAAATATATTTAATTATAGTAAGAAAACAACTATCATTAGAAAGAAACATACAAACAAAATAACGTAGAGAGGTTTTACATAATTTCATAAACTGCATTTTTTCCTTCTCCCTTAGTGGTCAGTTACTGTAACTACATCACGAACTGCCAGGTGATGGAGACTCTGCTTTACAGCTGTGGCCAAATGCTTTGAAAATTAAAAGTATTGGACTTTCTCAAAGTTTGCTTCTTCAGTGTTTTTAGATCTTTTTGTCAGATGTTTCTATGGTATTCTGAAGCATAATTACAAGCTTCTCTCTCTCTCTCTCTCTCTCTCTCTCTGCAAGGTTATCTTTCCATTTTCATTTCTTTCTTAAAAGAAAGAAAAGTTAATTGCAAAATGTTTTTTATATAATTTCCCATTTGTGGGATAATGAAAGATTATTCTATTCTATTCTTATGTTTCAAAGTCTTTTACTGATGATTACATAAAGTTTTTGTAAAAAGTCAATATTCGCAGCGTTGGCCCTTTTTTTCCAAGACCTCTGCAATTCGCCCTGGCATGCTGTCAATCAACTTCTGGGCCAAATCCGGATTGATGGCAGCCCATTCCTGTAGAATCAGTGCTTGGAGTTTGTCAGAATTTGTGGGTTTTTCTTTGCCCACCTGCCTTTTGAGGATTGACCACAAGTTCTCAATTGGATTAAGGTCTGGGGAGTTTCCTGGCCACAAACCCAAAATTTTGATGTTTTGTTCCCTGAGCCACTTAGTTATAACTTTGGCCTTTTGGCCCGGAGCGCCATCATGCTGGAAAAGGCATTGTTCTTCACCAAACTGTTCTTGGATGGTTGGGAGAAGTTGCTCTTTGAGGATGTTTTGGTACCATTCTTTATTCTTGGCTGTGTTGTTTGGCAAAATTGTGAGTGAGCCCACTCCCTTGGCTGAGAAGCAACCCCACATATGAATGGTGTCAGGATGCTTTACTGCTGGCAGGACACAGGAGTGATGGTAGCGCTCACTTTTTCTTCTCCGGACAATCTTTAGTACAGATGCTCCAAACAACTGGAAAGGGCATTCATCAGAAAAAATTACTTTACCCCAGTCCTCAGTAGTCCAGTCTCTGTACCTTCTGCAGAAGATCAGTCTGTCCCTGATGTTTTTCTTGGAGAGAAGTGGATTTTTTTTCCGTCTTGACACAAAGCCATCCTCCAAAAGTCTTCTCCTCACTGTGCGTGCAGATGCCCTCACACCTGCCTGTTGCCATTCCTGAGCAAGTTCTGCACTGGTGGTTCCCCGATCCCGCAACCGAATCAATTTTAGGAGACGGTCCTGGCGCTTACTGGACTTTCTTGGGCGTTCTGAAGCCTTCTTCACAACAATTGAACCTCTCTCTGTGAAGTTCTTGATGATCCGATAAATGGTTGATTTAGGTGCAATCTTAGTAGCAGCAATATCTTTGACTGTGAAGCCCTTTTTGTGTAAAGCAATGATGACTGCACGCATTTCCTTACAGGTAACCATGGTTACCAGAGGAAGAACAATGATTTCAAGCACCACCCTCCTTTTAAAGCATCCAGTCTACTATTCTTACTCATTCAGCAGGACAGAGTGATCTTCAGCCTTGGCCTCCTCAACACTCTGACCTGTGTTAACGAGAGGAGCACTGAGATGATGTCAGCAGTTGGTGAAATGCAGTGGAAATTGGTTTCTTTGGATTAAGTTCATTTTCGTGGTAAAGAGGGTATTTAAAAATAATTACAAATCTTATCATCTTCAACAAATTGATTTTTATGTAAATTAGCATCATAAAAATTGAAGCAGCAAACGCAGAGACCAAATATTCAAACTTATTCAGAAATGTCCCACAAAAATCATATACACAGAAAGTCCATCTGAAGACTGGTACAAACTATATTTCTCTTAACAGAAATTACACAAGCATTCAGCAGCATGACATATTTCACACAATATATTAGTGATATTTATTGATTTACAAAGCTAGCAAATATCCAAGCAACACAAAGATTGTATATGTATATTAAACATATATAATATTGTCTGCCAAGACTCGCAGAGGGGGCATGTGGGTTTACATCAACACAATTTGCATTTACGGTATTTAGCAGACATCAACACTCCATGGTGTACAAACGCTGTACTGGTCTCAGACCACCACTCAACACAATTGTAATTTGTGACAGTCCGATGCAGACCCTTTCCTCTGCCCAGGGAGTTCACTGCAGTTTTCACATGCGAGACACACGGCACATGTGGCAGGTCATCCAGGCCCTCACTAACTACATGACTCTACCTGCCTGTGACAATGAGGCCTCCCTTCCAGATACTCTGAACCACTTCTACAAACTGTTTGATGCATAAAACAATACAGCGATTAGAAAGCCCATCCCTCCTACTGATCCAACTCAGGAAAAGCTGCTGGTCCAGATGACATAGCTGGCTGTATGCTCAGAGGATGTGTGGAACAGCTGGCAGATGTTCTCACAGGCAGCTTCAACAACACTTAAAGGACCTAACCCTAACTCAACCTGTCAACAAACTATGCAATCTCCACCACCCTCCATCTGGCCCGTTCTCATCTGGACAGAAAGGACAGTTATGTAAGAATACTGTTCAGAAATTTCAGTTTAGCATTCACACCATCATCTCTCAGCATCTGAGTGAGAAGCTGAGACTGCTTGGCCTGAACACCTCCCTCTGTAACTGGATCCTGGACCTCCTAACTGGGAGCCCCCAGTCAATCGGGACCAGTAGCATCACCTCCAACGCCATCACACTGAGGACCAGGTTCCCTCAGGGCTGTGTGCTCAGTCCACTGCTGTTCACACTAATGACCCACAACTGTGCAGCCATGCAGCTCCAACCACATCATCAAATTTGGGGATGACTCAACCGTGGTGGGTCTGATCAGCTGTGATGCTGGGGCAGCTTACAAAAAGTCAAGTCAAGTCAGTTTTATTTATGTTGCACTTTTTACAACTGTTGTTCACAAAGCAGCTTGACAGAATCGGGTCCGAAACCAAGGGCGACAGAGACAGAATTCCCTAAAACTGGAGGAAGAAACCTTTGGAGCAACCAAGATTCAAAAGTGGAAACCACCTCCTCTGGTCAACACCGGAAATAAAGAAGGTAAAGAAAGAGAAAGTGCATTTTATAAATTAACTGATTTAGTGATGAGCTAAATTAAGTAAATTATGAATTACTATAAAAGAGTTCATTAGTCTGTAATTGGAAGCTCAGTGAGCCAATAGTGGTGGTTCTGCTTGAGTAGATGAAGCTTTAATTAATAATGGCAGCACTAACTAAGAGAAGATACAACAGCTGATGGAGTGGTGCAGAAGCAACAACCTGTCTCTTTGTTGACAAATGTTGACAAAACTAAAGAGATGGTTGTTGACTTCAGGAGACCATGTTGTCACCACTCTCAACTGAACATCAACAGCTCACCCATGGAGATTGTCCAGAGCACCAAGTTTCTTGGTGTACACATAACAGAGAACCCCACAGGGACCATCAACACCAGTTCAATCCCCAAGAAAGCCTAGCATTATTTCTACTTCCTGCACTGACTGAGGAGTGTGATGGTCTAGTTGTAGGGTACTTGCCTGTGGCTCAAGTGAGAGAAAGAAAAAATGAAAGTGAAAAGAAAGTGACAACCCTTGTCATTGCGAGGTCACAGCACAGCACACAGTGATCCACAACGAAATTGGACCTCTGCATTTAACCCATGCAAACACCGTGCAGCAGTAGGCAGCTATTGAAAGCACCCAGGGAGCAGTGACGGGGACGGTACCTTGCTCAAGGGTACCTCAAGGCAACCTACTGGTAAGGGGTTTGAACCCACAATCTTCCTATCCTGTGGCCAACTCCCTAACCACTTGGCCACCGCTGCCCAAGTTCAAGGTCCTAGGTTCGAATTCCACCTCTAGCACTACCACCACTGGGTCCCTGAGCAAGACCCTTAACCCGGAATTGCTCCCTGTAATCAGGACATGTAAGTCGCCCTTCTTCTTCTTCTTTTTCTTTTGGCTGCTCCCGTTTAGGGGTCGCCACAGCGGATCAACGGTCTCCATTTCTTCCTGTCCTCTGCATCTTCCTGCTTCAAACCGACCACCTGCATGTCCTCTCTCCCCACATCCATAAACCTCCTCCTCTTTGGTCTTCCTCTTCTCCTCTTTCCTGGCAGCTCCATCTTCAACATCCTCCTCCTGATATATTCCTCGTCTCTCCTCTGCACATGTCCAAACCAACGCAACCTTGCTTCTCTAACTTTGTCTCCAAGACGTGTAACCTGAGCTGTCCCTCTAATATACTCATTTCTAATCCTGTCCATCCTCGTCACACCCAACGAAAATCTCAGCAACTTTAACTCTGACACCTCCAGCTCCGCCTCCTGCCTTTTCATCAGTGCCACTGTCTCCAACCCATACAACATACCTGGTCTCACTACGGTCCTGTAAACCTTCCCTTTTACTCTAGCTGGTACACGTCTGTCACAAATCACTCCAGCCACTCTTCTCCACCCATTCCAACCAGCCTGCACTCTCTTCTTCACCTCTCTTCCACACTCGCCATTACACTGAACTGTTGATCCCAAGTATTTAAACTCCTCCACCTTTGTTACCTCCACTCCCTGCATCCTAACCACTCCACTTTCCTCCCTTTACATGTAAGTCGCTCTGGCTCTGCTAAATGCCGTAAATGTAAATGTACATGGAAAACCCATCTTCCTTCATCCATCCTCACTATGTTCCTGAGCAGCTACAACACTGCCTGGTATGTCAACTGCAATGCCTCCGAATGCAAGTCCCTACAATGGGCAACTGAGAAGATCACAAGGGGCTGTATGCCTTCTGTTCATTTTCACCGCTTGCTGAATCTACAAAGCAAACAGCATTGTGGATGATCCCACACACCTGTCCTACACACTCTTCTCCTTCCTGTCTGAACTGAAACTGACACTCATCCATATGATCCACCCCACTATTACATAATTAAATAACTCTTGTTGCTGTTTCTGCTCCTGTATGTATTACCATCTCAGCATTTAAACCTTGCACTCTGCACTTTATTGTTGATGCTGCCCAGATCCGCACTCAATATATCCGTCACTCACACGGCATCATCTACCACACTCATACACATCAGTACCGCTGCCTTAAATAGGATGAATGTCCTCTGTTGTGGATCACTGTCTGCACTATAAGTTGTTTGCACTTGTTATTGTCCTTTGGTGTGTTCTATGTAATGTTAGATGTTTTCTCATGTGTAGCACCAGGGTCCCGGAGGAACATTGTTTTGTGTAGATGGTTGACATTATGATAAAACCTGCTTGCCTTGACTTGGTGAGTGAAATGCAAATACAATTTCCTAAAATAACTTTTTAAAGAAATTTCAGAATTAAATTCAGTAAAACGACATTATACACATAAGTATTAGCTTTCAACCAGTATAAACACTTTTTTTCAATAGTGTTTGTGAAAAGATAACGTTTAAATGTTGGGCCATCTTGGAGCAGCCCAACTATAATCTGAAACATTATTTTTATCATTATTGCAGAAAGATTCAAGATCATAATCTTTCCTGAAACTGAGTTATTTAACCGCTCAACATTCAGTCTTCCTATGCCATAATAAAATTTATAGATGTTTATGAAAAAAACATTAATTAAATCAATACAGTAAAATCTCCAACTTAAACCTAAATCCGTTCAATTAGGAGAAGTGTAAATGACAGCAGAAACCTACCTCTCCTCATTGGCGCAGACTGAGAAACGAGTTGCTGCTTAATGACATCATTAGATAGCGACCGTAAATTCAAAATAAAAGCGGTGCACGAACGCTAACCGAAACAAAAACTATAAACAAAAAAGAAAACACAGCCAACATTAAAATAAAACGTACAAACAAAATAAAAGCACGTAAAGGGTTTGAAATTAACAACCTGTATTTTTTTTCTATTCATATATAAGCTGATAAAAATCACCACTGTGAAAGTGGTGAAAGTATAGCACTGTTAATAAAGTATTGTTTCTTAATAGTATATTATTTATTTTCAATTAATCCATCCATCCATTATCTGCCGCTTGTCCCAAACAGGGTCGCAGGGGAGTGCCGGTGTCCAACCCAGCGCACACAGGGCGAGGACAGGGGACGCACCCTGGACAGGTCGCCAGCCCATTGCAGGGAGGAGCGGGACGGGGACGGCACCTTGCTCAAGGGTACCTCAGGGCAACCTATTGGGAAGGGGTTTTGTAGCGGTTGCGGCGATCACTGAACGATTTCTTTATCCTTCTTAAATTGAACAGACACCGTCTCCACCACAATACACGAGACAAAACCTTCAGTGTTTTAATATGTACCAGTGCTCCCCAAACAACATAGAATATAACAAACAAACAAGCAAACAAACAATGAAAGTACATGTATTTCGTCCAACCGTATTGTCCAGTCTAAGGATGATTCTGGAGATGGTAGATGGCAAACGGAAGTCTTACCACAAAGGTGATGGAGTAGGGGATGATAGAACGGATGGTAGGAGTAATCCTGAGTTGAATTGAGTGTCCAAATAGTCCAACGGGGTTAATCCACAAACATGGAAGACGGGCTCTGCCAGTCTTCTTTGTGAACGCATATCATACACATGCCATGAAAGAAAGGATTTTCAACAAGAGACATGGAAACTTAGTTTCTCCCTCATACTCTTTCTTTCCAAAGCTTTAATCACACAACTCTTTCCAAACACTGCCCCAAAAAACCGACACCCCTGCTAATTAGTCACCTGATTATATCAGGTAAGCTCTTAAAGGGGAAGCGCAGTGTTAATAAGGGGCTAGAGCGCCCTCTGGCTTTCTGGAGGAATACCATGCCGAGCCTAGGGGGTACCTCCCTTATGGCCATCGGCTATGGCAGCATTATGTGCGGTGTCACAGTTTGAACCCCTGATCCTCCAATCATGTGGCCAACACCCTAACCACTAGGCCACCACTGCCCCTATTTTCAATTCAATTCAATTCAATTTATTCTTGTATAGCGCCTTTCACAACTGAATTGCCCCAAGGCACTTTACATAGTGTAACTGTGGCGGGGTGCAGGAAGGACGCCAATGCAGAGCCAGGAGTTCGGAACATAACTTTATTATCTATATTAACAAATCAAGATCCAAGGACTGCAGTTCTAACTAAAACCAAGGAACTGCAGTCTAAACCAAGATACCAGATTACCAAGTGTTAACAAAACCACCATACCGTGTAGGCTTAGCCTAACGAATGAGCCACGATCTGTTCTGACTCATCGGGGCTTAAATAGTCAGCCCCAATGAAGCACACCTGTGCCTCCATGAGCTCAGGCCCTGGTCTGATTAAGCTGTTCTTCCATAGTGGCTATTTTAGCTTCCACCTTCTCTTGAATGGTTGGAGTCTCAACTCTCCTCGTTGCCTGGCATACAGTTTGGTCCCTCTGTTCATCCGTTCTCTCCAGCATCTCTCTTTGGACAACCATCACAGCTTGCAACTTTATTCTGGAGACTTCTCCCTCCTTTCTGAGTTTACTGCTCTTTCCGTGAAGCTCACCTTTGTCTTGAGCCAGAGCTTTTCTTTCTGTTTCCATGGCTTCGATCTCCCTTTGGCAACTGGACAAGAGTCCTTTGGTCCTCTCCAGCTGAGAAAGCAAATAGGTGATCTTTTTCTTGTGTTTCAACCCTTCGTTCGCGACCGAGGCATTCACCTGTAGCATAGAGGCTTCTTTCTCCTTCAGCTGCTGGTAGGGCTCTGTCAGCCACTCCTCCTGTTCAGTGATCTGAACATTCATGCAGCTGATTTGTTCACCTCTGAGGTGAGATTGGATTGGATCCTTGCAGCTCTGATCCGTTTGGCCAGATCCCTTGCCTGCTTTCCTCTAAATGACTTTTGCAAGCAAATTGCAGCATGTTTGTACAGCTGATACTTCTGCCTTTGTTGATGTCCAAGCTTCCACCTTCTGAACCTCCTCTGAAGAACACTTGCTGCCCAGCACTGCTTCTTGAAAACAGATCTTTGCTTGTGCATTCTTACTGCAGCCTGAATAATGGTAGCAGCTTTGTGCATTGCAGCAACATTCTTTCAAAAAGAATAACCTCTAAAAGCTGCCTGGATGCATATCGCAGACCTTCTGGACATCTGGAATTTCTCATGTTCAAATTTACCCTTAATGTAGGACCTATAATGTCTTTGAATGATGATGGCTGACACCCTCATGGCCTGGTACTTTACTACCTCCCTGTGTCTTCTGAACGCAGCCTGAATCAGGGAAGCTGCCTGGTGTTGCAGGATAGTCTCCCTTCTGACCCTCTGACCTCTGAAGCAGGCTTGCAGGAACATTGCAGCAGAGCGTAATTTCAAGAATTCCTCCCTTTGCTTTCTGGCATCAAATGTGGAACGATACCTAAGCTCGATGGCAACAGCAGCATATTTGATGCATAAATATCGTGTCCGAGCACAGTGAGCCCTGTAAGCACACTGTATCACAGTGGCAGCCTGGTGCTTCTGTTTCAGAGTCTGTCTGGTCTTCATCCCTCGGAATGTGGCTTGCAGAACAACAGCAGCCATCCTTTTCTCCTTCAAAGACTTAATTTCTTGCTTCATCATCTTATTAGCTCTGTAATATTGCTGAACAGTCCAGGCTGCCCACAGCAGCTTCAGGTAGTATTTCCTGCTTAAATGCTTCCTTACCTGCGACTGAATGGTTATTGCAGCCTCATGTTCAATCCGCATCTGCACCCGAACCTTCATTCTAAACTTTCCACTAACCTGGAGCTGCTCCTTCTCTGCTTTCTGCCCAGCAGACGGGTTAGTGGTGCTGGGTTTGGGGGTCGACTCCTTGATGCCGCTTTCCTTGCTGCGAAGGGATTTCTTGGTCGACCTCCCCGGTTGCACGATGCAGGAAGCGGTCTCCGCCGTCCTCCGGTTCTGTGTCAGGAACGGCCTTGTTCTTATCTTGTTGCGGGCGGCCTTCTTTACCTTCCTCTCGTGTTTAAGGGTGCAGGTAGCGTTTACTAACAATGTTTCGCTGTTATTCGCGCTGGCTGTGTTCACTGATGAATTCTCACGTTGAGCTGCACAGAGCACCGTGTTTACCGTAATGCTGCTATTAGCTGCGCAAGAATGATGTAGGGGGAAATCTCCGCCATCCTCCTGCTTTCCGGAGCGGGAAAAGACATGTGGCTCAACACGTCCAGGCACCGCTGTGTCTTCACAGCTAGAGCGGCCAGTCTCTGCAGCAGGAAGTTGAACCAGTCCGCGCCCATCTCGGGCCCCAGGTGGCTGACGAGCAGCATATCTGACGTCAGCCGTGTCAGACGTTTCTCGAGCTCCCTGGCTGTGGCCGCTGGCGTCCGTCGCACCAAATCCTCGCCCTCCAATTCCTCACAGAGGTCCACAGACTCAATGCATGCCGGCACCCTCGTCTCCCAGGTCTCAATAAGCTCCAACGTCTTCTTAATCACGGCTGCACTTGTTCGCAACACCCGCTTGTGATCGCGCTCCTGACTCGCGACGTCCACGCGCTGGCGGCTCATTTCTGTATCGGTGGCGGGGTGCAGGAAGGATGCCAATGCAGAGCCAGGAGTTCGGAACATAACTTTATTATGTATTTTAACAAATCAAGATCCAAGGAGGGGGCAGTGGTGGCCTAGTGGTTAGGGCGTTGGCCACATGATCGGGGGATCGGGGGTTCGAACCCCTTCCCAATGGGTTGCCCTGAGGTACCCTTGAGCAAGGTGTCGTCCCCGTCCCACTCCTCCCTGCGATGGGCTGGCGACCTGTCCAGGGTGCGTCCCCCGTCCTCGCCCTGTGTGTGCTGGGTTGGACACCAGCACTCCCCCGCGACCCCATTTGGGACAAGCGGCAGAAAATGGATGGATGGATGGAAGATCCAAGGACTGCAGTTCTAACTAAGACCAAGGAAATGCAGTCTAAACCAAGATACCAGATTACCAAGTGTAAACACAACCACCATACCGTGTTGGCTTAGCCTAACGAATGAGTTCTGACTCATCGGGGTTTAAATAGTCAGCCCCAATTCAGCACACCTGTGCCTTTATGAGCTCAGGTGTGCTCAGTCAGAACAGAGCACCTTCTACCATGCCCAAAACACACCCCATCCGTGACACATAGATGGTAGACAGGTTATAGTACTAGAAGTTAAAGCCAGACGACTATGGAGGAGAGGAACCAAAAACTCCACTGTGGAGAAAAAAAACCTCTGAGGGTCCAAGGTCGACTGGCTACCAAACCCCCTTGGTTTTACTAACAGTACAAAGTTAGTACAGAGTTAGTACAAAGTTAGTAAGCTGCTTCCCAGGCTCAGCAAGTCGAGCGTGGCCCCAGGTACTGGTGAGCCGCCAGGATCCCTTGGCGCATCGGATGCACAGCACAGACCAGTTGGTAGTTTGGTGTTGGAATCAGGCGATGACCGCAGCGGGCCCCCCGGACATGTGGGGAAAGAAATGGAATGGGGAGGATTCAGTAATGAGCAGGATATTACTGAATTACAACAATTGGACTTTCTCAAAGTTTGCTTCTTCAGTGTTTTTAGATCTTTTTGTCAGAAAAATGGGGCAGTGGTGGCCTAGTGGTTAGGGAGTTGCCCCCACATCAGAAGATTGCGGGTTCGAGTCCCTCACCAGTAGGTTGCCCTGAGGTACCCTTGAGTAAGGTACCATCCCTGTCACTGCTCCCCGGGCACTTTCAAGAGCTGTCCACTGCTGCACGGTGTTTGAGCGTGGGTTAAATGCCAAAAAGGTCCAATTTTGTTGTGGTTCATGTGTGCTATGCTGTGACCTCGCAATGACGAGGGTTGTCACTTTCACTTTCTCAGATGTTTCTATGGTATTCTGAAGCATAATTACAAGCATCTTATGTTTCAAAGGCTTTTACTGACACGTACACACTCACACACACACACACACAGTGAAGAGTGAATTTATTCTTTTATTTTATCCATCCTACATGAACACACACACCAGGAGCAGTGGGCTGATATACCTGCACCAAGTCCTCCCCCTTCCTCTTCACACTGTACATGGCAGACTTCAGATACAACACAAACAGCTGTCACCTGCAGAAGTTCTCAGACGACACCGCTATTGTTAGTCGGGTGTCGGAGGGGAATGAGCAGGAATACAGGGGGGTCATCAGTGACTTCGTCAGATGGTGTGAACAAAACCATCTGCGTATTAATGCCAGCAAGACAAAGGAGCTGGTGATTGACTTCCACAAGAAGCCACCCCCCATTACAGCGGTGAACATCCAGGGTTTGTGCAATGAGACAGTGGAGGAGTACAAATACCTGGTTGTCCACATCAACAATAAACTGGACTGGTCCACAAACACTAATGGTCTGTACAAAAAGGGCCTAAGATGTCTTCACCTGCTGAGGCGGCTGAGGTCCTCTGGGGTGAACAAGAATCTTCTGAGGTCCTCTGGGGTGAACAAGAATCTTCTGAGGTCCTCTGGGGTGAACAGAAATCTTCTGAGGTCCTTTGGGGTGAACAGGAATCTTCTGAGGTCCTTTGGGGTGAACAGGAATCTTCTGAGGTCCTTCTATGACACTGTGGTAGCGTCTGCTGTTTTTTATGCTGTGGTCTGCTGGTCTGGTAGAATCGCAGAGGGACAGGGGAAACTAAATAAACTGGTCAAGAGGGCCAGCTCTGTCCTGGACTCTCCGCTGAGATCCATTGAGCAGGTAGGGGAGGAGAGGATGTTCTCCAAGCTAACATCCATCATGACATCATCACCAGACTTTTACACCCACAGTGCAAGAAGGAGCTACCGCAGGTCATTCTTATCTGCAGCCATCAGACTCCACAACTCAACATAACATTACATTACTCGTTTATTATTGTTATTATTGTTATAAATAATATAATTAATATAATAATTATTATTATTATTACATTTACATTTATATCTACATTTACATGTATTTATAATTTATTATTATGTACTATTATTATTACTCTCTGTGTATAAGATTATCTTTCCGTTTTCACATTCTTTTCATATTCTTTCTTTCTTGTTAATTGCCCTGTAAAAAAAAAAAAAAAAAAAAAAATATATATATATATATATATATACCATATATATATATATATATATATATATATATATAGCTCTGTATATGGATATGGATATGTATATCTTTATATATTTTTATATTTGTTTTTATATATTCTCTCGTTCTTTCTGTTCTTTCTTGTTAAAGAGCCCTATAACACCCGAATTTCCCATCTGTGGTATAATAAAGGATTATTCTGTTCTATTCTATTCTATTCTAAAACAGCCCCCCAGCATGATGCTCCCACCACCATGTTAAACTGTGTTCCTAGGGTTGAAGGTCTCTCCTTTCTTTCGCCAAACATAAGCAACATCCATGTGCAAGCAGTTCCAGTTTAGTCATCAGACCAAGGAACAGACTTCCAAAACTCATCTTTACCGCTCTTTGAGTAAAGGGGTTCTTCTGGGACGATGGCCCTGAAGCCCACCACAATGAAGAGCCCTCACAACTGTTTTCCTTGAAACATCATCTCCAGAAGAGGCCAGGTCAGCAACAATCATCTTAGCAGATGTCCGGGGCTCCTTGTTGACATCTCTGAATATTTTCCTCTCCAGAGTTCTTGAAATCTTGTGCTTATGGCCACGGCCAGGTTTGTTTCTTACAGAATTTGTCTCCTTGTACTCGGCTTTGTCTCCTTGTACTCGGCAACGATGAGCATTAAGCAGTTCTTGTTCCTGTAACCTTCCGGAAATGGCAGTGTAGCCTTCCCCCATATCATGAGCCTCGACTATCTTCTTTCTGAGCTCCAGACTGACTTCCTTTGTCTTTGGCATGGTGAGTAACAGTATCCCTCTCATGTGTTCAGTTGCCCTGTTCCTCTGAGTCTTTTGATGCTGATTGAATGTTGTTAGGAAGCCAATTGACTGCGCAGGTGTGGTTTCAAAGCTGTTGGTTCACATTACTGTAGGTGTGTTTTGAAAGCAAACATTCACATGGGGCTAATATTTTTGACCACCTATTTTTTTACTATATTTGATATAATGCAAGCCTAAAAATGTATTTTATATTAAAAATATATAATTTATATTGTTCCAAAAGCTACTGAATAGCACTGATGAATGTTTGCTTATATCAAGTTTCATCAATGCTGCAAACATTGAAGAAAAAATGTTCCATAATTCCTGGGGGACTAATAATTTTGGCCTCAACTGTATTTCAAACAACATTTTTTGGTATTTATTTAAAAAGCTATAAAATTTCCAAGCAATATAAAAGTTATATACATATATTAAAAAAAGATGTATGTTTAGGGGCATATATCCAGGGGGCAGTTATGGTGCCTTGCCCAAGAACAGTGGGAAAGCGTTGCTCACCGACCCCTGCCTCACAATCTCAGCACTGTTTGGTTTTAACTTCTGTATGAATAAACAGTGTCTCACGGAGGCTACTGTTGTTAGTGCTGCATCTTGGGTACTAATGGTGCCTCTCCAGTGTGAACAGTCTGATGTCTTTGGAGAAGGATCTTTACAGTAAAGCTCTTCTCACACTCTGAGCACTGATATGGTTTCTCTCCACTGTGAATGCGTTGGTGTGTTTTAGCAGTATCTCTATCCCTAAAATTTTTCCCGCACTCTGAGCAGTAGTACGGTTTTTCTCCCGTGTGTATGCGCTGATGGTGGAGATGAATCTGTCGATTAAAACCTTTCCCACACTGTTGGCAAGAAAAGGGCTTCTCCACAGCATGGATGCGTTGATGTTTTCTGAGGCCACCTCTGTCTCTAAAACTCTTTCCACACTCTGAGCACTCATGAGGTTTTAGGCCAGCATGAATAAGCTGGTGTGTTTGGAGATAGGCCAGTCGGGTGAAACTCTTCCCACACCTTGAGCAGTGATATGGTTTCTCTCCAGTGTGAATGATCAGGTGTCTCTGGAGATAGCGTTTCATAGAAAAGCTATTCCCACACTCTGAGCAGTTATACGGTTTCTCTCCATTGTGAATTCTCTGATGCTTCCTGAGGTCACCTTGTTCACAAAAACTCTTCCCACACTCTGAGCACTGATACGGCTTTTCACCAGTGTGAATCCGATGATGTACTTTAAAATGACCCAGATGATTAAAGCTCTTCCCGCACTCTGTGCACTGATGCGGTTTCTCTCCAGTGTGAATCCGCTGATGTGTTCTTAAGTGTTCCTCTTGAATAAAACTCTTCCAACACTCTGAGCAGTGATACGGTTTCTCTCCAGTGTGAATGCGTTGGTGTTTTCGGAGACTGCGCTTTGCAGGAAAACACTTTCCACACTCTGAACACTGGTGAGTGTCCTTCTTGTCTGCAATGTTCTCTGTTCCTCCAGGAGCAGTGTTGGAAACGACAGAACTGGATAAATTTACAGCTCTGGAGCTTCGTCTGAGTTCCATATTCCCACATTTATACTCTCATTCTTTCAGAAGAGTGTGGTTCTCCTTTTGGAGGTGTTTCCTGATGTTTGAAGACTATGAGCTGAAGAGGACTTAGCAGAGATCACATGACTACGAAAGAAATACATTAAACCTCAAGGTGAAACACTGGATGAATCAAAGATGTAGAAAACAGGAACTCTCATTATTTGAGAAGGATTCAAGATCAGAATCTTTCCTGAAACAATTGTTCTTGCTCAACATTCAGTTTTTCTTATTCAATAATCAAATGTATAGATGATTTTGAAAAAACATCCATTCAATCAATACAGTAAAATCTCAAACTTTAATCCATTAAATCAGGAGAAGTTTAAATCACTATAAACACTAACCTCTCCTCATTGGCACCCACTAAGAAACGAGTCGCTGCTTAATGACATCATTAGATAGCGACCGGAACTACAAAATAAAAGCACACTCTGAGCAGTAATGTGGCTAGATAGATAGATTATTGATCCTGGGGGAAATTTAAATGAACTAACTTTGTTAAATTAAAAAAAGCCCAGTGGATGGGGGAAAAAAATAAAAAAATTTTCTCTGTTTAGGCTGCCATTCGTGTCAGCACCTGGATGTCTGATCCAATCCCTCGGAAGAGGTGCAGCAGCCCAAGGTGGTGATAAAGTTCTGCTGGTATTGATAGAAGATGTCCAGAACACAGTGCAGCTGTGTATGGAGCTACAGACCAGTACCTGGAGAAGAAACCACAGTAGTATGCCTTTGGATGATTATATCTTTTGCAGGAAGGTAAGTCTGAAGGAGATTGGAGAATGCCAACAGTGACAGTGACAGGGGAGAGTGTAGGTAAGCAGTATAGGATGGTGGTCTGTAGGATAGGAGGTCGAGACGAGGAGGAAAGTGAGGGCAGAGTCAAGGATCAAATGGTGGAAGCTGAAGCAGGACTGCAAGGTGGAATTTAAGCAGGAGTTAAGATGTGATCTGGGAGTTACCAGATTGCTGGGCCACTACTGCAGAAGTGTTAAGGAAGATAGTTAGAAAGGTACTTGGTGTGACATTTGGACAGAGGTAGGAGGATAAGGAAACCCAGTATTGGAACCTAGAAGTCCAGGAGTGTATACAGAAGTAGAGGCAATCGAAGAAGTTGGATAGCCAGGGAGTAATGCCGTTATATGGTGAATTTTATTATAGGTGGGAAGGTATGGAGGGGAAAAAAGACCTATATTGATTGGCAAGACAGATAGACAGAGCTTGGAAAGCTCTCAAACCGGCTGACAAACCTTGAGCCACAGGATCTTTGGTTTTGAGACCTATAAGCAACAGGAATCAGACTGTCCCCATGATGCTGAGTCAGAAAGCCAGCTGCCACCCCTCCAAGAAACAAATATAAAATATAAAAAATATATAAAATATATAAAAATATACAAAGATATCCATATACATATCCATACCCATATACAGATATATATATATATATATATATATATATATATATATATATATATATATATATATATACACACACACATTTACAGGAATTTTGCAATTAACAAGAAAGAAAAAATATGAAAACGGAAAGATAACCTTATACACAGAGAGAATATAGTAATAATAATAATAGTAAATAATAATAAATTATAAATAAATAAATGTAAATATAGATATAAATGTAAATGTAATAATAATTATAGTAATAATAATAACACTAATAATTAGTAATAATAAATAAGTAAGTAATGTTATGTTGAGTTGTGGAGTCTGATGGCTGCAGGTAGGAATGACCTGCGGTAGCGCCTTCTTACACTGTGGGTGTAACAGTCTGCTGCTGAACGAGCTGCTCAGTGCTCTGATCTCATGCAGGGGTGGGTGTTGTGTCCATGATGGATGTTGGCACTGATAACATCCTCCTCCCTACCTCTTTCGATGATTTCAGCGGACAGTCAGGACAGAGCTGGCCCTCTTGACCAGTTTATTTAGTTTCCCTCTGTCCCTCTCTGCGATTCTACCACAGCATAAAAACAGCAGATGCTACCACAGTGTCATAGAAGGACCTCAGAAGATTCCTGTTCACCCCAAAGGACCACAGTCACCTTAGGAGGTGAAGACGTCTTAGGCCCTTTTTGTACAGGGCATGTGTGTTTGTGGACCAGTCTGTCACAGTCTGTCGTGCCTGTGGTTCCGGTTGGGCACGACAGATGGCGCTCTGTTCTGACTGAGCACACCTGAGCTCACTCAGACACAGGTGTGCTTCATTGGAGTTGCTTATTTAAGCCCCAATGAGTCAGAACAGAGCATGGTTCATTAACAAGGTGAAGCCTTATAGTTAATGGTGCTTTTTTTGGTTTGTGTTTTGATTTATGCTAATAAAAGTTAATCTGCATCTCGACAAGCGTTGATACCCGACACATTACACAGTCAGTTTATTGTTGATGGACACCCAGGTATTTGTACTCCTCCACTCTTTCATTTTTGAAGCCCTGGATGTTCCGCTGTAATGGGGGTGGCTTCTTGAGGAAGTCAATTATCAGCTCCTACGTCTTGCTGGCATTGATACGCAGATGGTTTTGTTTGCACCAGCTGACGAAGTCACCTAGTGACCCCCTGTATTCCTGCTCATTCCCCTCTGACACCACGATATAAGCCGTGATTCATTAGGTCTGAGAACTTCTGCAGGTGACAGCTGTTGGTGTTATATTTGATGTCTGCCGTGTACAGGGTGAAGAGGAAGGGTGAGGACTATTCCTTGTTGGGCTCCAGTGCTGCAAACCACCATTTCAGACACACAGTCCTGGAGTCTCACATACTGGGGTCTATTGGTGAGGTAGTAAATAATCCACGCAGTCATGTGATGGTCCACATATACATATGTATATGTATATATATATTTATATATTTCTATTTATATATTTCTATTTATATATAGATAGATTATTTGTTATTTATAGCTCCCGCTTGCTCCTGTTCCTGTTCCTTGTTCCTCATTCTTTTTCTTTATATATATATTTTTTCTTTTCTTTTTCTGCACATCTACCTGTCTATATTTTTCACCTTTATAAGAGCCCTGTAATGCCCAAATTTCCCATTCGTGGGATAAAAAAAGATTTCTCTACTCTACTCTACTTTACCTGCTCCCACCAGCTTCCCCCTCAGAACTGAAGACTTATGGTTATGCAGACTGTTAGACTGTCAGTGTCCTCTCCATGTGGGCTGCATAGCACCTCCCAGTCTGTGGTTTGGAAGCAGTCCCTGAATGCCATGCTTGTCTCATCAGACCATCCTCTCACATACCTCGTAGTGGGGGGTTGTTTGCACACTAAGAGTATTTATGAGGGAACCAGATGGACCAGGTTATTGTCTGAGCATCCAGTGGAGGAGGGGTGATGCTCTGTAATGCATCCTTGTGTTTGCATACCCGCAAGTCTAATGTCCTGTTTCCCAGTTACGGCAGTCCACATACTGGGTGAGAGTAGGTAGAGTAGAGGACAAGGAGACATGATTAAAATCACCAGATATCAGGAGGAAGGCTTGGGGGTGTACTTGCTGCAGTTGGGACACAACTGTGTGTATTGTTTCACAAGCTGCTGTTGCGTCTGCTGCCCGCGGGATGTAAACAGTTATCGCGATGACTTGCGAGAACTCGCGCGGCAGATAGTACGGCCGGATGCTAATCGCTAATAGCTCCACTTTCCGTGTGCAGCACTGCTCCTTAACGGTGACGTGCCCTGGGTTACACCAGCTCTCGTTCACATACATCACGATCCCCCCACCTTTCCTCTTACCGGTCTCCTTCACGCTCCGGTCCGCTCTCACCAGGTGGAATCCCGATACGGCAGCGTGAGAGTCTGGAGTGAGGTGTGTCAACAGGACTCCGTATCGCACATCTGTGCTGACCTCCCTGTACTCTCTCTGGAGGCAGGTGAGCACCACTAGCTCATCGATCTTATTAGGGAGATCAGACATTCCTGGCGATCGAGGTACCGATGGTTTGTACCGTCTCTCCCTCTCCCGAGTATTTCACGCAATGCTCTACAACCCCGTCTCCTCCACTGTAGTTTCCTGGGGATCTCTGGTCTTTTCCTGGGCTGTATCGCTGGTTGCTGAGCGCAAACAGCTGATCAGGGTGTAAACAATGAACCCATGGTCTGGTGACTCTCCATGTACTGGGTTAAACAGTCCAACAGTCTAATGTACAAGAAGAGAAGGTGGTCAGAGCTCCTGAAACTGGCTGCCTCTCACGTGGCACCATTTTGAAAGAGAATATTCTAGGAGGCTCAGCACAGTTGCAGAACACAAGTCCATTTTGAGATGGGAAAAGGCTTCCATAATATCTGAAGTACATAATGTGTGCTCAGGGCTTTTGGTTTTGCCTGTTGGTGGATCCATGTCCATAGAGTGAGCAGTCAGGGATTCCATGCCCTGCATCACCTGACCAGTCCAAAGAAAGTCGAGGGGCAGCGGTGGCCTAGTGATTAGAGTTGGCCACAGGATTGGAAGATTGTGAGTTCAAACCCCTTACCAGTGCCCTGAGGTACCCTTGAGCAAGGTACCGTCCTGCTCTCGGGCACTTTCATAACTTTTGTGTGCATGTGTTAAATGCAGAGGTCCAGCTTTGGATCGCTGTGCTGTGTGCTCACTTGATGACTACAAGAATAGTCACTTTCACTTTTTTCATTTTTACTTTAGAGCATAACTTTCTTAGCTTGAAGAGGCAGAAAATTACTGATAATTTCCAGTCTGTAGGGTTAACAGTGGTGTTGTATGGGGACACTGTTTGAACTATGACCCCTTGCCACATGAGCAAGTAAATAGTAGGAGCAATAGCCTGGGAGAGAGAGAACTGCAAACTGGATCAAACATTTTAAGGTGAGCCTCATAGGGAGTACATGAAACTAGACCAACTCATTCTTTGTGAGAAGCCCACATATCAGCAGGGATGTAAGACAGGTGTGATGGAATTTTATTGACTTCAAAGTCAAAGGATTCAACTTAAACTAGACCACTAGGAAAGGATACACTTGACAGAGATACACAGACCCAAATAGACATGATTTCTTTGCCCTGTATATATTGCCACTAATGGAAGAAGTGGCCCTGGTCTACCAGAACATCATAACCCAAACCATTAACAATAAGACTAATAGTTAGAAAAGTATGAATTTCATTAGCGAGGTGATTCAGGTTGGCCAAAATTGTGTTCCTGTAGGCAGCCCTTATCCTGTTTATTATGCCATCACATGGGCTGGCCCTGGTGACTGACTGGAGGAGGAGGAGCATCACCTGCTTGGTGCCCTTGTTGGCTCGCTGCTTTTTGCAGTTCTCGCATACCAAGTGGCAAGAGATGCCATAATAATGACAATTTCCCAGAGTGGAAGGAAGTAATGCAGGCCTGATTACTGCCTTGATTGCTGGAGGACCTACAGGTTCTGATACAGACCCTGGTGAGCGGCTGCTGCAGTAATGTTTTTTCCCCAGTAGGGGGGTGAGAAATGTCAGTGGCCTCTAATTTATGGATGTAAGGTACAGTTTCTCTCTAACACTGGTTTCATACAAATTGAACAAGAACATGGACTCGATTGATTTTGTTCTGGAAGCATGTTAGACAGAAGAGTAGAGACAAAGAGCTTGCCTGGTCATTTAGTGAAAATCCCTTTACTTTTGTCCCTGTCTCACAGTGCCTCACATTCCTGAGGTCACAGAGTTTGTTAGCCTAAATCAAGCCCAGGAGATAGTAAGTGGCTGAACCTGCACTTAGTTACATTCTTACTTACTTGTCATCTCTTGAGCCCCAGAAAACATCCAGCAGGAAGAAGTTTACAGCTTTGCTTAGGCAGCTGCACTCGCAAAATAGGGGACCCATCTGTGAAAAAATACTTTTAATTGGGGGCCTGGATGGGAGGATGCCTTGAAATATAGGTGGTAGACAAGGCAGGAAGGTGGACCATGAGAAGGCCTAAGTCTAATGGTGGGAAAGAGGCAAAGGTAGAACTGGGCTTCAATCATGACAACTGAATATTATTGGTGGAAAACTAATAATGGGATGGTTATGCAAATGTTAAGGAGTTTGAAATGTATTTAAGTCCAACGTTGGGATGAGCATTTGGAGCTGCTCCCACGGGACCACGCCGCTGAAACTCTTCAGTAAATTGGTTGTGCTGCATCTCTCTGACTTCGCTTGATTTCTGACTTTGTTTGGTTTCTGACTTAGAAAAAGTTTCAGACTTAGGCTCACACCTCAATTTCCACATTTGTTTAGGCGTTGTCAGCAGAGATTAGAAAAAGAGGCCACGGGCTCCTGGGTTGCTAGCGCTGCTCCTCGGGCCACTGCTGATCTGGCACAGAACATTAAGGTAGCATTATTTCAGATTTGCTGCCTTTTAGTTTAGGTTCTGTTTACAGATGTCCAACAGAACAGGCCACTAGGACACCTGTACCTGCAATAAAGAACTATTATAATGTTTTACAAAAGAATGATAAATGGTATTCATAGAAATTGGAACTGTGGAGTGAGAGGGTGGGAAATCCACTCCTAAAAATTTACTTTTGCTGAAGTCAAGAGGTGGAGCTGTGGCCCAACTGTAAAATAGGTGAATCTGAGTGTGCACACCAGTGTTGGCTTGACCCTGTTAGGGCAGTCAGCTCTTAAAGCCTGTAATATATTACGAGGTCCACGTGGAAGCCCTTGTAAAGCCTGAGAGATCTCGGACAGGTAATGTTCGACCCATGCTAGTGCGTCTGGTGAATATGCGAGCTCTAAAGTGGGTTGACAGATCTGACAATACAGAAATTCCCTTGAAGTGACGGTGGGTCTGGTATTCCGGTAGGATATATGGCAGTCGTTTCGAGAACAAGGAGTTGAAAGATCGTATTGAACTTTGCTGTTTGTTTGAGGATGAAGCAGGGACGGTATTCCTAAGCGAAGTTGATGTGTGTCTCTGTCTGAAGATAAACCTGTGGCAGTCGCATTGTGGGGTCAGCGGTATCACGTCCCTCACAGTAGGCCGGACGACAAGTTCACGTCAAACTTGTGGTTAGCGTTGTACATTTTATTGAATATTGCGTGATTAATTGTTGTCTTTAAGAAGTTGTTCATGTAGAGAACTGAAAAAGTAAGATTTGTGTGTACCGCGTGTTGCAGCTGCCAAGTACGAAGTATGAATGAAGTAGTGTGAGAGAGAGTGATCACTTTGAGAAGAAGCTACTGTGTGTGTGTGTGTAACTGCAGTCCTGGTGAGTGTGTGTGGTTGTCAGTGAGAGAGGCGTTAAGGGGGGTGTGTGAAGGAGTGTGTGAAGAAGTGTATCTGTGTGTGTGCGCGCCTTATGGGTGATATTAATTTTGACTGAAGGCCTTAAAAAGAGTGTGAAGTGATTTTTTGTATATTCTTTCTATAACAATTAGGCAAATTAGAGTGAAAGAAAATTAGAGAGGGACATTGTCATAGAAACACATTAGAAGAATTTAAGGGGTCTATGGGTTTACATGAAGCAGTGAACAAAGGAATTGGCCACGACACCAGAAATTCCTCTGATAAAGATTGGCTGAGCGTCCAGAAAGTGTTGTGCTACAGGTGCTGATCTTGAAGACTCAATTGTAAAGGAAAAAAAAAACAAAAACATCACTGATAAACGATTAAATAATTAGGTTAAGTGTTTAAAAAAAAAAAAAAAATTTAAATATACTATAATAGTAATATTAGTTGTAGTAATAATATGCAGTATTAATAATAATAAGTGAGTTAAAGTCTCAAAATAAGGATAGATAAGACAACTAAAGTGAAGACCCTTGAGGGAGCAGGGTAGGTGAAAACACAGTAGAGAAGTGTGTAGAAAGGAACCCCTTGATAAAGGATAAAGTTCTGAAGATAAATCAAAGAGTGGGCTAAAGCGTACCAAGGGTTTAAACACTAAATGGCCCAGCAGAGCACATATGATGTAACACTTTGTGAGGCCTGGAAATTCTCATCCTGAACCACAAGCCAGGACAAATCAGTAAGCGACAAGCAAGCGACAGGATGAATTAGAAGTCTTAAAAATGTTTAAGAAGAGGTGAAGAACGGAAAAGTTATTAACGGAAGACAGGAGATTAAAGAGAGAAAGAGAAACAGAGAAGAGAAGTTGAGATGTATGATACCCCTCCACCTTGTAGGACGGTATCCTGTCATTGAAGGGAAGTTTGATATTTCTGGACAAGAAGTGACTGTGACAGATGACAAAAAGGATCCAGAACCAGACGATGAACAAGAAGCAGTCTTGGAAGAGGAGGAGAGAATCTCAGAGGATGCTGAGAGAACATCCAAAAACCCACGACCCCACAGAGGGCGCTACTGCTCAGGGAGAGAGAGAGTAGGCAGCAGAGCAGTGAGACAGTATATCAGATCTTCATAAATTACAGCAGGGTGGAGGAGTGTAGTACTAGAGTGGAGAGACAGCAAGGAGAGAGAGTCAGAGAGGCACGGTCAGTGAGAGGTGATGAAGGAGCTGAGCAGACAGAATGGGAAGACAGTGATGATGAGGTGTGTTGGATTGTCACAAGGAGGTACAGTAAACAAATAAGAAAGAGGGAAGTAAAGGATATGGAAAGGATGATGCAGGAAGGAGGAGAATGAGGACTGAGCTGACTAAGAGAAATAGAGATGAAGAGGAGGTGGGATGGAGTGCACCAGGGAGGCCCAAGAAGACTGGATAACACAAAGTCTTGATAGGTCTATCCAAGGATAAGCAAATCAATTACTAATCTGGATGAGGTAATGCGCATTGCAATGGAAGAGAAAAGTCCAAAGAGACAGAGTAGAAGGGATAATGGGGCGCTATCAGAAAGTGAAGGACATGAGATTCAGGCAGAGCCAAATGTGAGATTAAGATCGGGAAGAAAATATGGGGATGGAAATTACCAAGCACCTATACTGATTAAGGGAAGGCATGCTAATTACATACCATGGCAGACCCAGGATCTGGAGGGGTTGGTCAATAGCTTGCCCGATCTGCATGAAGGGGCTCAGAAGTGGATACTGGACTTTGAAGAAAAGACGCGGGCGTCTCGCGCTATAGAGAGATGTAAAAGCCTTATTGGCGAATAATTGGTCAAAGGTATTAGAGACATCATGACAAAAGCAGGCATGGAGCATCTCGCTGTGGATCACGACCAGTGAATGGTGTGGAATTCCAGTCCATACCGTAGCTTTTGTGGATAACACAGACAAGATGAAAAAGAAATCAAGAACAAGAGAATGAAGTGCTGAGAAAGGTGGCACAGCTTCAGCTGGGAGGGCGACAGGAAGGCTAAGAAAAGGAAAAAACTCAGCTGCAGTCGTGGAAAGAAAAGACATCACAAATGCCAGTATGACTCCTGCATCACCAGTGAGACAACTGGGTTCAACAACCACAGCAACTAACTCCTCAGTTCCAGTCATCCAATGTGTACACACAGCCTGGCGGAGAAGTGGACCAAACAAGCAGAATTCAGCGGACAACAGCAGCGGCATACAAGGTCCATTTGGAGTGTGTTGGGGATGTGGACAGCCCAGGATTTATCGAAGGAAATGTTTGTCAAATCCATGGAAGGGACCTGGGTGGGAGAGGTCATGAGTGTGGGCTCCCCCAAATTGTGGAGTCAAAACAGTCACAGCAAAACCCATATGTAGGACATCCATGGACAGGAGAATCAGAACCCTGCCGGACTGGATTAAATCAAAACTCAGCCCATTAGTACTGGGGTGGACAAAAATGGAATTATAGGGGCCCAGAGGATCCTACAGGGGAGGGTCAGCTCTTATTGACTAGCAAGGGAGCTGATGGGGAACCAACGCTGCAGGTTCAGGTAAATGGCAAAACTATACCCATGATGACAGGAGCTTGTTATGCATGCCTAAATTCCAAATTATGCCATTAACCTCCCAGGTCAGGAGAAGAAATTCGTAAGACCTTAGGATTCTCGGGACAAGTGCAGCTAATACCAGTAACATCTCCAGTTAAGAAAGTAACAGTGCAGGGAGAAAAACAATCAATTTACCAATCTTAGTTTCAGAGCAAACTCAGTAAATTTATTAGGGAAGCTTTGTGCCAGTTGGGTTTCCAGATTTGGTGTCGCCTGATGGGTTATGTGGATGAAATGGCAGTCAGTGCTCAGACTGAGTGTGACATTGGAAGAAGCTAATGTGTATTGGTTAGGAAGAAACAGAAGAGACTGGTTAGAAATAATGAGTCTATGGGGGAAGTTTATTTTAGCGCAGATACCAAAAGCAAGAGACCCCAGATTAGAATATCACTGTACTATGATTTATGATAAAGGCCAGAATGAGATGCTGGAGGAAGAATGGCTTAGAAAGACTGCAGGAACAAAAGTTAACCTTAAAGTTAGAAGTGTGGTGAGAGGGACAGAAGGAGCAGCGCTTCAAGTGGAGGAAAATAAGTTCATCAATGAGTGGTATGATGTTGAAGGAGCAAGACCTCATGTGGCGCTGCTAATAAATGAAGGATTTGAGTCAAGGAGTTGAACAATGGTTAAAGAGCAGAAGAACTGAAGTGAGGAGAAGACACAAAATCCATTGATACTGTGTGTGTGAAGATCATTCAATGATTAAAGTGTTGTGTGAATTGGATGTGACAAAAGCAACACCACAGGCGATAGCAATCCCTAGATCTAGTATTGATGTCTGGAAGCAAATGGGTGCTGCAATTGAAGAAGAAGATTCCCTGAAGAAACAAATGATTAAGCAAATCCTGAAGAACTGTGATTACATGACAGAGGCAGATGTGGGACTGGTAAATCAGCCTCACAGTTCAGATGTGAATTAAAACCTGGAGCACAACTACCTAGAAACTCAGTATCCCATTAAAACAGAAGCTGAGCAGAATAGAAATTGCTACTGGGGCTGGTAGAAGCAGGGTACTGATAGGGTGAAGCCCATGCTTACCCTATACTCCCAGTACAAAGGCAGATAAAACTAAGTGGCGATTGGTGCCTGCGATCTGAAGCGATAAATACCTTGTGATTGGAAGACTGTAGCCCAGTGCCCAATCCACACACATTACTTATGAACATTCCACCGGATGCCAAATTGCTACGGTAATAGATTTGTGTTCTGCATTTTTAGTATTCAATAGCGGAAGAGTCAAGGTATCTGTTGCATTCACGTACAGGGAAGCAGTACAGCTATACAAGGTTACCACAAAGTTAAACATTCCCCTCATATATTTAATCAAGTCCTAAGACAGGATCTAGAGGAACTGGATTTTAACAGCACAATGTTACAGTATGTTGATGATTTAATCTTGTGTTCCCCAACAGTAGAACAATGTCATGAAGACTCTGTTAAAGTTCTCAGAAAATTAGCTGAGGGGGGACATAAAGGTGTCACAAGCAAAATTACAATATTGCCAACCACAGGTAGAGTACCTGGGTTGGCTGGTGGCTTTACATGGAACAAAGCTTAATAGCCCCTTCACCTTTGGGAGGAATCAGTAAAAACACCACAACCACTGACAGTGGGACAGATGATGTCATTCCTTGGGATGACAGGGTTTAGTGCAGAATGGATTGAAGATTATGCAATAAGACTGCACCCTTGAAATGGAGACTGATAGCAAACAGGATCAAAGACATTAAATGCTCCATTGAAATGGACATCTGATGCTTATGTGGCGTTTGAAACTCTGAAGCAGGAAATGCAAACCAGTGCTAGCTACACCAGATTATGATATTCTGTTTGTTTGTTGCTAATCATTTGTGATGGATTTGCTTCAGCAGTGTTGATACGGGAACGTGTAGTGAATGAAGAAACAGCCAATAGCTTGTATAGCACTAAACTGAATGGAGTGGCTCAGGGATGTACATGCTATCAGGAGTGTAGCAGCAGTATTATGCTTTACGAAAGCTTCAGTTCTGTGATGGGGTTTCCAGTGATCATCTATTCCCATCATAAATCATAGAGCTGATCGAGAACAACAGGTTTGTTTTAACACAAGCAGGAGTTTGCAGTATTCATTCTTGCTTACATTTCAGATGTGACTCTTAGGAGATGTGTACAGTTAATCCAGCAGAATTATTACCTTTCCAGTTTGAAGAAAACCACATGATTACCAAGCTAGTTCATTGGCGTTCTCGAAGTTAAGACCTGATTTGAGTCTACACCAATTCCGAAGCAGAAGTGACTTATTTTGTTGATGGATCCTGTTTTAGGGATCACTTGGGGAACCATGCGGGATATGCAGTGGTGAGGAAAGGAAGCGGAGATGTTTTTGAGGTAGAAAAGGCCGAAAATTGTCCTCAGCCGTGTTCTGCCCAACTAGCAGAGTTGGAGGCGTGCAGATTGGCAAAGGAAGAGTGTTAATGTTTTACTGACTCAGCGTATGCTCATGGAGTTACACATTTATTTGGGGCGGTATGGAAACAGCGAGGTTTTAAGAAGACTGATGGTAGCCCAATACAACGTTTGCAGCAAATACTGGAGTTGATGAGTGCTATGATGCTGCCAAAAGACTGGCACAATAGTTAAATGTCAGGCACACAAAAAGGGAAATGACATGTGATGAGGATAACTTGGCTGATGAGACAGCTAGAAGGTCTCTAGTGTGAGGATCGGTGATGGCACCAATGGTAGCTATCAGACCTGCCACACTGGATGACAGTGGAATACGAAACAAGCAACATTGTGTGAAGAACTATGTGGAGCAACAGAGAGCTAAACAAGATGAAAAGTTTATGGAGAAATCATGAGGTTGTTGATTGCACCCAACATTTTTAACAATACTAATGCTAATGCACATGGGTTGGATCATTCTTAAGAGGAAGTGGTAGAAAAATAAAGAAACAAGGGTTTTGGTCTCCATATTTACAGACAACGATTGATGAATTGCTGAGCCGATGCGATGTTTGTGCTCAAAATAGTGAGCGAAAGGGAATCACTACCCCAGCTGGGCACATACCGGTACCTACAGAGTTCACCATTTCAACATCACAGTGATTGATTATGGACATGAAGTTAAAAGGGTGAGAGGATACAGGTACATGCTTGTGGTTATTGACAGATTTAGCAGGTGGGTGGGAAGCAGCCCCCCTCAAAGATCAGGTCTGGAGACTGTTATTAAGTTTTAATGAGAAAGTAATCCCAAGATTTGGAATTCCTTCACAAATAGTTCAGATAATGGGTCAGCTTTATCAACAGACTGTTAAGGTATTGCAACAGTGAGAATCAAGCAACGACTAGGATGTGTTTACCCCCAGTCTCAGGGGGTGATGGAAAGAGTTAATTGACTCTAAAAGCAAAAATAAATAATATTTGTGTGGAAACTGGACTTAATTGGATGGATGCTCTCCCTTTAGCCCGATGCATTACCGAATGCAAGCTAATGAACCACTCATCTGACTCATCAGATGCTTACTGTAGACACATGCCTGTACCCCATCTGAGGGAACCCTATCAGGGACCTCCCTTGGAACAATTGGAAGCAGAGCTGAGAGCCTATATGAGACAATTAACTGCTATACATAAAGCTGTTTATCAACAGGAGCTGAGGCGTGCTCCAGTGCCGGAGGAGAGTCCACAAACCCATTAAGACCAGGACCAGGTATATGTAAAGTTTTCCGGGAGGAAGTGGAATGAACCCAGGCAATTGGTCCTCACAAGGTATTAGCGTGACACCCGGCAATAAAAGTGGAGAATAATACTACTTGGTATCACCTTAACCACTGTACCTCGAGTTCCCAGAGAATTTGTTACCAGAACAGGCTCAGGCGACACTAGTGATGATGGCGGTCAGCAGGAGAAAGAGCTGTGGAAGCAATCAGGAGAGCCCTGAATCAGGGCAAAGAGAGTGAGTACCATTCCGGTCCTGGTGTGTCAGCAAGAGCCAGGACAGCTGCGTCGGAAGAGAATCATGCGAGGTCAGCGCATGGCGACTTCGCGAACCGCGCAACACATACCGCGAACCAGAGGACTCAACCAGCTGCTCAAGAAGACGGAACAGGAAAACAGACTCTAAGCAAAAGACCAAATTTAGAGACCCAACCCCGATCATAATAACTAAGAGCAGGGATTTGTCAGTGTGGCCAGAGAAGTACTGGTGACCTCTCCTGTAGTACACACCAACGTGCCGATGCTACTGCGTAAAGTGCAAAAAGGCGAAGATCATGTATCGATTATAACCTTTTAATGCAGCGACTACAGAATAATCTGTTATATGTACTTTCTATTGTGCGTGTCCATACTATTGTTTGAGGACAGTCATATTCTGAATCAGCACATGGTATACTCTAATATGTATCCTTATATAAGGTACTATTCTATTGATTAATTTTTTGTAATCTCGAGAGCGGGATCAGGCTAAGTTGGGAACCGCTGAACCCAAGCGCTGATAGTGCTATCGCAACATCTGGGTAGAATGGGAATTTTTCCTCTAAAAGTTGACTCAACACAGAGGTTTCTGCAGCCCATTTCTTGGGAGATGGGTCTCCCTTCAGCTAACCTGATCACATGAAAAGACCAATTAAGCTATAAGCTTGATATGCTCATTATGACTGTCATTGATGTTTCGTGTGTAACTATGTTGTGTAGTATTTTATCGTTGACATGGTTTACAGCATTAGTAGTTCTGTATTCCGTATTTACCCGCATTTATTGATGTTTCCAGACTTGTGAATTAGGAGAGAGGATATTTAGTGAAAATCCCTTTACTTTTGTCCCTGTCTCACAGTGCCTCACATTCCTGGTCACAGAGAGTTTGTTAGCCTAAATCTGACCCCAGGAAGATGGTAAGTGGCACGAACCTGCATGGTGCATTCTTACTTGCATCATCTCTTGAGCCCCAGAAAACATCCAGCAGGAAAGAGTTACAGCTTTGCTTAGGCAGCTGCACTCATAAAATAGGGGACCCATCTGTGAAAAAACACTTTTAAGTGGGGGCCTGGATGGGAGGATGCCTTGAAATATAGGTGGTAGACAAGGCAGGAAGGTGGACCATGAGAAGGCCTAAGTCTAATGGTGGGAAAGGGGCAAAGGTGGGGAACTGAGGTTTCAATCATGACAGCACTGAATATTATTGGTGGAAAACTAATAATGGGATGGATTTATGCAAATGTTAAAGGGGTTTGAAATGTATTTAAAGTCCAACGTTGGGATGGGCATTTGGAGCTGCTCCCACAGGACCACGCCACTGAAACTCTTCAGTAAATTGGTTGTGCTGCATCTCTCTGACTTCGCTTGATTTTTGACTTTGTTTGGTTTCTGACTTAGAAAAAGTTTCAGACTTAGGCTCACACCTCAATTTTCCACGACAGTCATCGCTTGTGCTTAGGCCAACCTCCCATGTGAGGTTATATTATTGTGCTTGTAACACAGTGTAAAACTTCATAAGAGTGTGTATAAATGATAACTTCACTTACTAAGGTGTAGAACAAAATACATTAGAGATTACAGTTGATAAATGATCATTCAAAAAAATATAAAAACTGATTATATGCATCTAAATCAGGATATATGCAAAATATATGAGAATGATGAAAAAATTGCCCATTTTGATAAAAAGCCAAGCTCATGGAAGGAGCACGGTGCTAGACAAGTTTCCACACTATTTGCTTACCTCCTGGGAAAGGCCAAGGTGTCGTCAAATCCAGCTACATTTGCTTGGAGGGAGCAAAACTGCATAGTCTACTTTGGCGCAAGTTCGAGAGACAGAGCTACGAAGTTGGCTTGTTCCATAGCAGATGAGGAAGGGTCATTCAGGACATCTGCCGTGTACACCACGAAGAAGAGGCCGCAGAGTTTATTCCCAAGATAATCCTCACGGGACGAGACTGAGATGTCGCCAGAGGCAACCCAAGTAGTCGATACGCCGGGGCTGTTGCCCACGCAAGCCCAGTCAGGCGGAGACCCGGCATTGCCATCCGTGTCAGCCTAGGTGGGTGGGGCGCTGGCACTGTCACTCACATCATCCCGGTTGGACGAAGCGTCGGCGCGTTCGGTAGTGTCAGCCTGTGTAGACGGGACTTCCGTGCGATTACCTACATCGGCTTATGCGGATGGGGTTTCGGCACGTTCATTCAAGTCAACCTGGAAGGGCAGATTGACAGATTGACACTGACGTTGACAGGGGACGATGGGGTATCAGTGAGGGTGTTCAGGCTGGCCTGGGAAGACGGGGGTTCGGTGCCGGGGAATACGACCGCCTGGGAAGACAGGGTTATGGCATGAGTGATTAAACCAGGTCGAGAAAGCCGCAGGTGAAAGACATCGCTTCAGTGCACTCCTCGGTGAGGAGGGACTCCTGCATAAGTCTGCTTGAGAAAAGCGGGGCATTGAAAACCGTGTGGTCCACGCTCATTGAGGAAGAGCAGGAGAATAATGACTATGCCCAAGCTCATTAAGAAGGACAATGTCCCTTTATGGGTGTGTTCATACCCATTGGAGGAGATGGTTGAGATCTCGGGAGGTGTTTCCAGAACCAGCCTGTCGGGAGAAAGCAACAGGGTTTTGGGGACTGCATCCAAATATCTGTCTGGAGGACTGTAGTGAAAACGGCATACTTTGGTCCTGCAAGGGACCAATTGTTTTTTTGTTTATTGTGTGTTTAACGTCCTCCTCTCCGGGACTCTGCTCTGGGTGGGGCAGGGTTCAGCGCCCCATGAGTGGCACCTTTAAGGGGGGATTCTGTAACCCTAGATGGTGCTCAGCATGGCTCTTGTGAGAGCACACCTGTTTGGCATTGGGCTAACAGTTGTGCTTCATTTGGGGCTTTAAAAGCCCCATTGAGCGAGAGCAGAGTGTCAGTCTTTGTTAATCTGTACGTGTCGCTGTCCATCTGTGTTTTGAGTTTCTGTGCACAGTATGGTAAATAAAGCTTTTACGTTGTGTAATGATCTCTCGGCTCAGCACTGATATCCACAACACAACACAGCCACCAGCGTTACATGATGTCATAATGAAAGGTTACTCCAGGTTACGTGGATGGAGATCAAAGATGGCGGTGTGGTAACATGCAGCGGTCACTCCAGGGTCCAAACTTTGGTGCTAAAGTCTTGTTAAAAGCCTTTCATCCAACTACTTTTCACCAGAAGACTTGCACATGAGCATCACAACTGTGGATGCTCTTACATATAACCGCCAAACACTGCTGGAGCTAAGGAATCAGCCAGGATACAGTCTTCCAGCGACTCTCTGGACAACGCCACATGAGCTCGGTAGACCAGGCAGGTAGACCATGAGGTGCGTAGACCAAACCTTCAGTCCCTGAGATCGCCTGCTGTACCTGGCCAACTGAGAGGACATCGAAAGCAGTGCGAGAGGAAACAGAAACGCGGCAAGTGTGCTGGGGTCCAGGCTCAGCTAAGAGCTAATCCTAGCCGACCGGCTATCCTGTCTGTCCTCTTCGCCAATGTCCGCTCCCTGGATAATAAACTGGACTTCATACAACTTCAGCTGACCACCCAGCATGAGTACAGAGACTGCTCAGCGACAGCGTGCCAGACACCGTCATCCAGCTCGCTGGTCTCTCTGCGTTTCACTTGGACAGAAACACAGCCCTGTCTGGCAAGACTCGCGGAAGGGGGTAAACACACAGTGGTGTACGAATGCTGTGCTGGTCTCGACTCATTGTTCGACACTACTGGAGGTCCCACCCGGACGGACTGTTCATTTCAGTCCTGCAAATCTCAAGCCAGTTCTCCTTAAATTTCATCAATATGTGGATTTTGCAATGAGGGGGGGGAACACGCTGGACTGTGTTTACACAAACATGACCGGTGCGTACAGAGCGGAGCCCCGCCCCCACTTCGGACACTCAGACCACATCTCTGTTCTGCTGATCCAGCGTACAGACCCATCGTCAAGTGTGTGAAGCCCACCCTGAAGCAGGTAAAGACCTGGCCCACAGGAGCCATCTCTGCTCTTCAGGTGACTCCATCAACCTGGAGGAGTACACAGCTTCAGTGACTGGCTACCCCAGCAAGTGTATTGAGGATGTTACTGTCTCCAAGTTCATCATTACATGACCTAACCAGTAGCCATGGATGACTGTGGAAGTGCACAGACTCCTGAGAACCTGGGACAAGGCCTTCAAGTCAGGGGACAAGGCTGCCCTAAGAACAGCGCACTCACACCTATCATCATGAAGTGCTTCGAGAGGCTGGTTATTCTCATCTGGACAGAAAGGACAGTTATGTCAGAATGCTGTTCATTGACTCCCTCAGCATCTGAGTGAGAAGCTGAGGCTGCTGGGCCTGAATACCTCCCTCTGTAACTGGATCCTGGACTTCCTTACTGAGAGACCCCAGTCAGTCAGGATCAGTAGCAGCACCTCCAACACCATCACGCTGAGCACAGGGGTCCCTCAGGGCTGTGTGCTCAGCCCACTGCTGTTCATATTAATGACCCACGACTGTGCAGCTAAGCACAGATCGAACCACATCATCACATTCGCTGATGATACAAACGTGGTGGGTCTGATCAGCAGTGGTGACGAGGCAGCATACAGAGAGGAGATAGAACAGCTGACGGACTGGTGCAGAACCAACAACCTGTCTCTGAACGTTGACAAGACTAAAGAGATGGTTGTTGACTTCAGGAGACCACGTCAGGACCACTCTCCACTGAATATCAACACCTCACCTGTGGAGATGGTCCAGAGCACCAAGTTTCTTGATGTCCACTTAACAGACAACCTCATGTGGGCCCTGAACACCAACTCCATCAACTTCATCTCTACTTCCTGCGCAGACTGAGGAAAGCCCATCTCTCACCTTCCATTCTCACCATCTTCTACAGGGGAACCATCGAGAGCATCCTGAGCAGCTGCATTACTACCTGGTACGGGAACTGCAACGTCTCAGACGGCAAGTTACACTGCCTAACAACCTGGGCTGCTTTGTTCCATAACACTGCAGCCCTCTGATGGATGAATGTACTGTCTGTTGTGCTGTCTGTTGTCTGCACTTGTTGCCTTGTCTCGTGTCTTATGTTGTTTTAGGTGTAGCACCAGGGTCCTGGAGGAACTTTATTTCGTTTCACTATGTACTGTGTATGTGGCTGAAATGACAGTAAAAACCTCCTTGACTTGACTTAACTTGACTCCACATTTACCTTGAAAATACCCAACTTTCACTCTTCTATCAGTATTACCTATTGTAACATTCTTATGTCTCAGTTCAATTAATAATATAATTACTGGAGATCTCTAATTTAGAAGGTTTAAGACTCACATTAAGTATTTACAAAATTTTGTTATCAGGTTATTGGTAAATTACAGATACATATGAGTACTAAGTTGACTTAAGCACACAGCTGGGCAAAATGGCCTTGCCGTGACTCTCAAGTTGCAAAAATGCCTGTTAAACATTGCACAGTGTTCATATGTGTAGTGGTTTGGAACTATGAGAACTTTGGCCAATGGAGAACTTGCACACAATACACACTCTGTTTTGTTTAGTTATCACAGTGCATTGTGCCCAATGGTACCAAGTATTGGACTGAGCTTCTTGCAAATCTATGTCCTCAGTACACTGTTGGGTTTGATCCTCTAATGCCCTCTTTGTCCTTCCTACTTTGGGACTATTTAATCTTTCCTGGAGTAATTCTTCAGTTTGTCTGGATTAATTCTAACCAATTTAGCTGCCCTTTATAAAGTCATTATTCTGAAGAGACACAATAATCTATTAAAATCTTGTTTCTGATACTAGCTTGTCCTGTAAGATTACCCCTATCTGTCAATGGCCATGTTTCAAAACTGTTTCCTTTGCTCTAATAGTGAATTATATGATGTCCATCAGCCATTTTACAAGTATGTGTTGCTACAAAACAATGTCCTAAGTGTGTCAGTCCACGTCTGGCTTCTAACGTGCCTAAAGCTAAAACACAAGTACTGATAAGTTTTTTTCTGTCCTTGTGGCTGTACAACTGTTAAGTTCCCAGTTTCATGGTTAAGAAGTTATGAAGGATGACATGGTGAGTCTGGATTTTAGAGTGCTGATAGGTTGATTGGTTGGTGGTGAACTCTGGAGATACACTGCTGGTTCATCAGTGAGCATTTTAGCCCAAAACTCAAGCAAGATAATCAGAACCAGACACTCAATGATCACCAGCATCCAGTTCTGTCCCTTCTCCCTGCACATGCTAGGCAGTACCTGCTGAATGTCCATTGCTGTTTGTCGGAGATGGGAGAATGGAACTGGTGGGCCCTGCTGGTTCTGTGATGGAATGAGATCACCTTGCTCTTGATGTATGATTGCGCTTGGTTTACTTGATCTTGTTGTGCTCTCCTCCTGTTCCTCTTTCTCCTCTGATTCTCCAGCGTGCATTGCTGTGGAATTGTTGGTCTTTCAGTGAGATGTTCTCTTGATTCTCTGACATGGTTGGCCTGCCTAATGGATGGCACACTAGTACTGGAAGGGGGACCAGTGGTCCCTCTACCTAGTGGGGTGTTGGTGGTCTAGTGGTGGGTACTTGCCTATGGACCTGTGGCTAAAGAGGTCCCTTGTTTGAATCCCACCTACCAGCACTACCACCACTGGGTCCCTGAGCAAGACCCTTAACCTTGAATTGCTCCAGGGGGACTCAATTTCATTTCAATTTCTTATATAGCGCCTTTTACAACACAGTTGCCCCAAGGCACTTTACAATGGTGGTGGCTGGTTGTTAGGAAAATCGTAAATATTTATCATTGATGATGAACTGTTAACCTTTTCGTTATCCTTCTTGTTTTACGACTTCTGCAAAGAGCTTGTTACGACAGTTGACCTTTGTACCTGAACCTTCCCAGACACAGAATTCCTCTTCTCTGTTTACTGTTTTGTAACAAGGAGTGTGGGCTAAATGCCGTTGTAAAAATCAGGAAAGCAAATAAAAGGCTTGCAGAAAGAGAAGCAAATCGGAGGAGGTAGCTGGTGTTGGCTGGTGCCTGGCTCCCCTTGCAAGTAAAAACTGCAGATCCTGTGTCTGGTGTTTTCCTTCGTTCTACTGTCTCTGCTTACAGGAATTTTCTAACATAACTTGGTCCTTCGAGCCAGATCGCTACAGATCCGTGTCCCTGCGGAGCACTTGGAGGATGCTGAAGTCTGTGCACAGCCCACGAGTCTGGGACCGTGGATGAAAGCCCGCCATAGTGAATTCTATGTCGGCCAGTAAGTCTCGAGTTGTTCTGCTGGACCGGATTGACGCGATCTGAACATCAGTTGGTTGAGACGGTGAGAGCGTGGGGAAACAGGTAAGACAAGGATTTATGGAAAAGCGCTGGAAGGTTCAGGGAACCTTAGAGAGACGTCTAGAGAGTCTGGGACTCTAACAGTCTAAAGGGGATCAGAAGGATTGCCCTAGAGGTCTAATTGTACTAGTACTAGTCAATTGAGATGCTCCTGAGAAGTAACTAAGGTGGTTACTATAGACTGAGGTATGTGTTTGTTTGTCTGTCTGTCTGTGTGAATGGGAGAGACTCAGTACTGAAACAGGACAACCCGAAACCTAACGGTGCGAACATGAAGTTGTCCCTGAGGACTGGACTGGTGATCCTCTCCATGGAGGATTTAGGTGGTGGTTAACAGAATCGAAAACGTTTTTCATCTCTCGGGATTAGAACCCCCAGTGGAGGACCGGACTGGACAATAGGTCTAGCCTAGAAGCTTCTTCTCCAGAGAGTGATTAACAGTCCAGAGAGGACTTTTCTAGTGACCCACCACAGTGGACTCATAAGTGCCTTGTTGTCAAATGGTAAGTAAATGTTTGTGGCAGCCTTGTGAATGTTAATGGGACATTCTAGAGGAATTCAAGTTTGCAAATATTGTGGCTACAGAGCAACAGGTGTAAAGAAAGAAAAATGAAACAAAATATAAAGAAAAGAGAAAAAAGAAAGAAAAAGATAAAAGAAAATGTTTTGATTTAACCTAGATTCTCCTGCCTGTGAGGTCTGTCATAAGAAGGGAACGCAAAGACCTAAGTCGGGGACTTAGGCACACCTAGGCAAGGGACTTAGGTGGACCTTGGGAGTAACCCTGGGTAGGGACCTGTACCTAGAGGACAGTTCAAGAGAACTAAGGTAGATTGGATCCAACTCTTTCAAGGAAAGGTTGCGAGTAATAAAAGACAGGAACGGAACTGCGTTGAAATATGGAGACCTCACAGTTACGGGATCTAGGAAAAGAGATTAAGGGGAATTCGCAAAGACTGACTGTTATGGGAAATATGGAGAAGTGACTGACCCGACAATATTAGGTAGATGGGCTGTGAAACATGGGTTTCCAGAAGATGGTTCTTTCAGTACTAAGGTTTTGAAAGATTTATAGACGAAGGAAGAGTGCCAGGAAGGTAAAAATGGTATACGTCAATAAGTAAGTAAATAAATAATAAATGAAATTATATTAATAATAAAATTCACATTATGTAATTATATAATAATAAAAGAAAGAATGATAAAATTAAAGTAACAGAGGCATGTGCAGTGAGACTCAAGTTTAAAGACATCATGCCAAAGTAAGTGCTGCTGCACCTCCCGCCCTGGAGAGACAAATGGGATCCTCCCTGAAACCCCCTTACGTGCAAACAAACTTATATCCAAATTTAGATGCTTTTAAAATGCCTGATGGCCCGGCCACAAATACTAGGGGCCATAAGAGCAAGGTGGGGGAGTGGAGTAAAACAATGGGAGGACTTCTTAGCCCAGGCGGTTTAGTGAGGGCAATAAACCCGAATACTGCAGATGAATGCCCCATGGTGGAAGTAGCTAATCCAGCCTGGGATCCTAATCATGCAGAGATGGGAGATAGAACCATGTCAGTATATAGAACCTGGATCCATGATGACATCAGAAAGGCTACTGAAACTGTGACATCTCCAAAAAGGATCCTAATCAGTGTTGCTCAGATGTGACGAACCTGATCAATTCGTACCATCTGAATGGCCCTGAAATTCAACAAGTATTCATGGCAATTTTTTACAACGGAATGGTTCAGAGTTAGAGGGGACTGGAAGCCAATGGACGGTGGGAATCCTCCCGGGCCCCTAGCACATAATAGCCCACAACTACTACAGCGAGTAGAGTGACTCCTAAATAGAATCAGAGAAGTATATATAAAGAGAGCTAATTATGCAATAATTAATCAAACAAAGCAAAAAGAAGATGAGACAGTTGTAGAATTCAGAGGAAGGTTTCAGCAAGTCTTTGTAGAAAACAGTGGACTACAAGAAGATAATGATGATGATAATGGTGCATTTGGACAACAACTAAAGAACGCATTACTGTGTGTTCAGCTTCCCACATGCATATTAGATGAGTTCATGAATTACGGCATACATGCAGAGAAAATTACAGAAATAAATAATAAAAAAAAAATCAAAGATAGATGTTTTCTGGCAAGGTGACTGAAATGTTTTACCAAGAGAATCAAGGAAGAGGTAGATTTAGAGGAAGAGGAAGGTTTAGAGGAGGTTTCAGAGGACGAGGTGGTCGAGGCCAGGGATATGGTCCAAAGTTGAGAGATGAAGCATGATATAACTGTGGAGAAATGGAACATTGGGCAAAGAATTGTCCTAAACAGAAAATAGAATGACTAGATGGAAAACTGGAAGTAGAACAGAGGGAAGAAGATGGGCCGGATGGTTTACTAGATTTAGAGGATATAAGTTATACAGGATATAACAGACCAGACACTACCTTAATAGTTGAAAATAAACCTTACACATTTTTGTGTGACAGTGGGGCCTGTAGGACAGTAATGAGAGAAGATGTAGACTGGTTGCCAGTATCAGAAGACATCATAAAAGTTTGATCTGCTAATGGGCATATTGAAACCAAATTCTTAACTAAACCACTTGCAATAACTGACCCTGCTACGGGATGTCCATATAATTTACTGGGTCGGGATGTAATGGTTAAATTGGATATATGTATCATTTCTGACAGTAAAGGAGGAATGATTGCGAGATGAAAAGGAGAAAATAGTGACATTTTTTCAGTAAAAGCTGAAGGAGAGGTCTACTTTGGAGTTTAGACTTACCAACTCAAGAGCAAAGCAATATTCCAGGACAATTGCTAGAGAAAGCTAGAAACATGTGAATAAGGACTCAGATATGATGAAAGGAGAAGAGTTACATATGATGTTGAGATTCAAAAGTAATCCAGGATCCGACCCAGCATATGACAAACTAGTCCACAAACTGGGACCACAAAAAGTATACATATACAAGGTTACCACAAGGGTATTGCAAGAGCCCTACTATATTTTCTGCCGCTATACAAAGTTGTTTAGCTAAATTTACTCCTCCGTGTTCCAGTCAAGTATTAGTTTATGTTGATGAGATTCTATTAGCATCAAAATCAGAGTTAATATGTAAAAAGGATACTTTAGCTCTGCTCAAATATCTAACTGATACGGGTAATAAGGTGAATAAAGATAAGCTACAATATTGCAAAACTAGTGTTAAATATTTAGGACATACACTCACGCTTGACGGTAGAACGGTAAATACAGAGAGAAAAACTGCAAAATTATCAACACCTAAGCCTAAAACAAAAAAACAAATGATGTCTTTCTTAGGCTTGTGCAATTATTGTAGAGCATGGGTACCACATTTCGCTGAGGTAGTTCGTCCCTTGCAAAAAAGATCTGTGATACACCCCTTAACAGGGCCTCCCCTCTGCAATGGACAGAGCAGGCCATGAAGGCATTTATATGAGCAATGAGAACAAGCCCATATTACCTAAATCTATGTGGGCGGCAATATTGAGTCATGGGCGATGCCATGTCTCAACAGGAGGGATGGTAGGCCTGGTAAATAAACAATATACAGCATATGGATTTAATATTTAAATCCCCTCCTTGAACCGCCACCTTATCGTGGTGGAGGGGTTTGCGTGTCCCAATGATCCTGGGGGCTATGTTGTCCGGGGCTTTATGCCCCTGGTAGGGGCACCCAAGGCAAACAGGTCCTAGGTGAGGGAAGAGACAAAGAGCGGTTCAGAGGACCTCTGATGATGCATAAAAACCTTGGAAGACGTTCTCCCTCGCCCGGACGTGGGTCACCGGGGCCTCCCTCTGGAGCCAGGCCTGGAGGTGGGGCCCGCTGGCGAGCGCCTGGTGGTCGGGCCTTCACCCATGGGGCCCGGCCGGGCTTAGCCCGAAGAGGCAACGTGGGTCCCCCTTCCCATGGGCTCACCACCTGTGGGAGGGGCCAAAGAGGTCGGGTGCATTGTGAGCTGGGTGGTGGCCGAAAACGGGGGCCTTGGCGGTC
Source organism: Hepsetus odoe (assembly GCA_017165825.1). Taxonomy (NCBI): domain Eukaryota; kingdom Metazoa; phylum Chordata; class Actinopteri; order Characiformes; family Hepsetidae; genus Hepsetus; species Hepsetus odoe. The sequence goes on from CM029378.1 coordinate 616,031, forward strand.
CGATCCTCGGCTGCAGAAGCTGGCTCTAGGGACGTGGAATGTCACCTCTCTGGTGGGGAAGGAGCCTGAGCTAGTGCGCGAGGTTGAGCAGTTCCAGCTAGATATAGTTGGACTCACCTCGATGCACAGCTTGGACTCTGGAACCAGTCTCCTTGAGAGGGGCTGGACTCTTTTCCACTCTGGAGTTGCCACCGGTGAGAGGCGCCGAGCAGGTGTGGGCATACTTATTGCCCCACGGCTTGGCGCCAGTACATTGGGGTTTACCCCTGTAGATGAGAGGGTGGCGGCCCTCCGCCTTCGGGTCGGGGGACGGGTCCTTAGTGTTGTCTGCGCTTATGCGCCAAACAGCATTCTGGACTACCCACCCTTTCTGGGGTCTCTGGAGGGGGCGCTAGAGAGCGTCCCTCCTGGTGACTCTATCGTTCTGCTGGGGGACTTCAATGCTCACGTGGGTAATGACAGTGACACCTGGAAGGGCGTAATTGGGAGGAATGGCCCCCCCGATCTGAACCAGAGCGGTGTTTGGTTATTGGACTTTTGTGCTCGTCACGGATTGTCCATAACGAACACCATGTTCAGGCATAAGGATGTCCACATGTGCACCTGGCACCAGGACACCCTAGGCCGCAGTTCAATGATCGACTTTGTGGTCGTGTCATCGGACTTGCGGCCCCATGTCTTGGACACTCGGGTAAAGAGAGGGGCGGAGCTGTCAACCGACCATCACCTGGTGGTGAGTTGGCTTCGTTGGTGGGGGAGGATGCCGGTCAGACCTGGTAGGCCCAAACGTATCGTGAGGGTCTGCTGGGAACGTCTGGCAGAGTCCCCTGTCAGGACAAGCTTCAACTCCCACCTCCGTCAAAGCTTTAACCACGTCCCGGGGGAGGTGGGGGATATTGAGTCTTAATGGACCTTGTTCCGCACCTCCATTGTCAAGGCGGCTGACCGGAGCTGTGGCCGGGAGGTGGTCGGTGCCTGTCGCGGTGGCAACCCTAGAACCCGTTGGTGGACACCAGCGGTGAGGGATGCCATCAAGCTGAAGAAGGAGTCCTACCGGGCCTTTTTGACCAGTGGGGCTCCGGAGGCAGCTGATAGGTACCGACAGGCCAAGCGGAATGCGGCTCTGGTGGTTGCTGAGGCAAAAACTCGGGCATGGGAGGAGTTTGGAGAGGCCATGGAGAAGGACTTCCAGACGGCTTCGAGGAAATTCTGGTCCACCATCCGGCGTCTCAGGAGGGGAAAGCAGTGCACGGTCAACGCAGTGTATAGTGGGGATGGTGTGCTGCTGACCTCGACTCGGGACGTTGTGGGTCGGTGGGGGGAGTACTTCGAAGACCTCCTTAATTCCACCAACATGCCTTCCGAGGAGGAAGCAGAGCCTGGGGACATCGAGGTGGACTCTTCCATCTCTGGGGTCGAGGTTGCCAAGGTGGTCAAAAAGCTCCTTGGTGGCAGGGCTCCGGGAGTGGATGAGATCTGCCCAGAGTTCCTCAAGGCTCTGGATGTTGTAGGACTGTCATGGCTGACACGCCTCTGCAACATCGCATGGACATCGGGGACGGTGCCTCTGGATTGGCAAACCGGGGTGGTGGTCCCCCTCTTTAAGAAAGGGGACCGGAGGGTGTGTTCCAATTATCGAGGGATCACACTTCTCAGCCTCCCGGGGAAAGTCTATTCAGGGGTCCTGGAAAGGAGGGTCCGTCGGATAGTCGAACCTCAGATCCAGGAGGAGCAATGTGGTTTTCGTCCAGGTCGCGGAACAGTGGACCAGCTCTACACCCTTAGCAGGGTCCTGGAGGGTGCATGGGAGTTTGCCCAACCAGTTTACATGTGCTTTGTGGACTTGGAGAAGGCATTCGACCGTGTCCCTCGGGGGCTCCTGTGGGGGGTACTCCGGGAGTATGGGGTATCGGATTCCCTGTTAAGGGCTGTCCGGTCCCTGTACAACCGGTGTCAGAGCTTGGTCCGCATTGCCGGCAGTAAGTCGGACCTGTTCCCGGTGAGGGTTGGACTCCGCCAGGGCTGCCCTTTGTCACCGATCCTGTTCATAACTTTTATGGACAGGATTTCTAGGCGCAGCCAGGGCGTTGAGGGGGTCCGGTTTGGTGGGCTCAGGATTGGGTCTCTGCTTTTTGCAGATGACGTTGTCCTGTTGGCCTCATCATGCCGTGACCTTCAGCACTCTCTGGATCGGTTCGCAGCCGAATGTGAAGCGGCTGGGATGAGAATCAGCACCTCTAAATCTGAGGCCATGGTCCTCAGTCGGAAAAGGGTGGAATGCCCTCTCAGGATTGGGAGTGAGACCTTGCCCCAAGTGGAGGAGTTTAAGTATCTTGGGATCTTGTTCACGAGTGAGGGTAAAATGGAGCGGGAGATCGACAGGCGGATCGGGGCAGCTTCTGCAGTAATGCGGGCTCTGCATCGGTCCGTCATGGTGAAGAAGGAGCTGAGCCAGAAGGCAAAGCTCTCAATTTACCAGTCGATCTACGTTCCCACCCTCACCTATGGTCACGAGCTGTGGGTAGTGACCGAAAGAACGAGATCGCGAATACAAGCGGCCGAAATGAGTTTCCTCCGCAGGGTGTCTGGGCTCTCCCTTAGAGATAGGGTGAGAAGCTCAGCCATCCGGGAGGGGCTCAAAGTAGAGCCGCTGCTCCTCCGCATCGAGAGGAGTCAGATGAGGTGGCTCGGGCATCTGATCAGGATGCCCCCTGGACGCCTCCCTGGTGAGGTGTTCCGGGCACGTCCCACCGGAAAGAGACCCCGGGGAAGACCCAGGACACGCTGGAGAGACTATGTCTCTCGGCTGGCCTGGGAACGCCTTGGGATCCGCCCAGAGGAGCTGGAAGAAGTGGCCGGAGAGAGGGAAGTCTGGGCATCCCTGCTGGAGCTGCTGCCCCCGCGACCCGACCTCGGATAAGCGGGAGAAAATGGATGGATGGATGGATGGATTTAATATTTACTCAAAAAAAATATATTTTTTTTTGTATGGCTTGCCCTGTGTGTTTGAAACATAATCCACAGGGCAACATCAGACCAGAGGAGCATTCCCCCAGCACCTTACCCTTTCCATACAATACATATGGATTTCACCAAAATCAGCAATAGTCAAGGTTACAAATATTGTTTGGTGCTGGTGGATGCGTTCTCTGAATGGGCAGAATTATTTCCTATAATAAACTCCAGACGCCCTAACAGTGGCCAAAGCCATATGCAAAAGAATAATATCCACTTTTGGGGTACCACTGTACAGCGATAATGGCAGCCATTTTGTCAATGCAATAGTGAGTAAAATGGCATCGAATTTAGGATTAGACTTAAAACCACACTGTAGTTACCACCCCCAAAGTGCAGGGTGAGTGGAAAGAACAAATGATACAGTAAAATCTAAACTAAGGAAATGCATTGAATAAACTGGCAGACAATGGCCACAGTGTATAGATCTAGTTCAGCTAGGGTTAGGTATGAATATAACTCCAACTTTTGGCAGTTCTTTAACACCGTTTGAAGTATTGTGTGGTAGACCATACAGGCTACCGGATTTAGATAGCAATATTAATGACCCTGATGATGATGATGATGATGATGATCCGGATCTTGTTGATTATATGAGGAAAACGTTGGGTAACAGAGAGATAAGCAGTTAATGTAACACCAGAGTCTCCTTTTCTCCCACAGGAGGGACCCCAGTGCTCATAGGGGACTGGGTGTTCACTAAAGAAATTAAGAGAAAAACTGGTCCAGCCCCCGGTGGGACGGTCCATACCAAGTACTCCTGACCACCCCAACTGCTGTAAAAATTGCTGAGCGACCCACGTGGATACATTTGTCACACTGTAAAAAAATCACCCTTAGAAAGTGAGGTAGGAGCCACGCAGTGAAGGGTGAAGTCTGACTACAAAGGGGGGTTGTGGTGTAGAAGCAGCTCATCTCAAAGTCAGAGAAGAAATCAGCCACCCCTTGCTGCTTTAGGGTATCCTACCATGCTTGAACCAATGTTGGGAAAATTATAGTCCTTATAGTTACGTTCATGGTACTATTTCAGGTTTTGATGTTACAATTTTTATAGTCCACAGGAAAATCATGACGAGAGACATGAGAGGTGCTGAACAATGCCAATGAACTCCACGGACCAGGAAATGTAACCCATACTTATCACACCAATGTTTGGTATCACTAGGCTGAGTTGGTAGCAAGGAGTAGAAATGTATCAGGATGTTATGTTTATTCTTTTATGCCAGTATCATCCGCTCATCCTAGTTTGACTGCTCTCCCATTGTCCTCCTCTGAGTCTGAGTGCATAATTGAGCACACCCACCTGGAAATTGGAGTGGTGTTTGAGCCCCAGTAAGAGTTACGGACCACACGTTTATCATATCTAAAGGTAACACATCACACACAGGGGGGGCGAAAAGCAATAAAAGACCCGAAACGCCACCTAATGCCATGTCAGGGAACAACGGAACCCATCCAACCAGCTACACTGATTGGCTACGTGTCCAGCGAGCCTGTGAACCATCACCCAGCGGCTGGGGTGCGGTCCGTGTCTCAAGGGCACGAAGGTCGCTGGTGGAAGTCCAACCCCACGATTCGGTATGGGGGTCCGATGTACCTGACGAGCTTGAGCATTGGACTACCGGGAGAAAGGTGGCATTGGTTTTGTTCCCCTGGGTGGGAGTAGCAAAGAACAGGTTAAGAATTGAAACCATAGTTTATCGATTGAGTCTATTTTTAAACGCTAGTATAAAAGCATGGGAAACAAAGAATGAGGAGCAGTCAAGCATGAGGATGATGGTGCTACAACATCGAATGGTACTTGATTTACTAACTGCTGAAAAAGGAGGGGTTTGTGTAGTGTTAAATGATACTTGTTGTACGTATATTCCTGACAGCACTAGCGAAGGACACGAGATAACTGAGGCCATAGACCAGATGAAGAAAATCCAACATGCTATGTCCCAAGACAATGTTTCCCAACCATGGAACCCCTTCTCCTGGTTCCTATCCGGAGGATGGAAACTCACGCTTTTGAGATTAATGCTACCCGTGGTTGTTCTTCTTCTATTATTCTGTCTTTTCACAGTATGTGTCATCTCTTGCTTGAGAGCAATGCTGTCCAGAATGATGGGGCAGTCAATGCGAGACGTGATGTTGAGTGAAGAATATTACACCCTCCTGTCAGATAGCAAAGAAACTTTCAACTAAGTGTAAATTGTTAAAGGTGTTATGAAAATGAAGGAACTGCAGAAAACTGAAAAGAGATGCAGTACTGGAATTTATCAATGGACATTTATCAATGATAAACAGGAGGGAAATGTTAGGAAAATCGTAAATATTTATCATTGATGATGAACTGTTAACCTTTTCGTTATCCTTCTTGTTTTACGACTTCTGCAAAGAGCTTGTTACGACAGTTGACCTTTGTACCTGAACCTTCCCAGACACAGAATTCCTCTTCTCTGTTTACTATTTTGTAACAAGGAGTGTGGGCTAATTGCCGTTGTAAAAATCAGGAAAGCAAATAAAAGGCTTGCAGAAAGAGAAGCAAATCGGAGGAGGTAGCTGGTGTTGGCTGGTGCCTGGCTCCCCTTGCAAGTAAAAACTGCAGATCCTGTGTCTGGTGTTTTCCTTCGTTCTACTGTCTCTGCTTACAGGAATTTTCTAACAGTGGTGGAACAGGTTACAGTGATAGATGTTAAAGCCAGACAACTATGAAGGAGAGGAACCAAAAACTCCACTATGTGGAGAAAAAAAACCTCTGAGGGTCCAAGGACTGACCCTGTAACTAGGACATGGAAGTCGCTCTGGATAAGAGCGTCTGCTAAATGCCGTGAAAGTAAACGTAAACGTACAATCCTCCTGCCCTGATCCAGAGCTCTCCTGATTGTTCCAAGGTGTTATCCTCCTTCTGTTCCCTGCAATAGGAACAAATACTTAAGAACAAGAGCACCTGATCCTTTTGGATGGCAGAGTTTCTGTCGGCAGAATAATTTTTTCTCCCAGCTGAGATATCATGTCCTAGGAAATTAACTTGTTTTGTGACGGTTCTGTGACGGTAGAGGGCGCACTGCTCTGACTGCGCACACCTGGGCCTTGGTTGACCGATGTGCCTCATTGGGGGTTGGTGTTATAAGCCCCAATGAATCAGAGCAGGGCGCTGGTCATTCTGTGTGCTTACTTTTGTGTTTATTTTATGTTATCTTTTACACACGTTATTTTCCATGTGTTTAGTTTATGAGTTCTGTGCACGTTATCAGTTATTAAAGTTCAGTACGAAGCTCTCGGCTCTGCATTGATGTCCAGCCCACGACACTACATCGTTGCAGTTTTTGCATGAACTGGAGTTTAGACAGACCGGCTTTATTGCCTTCCTGAGCAAGACGTGATAGCGGCTTATCAGTTTCTTCCTCACACTGCATTGTTTCGGGTGTGCAAAGGGTTAATCAATTCGCTTACAAGCTTCTGTCAGTGCTTTCAACTCTGCTTATTAAGGAGAGCAAAGATGTGGTCAATGTTCAGCCTGGACTGTCAGAATGATTTGCAGGTTTGTAGTTTATAATTATCACTTCTCTTACCTAACACAAACTTACTGAAATTGAGCCTTCAGTCGGCCACTTGGCTTGCATATTTTTAGTATTTTCTGTCCATTGTTTGTAAAATCCTGTTTTTTTCACAAATTTTGTCAACTGGAGTCACAATTTCTGTGTCTACAAATTTAAGCCTGTTCTTTCACTTTCCCTGTCACTTATTTTTTATTATTTAAATGCAGTTGCTTTACAACACTGCTTTTTTTTGGACTTTATTTTATTTTTCTTTCTGACCATCCTGCCAGCCATATCTACTACTCTTGCTTTGGCATTTTTAAGTTCAGATTATTTTAATGACCCTGACTTTTACATTTCTCCATCTTCCTGGCTGTCGACCACAGTAAATTTATGTTCCCCCACTGCTCAGTAATTGCAACATTCATACTCTTGCACCTTCCTGGAATTTCCTATTAGTCCACACAAGAATTAATCAAACAACAGGAGTTATGCTTCTCACCTCAAACTCTCTCTCACAAACACATAAACACACAGTCTCAAAAGAACTTGTAATTTCCAGAAATATCAAACTTCCCTGTTATAATTTTAATTTTTTTCATTTTTTGCCTGTCATTTACTGGATTTGTCCTTTGGTTCATGGTTCTGAATGAGAATCTCCAATCCTTGGTATGCTTAGCCCAGTTTTGACTTTCCACATCTTTTCTACAGGTGTTTTACCTTACTTTGTCCTTCAGGAGTCTTCACTTTAGGTTTTATAACCATAATTTATTTTTGATCCTTTTGACTAATTGGTTACTTAATTTATTCACTATTTAATAATGTATTATTGATGCGTTACCTTATATTTTGTACTTTAAGAATAAACATCTCTTTATCTTCTTTTCTGGGCACTCAAACAACCTTTATCAAAGGAATTTCTGGGTGTTGGGCTGAAATTTACAACTGATCTCACAATACGGCTTTCACAAGTTTATCTAAAGACAAAGACACACATTCATTTCCTCTAGGAATACCGTTCCTGTTTCATCCTCAAACAAGCAGCAAAGGTCAATACGATCTTTCACTCCTTGTTCTCAAAACAACTTCCATATATCCTGATACTGCACAGTGTCATAACTAATACTGTAGTGTCAGTGTTAATTCTGATGCTGATGCACAGGACCAGAAGGAATAGAAACGGTTGATCTGTTGTGTCAACCCCTAAAAGGAAGCAGCCAAAAGAAGATAAAAGATGGCTGTTATTTAGAATTTCTCTGTTATGGTAAACAAACCCTGTTTATTTCTGTTAGAAATTTTACCTCATTTATTAGCTCGTGTACATTGAAGAATAAACATCTCTGGTGATATACTGATCAATATCAGAGACACTTCCAATCCTTAATTGCTTTTGTTGTCCTTTTGGGTTAAAAATATTGATGGGAAAATCATGTGCAGCACTGAACCGTTAGTGGTCAACTACTGTAATTACAGCTTAAAGAACTCAGGAGTCAGAAAATCTACCTTACACTGTATTTTGCTTTTCGTTGAACACCTTATACAGTATGTTATACACATTATGCATAAAAAATAAAGAAAATGCACATATTTAAATTAAATTTATTTCCTGCGATGGCACAGACAGACACACATAGTAAAGACCGAATTTGCCCTGTTTATTTAATCCATCTTATTCACACACCAGAGGCAGTGATGTAACTGAACCCCAATTAAAAAACTCTGTTGGTCAAAATAAGGCTTCTCCACAGTGTGGACGACCTGATGTTTCTGAAGGAAACTTCTTTCTCTAAACTCCTCCCACACTCTGAGCAGAGAAATGGTTTTTCTCCAGTTTGAATTCGTTGGTGCGTTCAGGTCACATAGCTCTTCACTTAACTGAACTCCAGATCAGCTCAATCAGACTGGATCATCTGCAGGAGCTGCTGCCACTAAGATTAACAAAAGCTCCGCCCCCTCACACAGAACCACCACTATTAGCTCTTCGACCTTCCTGGAACTCATCACTAAATTCATTAACTTTCTCTCTCCTTCCATCTTTATTTCTGGTGTGGACCACAGATGGATGGGTTCCCCTTTTGAGTCTTGGTTCCTCCCACGGTTCCTTCCTTCCATTCTGGGGAGTTTTTCTTTGCTGCTGATGTCCTTTGAAATTACTCATTTAAAACTCTTCCTGCACTGTGCAGTGATGCAGCTTTATCCAGTGTGAAGCCGCTGATGTTTTTTGAGACTTCTGTGTTGCGTAAATGTCTTCCCACACTGAGCACTGATATGGCTTTCCTCCAGTGTGAATCCTCTGATGTTCTTTCAAATTACTCAAATGATGAAAACTCTTCCCACACTCTGAGCACTGATACGGTTTCTCTCCAGCGTGAATACGTTGGTGTACTTTGGCACTATGTAGGTCTCTAAAACTCTTCCCACACTCTGAGCAGTAATACTGTTTCTCTCCAGTGTGAACACGCTGAGTTTGCAGATAAATCTATTAAAACCTTTCCCATGTTGTTGGCAACAATAAGGCTTCTCCACAGCATGGGTGACCTGGTGATTCCGGAGTTCACGTCTCTCTCTAAAACTCTTCCCACACTCTGTGCACTCATGCGGTTTTTCTCCGGCGTGAATTCGCTGGTGTGCTTGGAAGGATCTTCTCTGTCAAACTCTTCCCACACTCTGGGAGCAATGATATGGCCTGTCTCCAGTGTGAATCTGCTGATGTTCTTTTAGATGACTAGGAAACTTAGTCTAGGAAACTCTTCCCACACTCTGAACATAGATAGGGTTTCTCGCCAGTGTGAATTTGTTGGTGTTTTTGGAGATTACACTTTACAGTAAAACTCTGAGCACTGGTGAGTGTCCTTGTCTGTAATGCTCTCTGTTCCTCCAGGAGGAGTGTTTGAGGAGACAGAACTGGATGAAGTTACAGCTCTAGAGCTTCATCTGAGTTCCATATTCCCACATTTATTCTCTACCTCCTTCAGAAGTGTGTGTTTTTCCTCTTGGAGGTGTATCCTGATGTTTGTAGGAAATGAAGACTAGGAGCTGAAGAGGAGATCATATACAGGAGATCATTTATTTCTGAAAAACATAAAAGCCATTAAACCTCAGCATGAAACACTGGAAGAATCACAGATGTGGAAAACAAACTAATGTTCAGTAAATCTCAGAACTATGATGCAAATTTAGTTTAAAGTTCTGGTTCTTACAGCTCTTTTTCTTGAGGGATGAAAGTTTTACATTTACTTTTATTTACAATTTAAAACACCAGAAACAGACAAATAAAGGTTAGTCATCAGGTCTGATTCCAGAGAAGAACTGCTGCATCAGAAGTTGCTGAAAAAGTTCTGCTGGTTCTGACAAAGGTGTAAGAACACACAGTACTGCTTTGAATGGAGCTACAAACCAGACAGTACCTGGAGAAGAAACTACACCATGATGCACTTCATGCCAACAGTGTCCCATAATGGCTGTTGTGCACTTCAGCAGATTAACTGTCCCTCACACTGCAAACGCTGTTCAGTAACCGACTGAAGAACAAACAATTTAAGATGTTCCTCCAAATTCTACACATCTCAGTCCTGTTCGGCATCTGTGAAACAAACTAGTCCCATCCGCTGACCTACCGTCCAACTTAAAGGACTGATCGGCTGATCAGAAAAAAAAAAAATCTTCACGAGTGAAATACAAATAAAGCTTCATAAAGGTTTTTAAATGATTATCAAAATAAAATCATATTTGACACAGACACCTGTATTAACTATCAGTCAGGAAACACAATGTCATTCAATAAAACTAAGAGTTTGTGAAAAAATAACATTTTAAATGTTGGTTCCACATTATTCAACACTGGCTGCACAAACTGACACGTAAAGTGGAGCAGCCCAGCTATAATCTGAAAGATTTTATTTCGATCATTATTTGAGAAGAATTGAAGATCAAAATCTTTCTTGAGACAAATGTTCAGTTTTTGTTATTCAATAATCAAATTTATAGATTATGAAAAAACATCCATTAAATCAATACAGTAAAATCTCAAACTTCAATCCATTACTTCAGGAGAAGTTTAAATCACTGCAAACACTAACCTCTCCTCACTGGTGCAAACAAAGGAAGGAGTCGCTGCTTAATGACATCATTATGTAGCGACCGGAACTTCAAAATAAAAGCGGCGCATTGACAATAACCAAAACCTAAATATAAAATATAATCGGAAAAAACAACCAACATTAAAATATAACGCACAAACAAAATAAGAGCAAATAAACGGATTTCACCTGAAATAAAAATCTTGCATTTTCCCACTATTTTCTATAAATAAGTTGATAAAACATTCCTCTGTTAAACGATTTTTCCATCATAATGTGTGAAGCAATTTCGAAATTGTACCTCAGAAATTTTACATCTCATTTATTACATTTTTAATATTTCTGGTTATATTTTATTCGGTATCATTTACTCTTCAGTTTCTTTACTTATTTGGCTTTTATAGTTATAATTGTTGATGGGGAAAGTGAAAGTTTGTCATTATGAAACACAGCACAGCACATAGTGAAGTCAAGTCAAGTCAACTTTATTTATAAAGCGCTTTTTACTACTTCTGTTGTTCACAAAGCAGCTTTACAGAATCCGGTCCGAGCCCCAGTTGGATAAACCGAGGGCGACAGAGGCAGAACTCCCCAAAACAGGAGGAAGAAATCTTGGGAGAAACCAAGACTCAAAAGTGGAATCTGTCCTCCTCTGGTCAACACTGGACATAAAGAAGGGAAGAAAGATAAAAAGAAACATAGAAAGAAAGAAAGAAAGAGGAGAGAAATCTGATGATAGTAGTTTCATCAGCTTAGTGGAGAAGCTGGTGTGGTGGTGGTGGTGGTCTAGTGGGCGTGGTGGTGGTCTAGTGGTAGGGTACTTGCCTACGGACCTATGGATTCAGAGGTTCCCGGTTCGAATCCCACCTCAAGCACTACCACCTAGGGTTAGGGTTACCTAACTAGTTACCTAACTAGGTAGAGGACTCCCTGCGATGGGCTGGCGACCTGTCCAGGGTGCGTCCCCCGTCCTCGCCCTGTGTGCGCTGGGTTGGACACCAGCACCCCCCCGCGACCCCGTTTGGGACAAGCGGCAGATAATGGATGGATGGTAGAGGATTCGAACCGGGAACCTAACCCTAGTCCAGGGGGACTGTCCCTGTAATTAGGACATGTAAGTCGCTCTGGATAAGAGCGTCTGCTAAATGCCGTAAATGTAATGTATGCAGTTTAGGTTGATGTATGCAGTTAGATTGATGGAATTGATTTCTGGAAATACGTAAGCCGTCCACCTTACAGGTGAAGCCATATCAAACAGAGAGATGGGAATTAGATCTGATTTGGACTTACATTTTGGAAACTGTTAATTTATAGAGTGCACTACTGTGACTCCAGCAAAGTCGCTATTACAACCTGACTAGAAAGGACAGATCTGAGGGTTTAACAAACATGAGACACCCTGAGACACTGGCAACCCCCCACACCACCATCAACAACCCTGAGTGATGGTGTGAGACTGGTGGGCTGGCAGCACCAACATCCCAGTTTACTGTAATTCTCTGTACCATAAACCCCTGGATCTGCACCATTAACTAACAGGAAGATTCATCACTAAAACCTGACTAAACAAGTTAGTCTTTAGCCTGGACTTAAATACTGAGAGTAGGTCTGTTTCCCGGACAGTAGCTGGGGTTTTGAATGAAAAGGCTCACCCCCCCCCCCCTGTTGTTGTTTTCAAAATTCTTACCAGCACCTTCTGATCTAAGGAAGCCAGTGAAGTCTAGATAATTTCGGACTAATGTGATCAAATGTTCTAGATCTAGTGAGACTAGCTGTTGCATTCTGGACAAACTGGAGTTTATGAAGCTTTTACTGGAACATCCTGACAGCAGGACATCACAGTAATCTGGTCTGGAGGTGATAAAAGTGTGTATCAGCATTTCTGAATCATGTAGTGTGAATAGTGAAATCCCAGTCCATTGTGACGCCCAGGCTTCTGACAGTGGGTATAAGATTAACTGTCAAATTAGGAATTTCACAGGAAGCCATTGAAGTCTAGATAATATCGGACTAATGTGATCAAATTTTTATATCGGGGTGGGCAATTCTGGTCCTGGAGGGCCGGTGTCCTCCAGAGTTGAGTGAATTCCCTGCTTAAACAAACCAGGTACTGCTCACCTGATCATTGTCAAGTTTAGTGAGTGTGTTTAAGCAGGGAATACACTAAACTCTGCAGGACACCGGCCCTCCAGGACCGGAATTGCCCACCCCTGTTCTAGATCTAGTGAGACTCTAGTAGTCTGGACTAACTGGAGTTTATGAAGGCTATTACTGGAACATCCTGGCAGCTGCACATTACAATAATCTAGTTCTGAGATGATGCTTCTTCTTCTTCTCCTTCTTCTTCTCCTTCTTCTTCTTCTTCATCTTCTTTCAGCTGCTCCTATTTAGGGGTTGCCACAGCAAATGTTTCCATTTGCCACAGCAGATGTTTCCAACTGTTTCCATTTCTTACGGTCCTCGGCATCTTTCTCCTTCAAACCAACCTCCTGCATGTCCTCTCTCACCATGTCCATTAACCCCGTCTTTGGTCTTCCTTTTTTCATCTTTCCTGGCAGCTCCATCTTCAACATCCTCTTCCCAATATACTCCTTGTCCCTCCTCTGGACATTTCCAAATCAACGCAACCTCACTTCTCTAACTTTGTCTCCAGAACGTCTAACCTGAGCTGACCCTCTAATATACTAATTTCTAATCCTGTCCATCCTCATCATACCCAACAAAAATCTCAGCAACTTTAACTCTGACACCTCCAGCTCCACCTCCTGTCTTTTTGCCAGTGCCACTATCTCCAACTTGTACAACAGACCTGGTCTCACTACTGTCCGGTAAATCTTCCATTTTACTATAGCTGGTATCCGTTTGTCACAATTCACTCCAGCCACTCTTCTCCACCCATTCCACCCTGCCTACACTCTCTTCTTCACCTCTCTGCCACACTCGCCGTTACTCTGAACTGTTGATCCCAAGTATTTAAATTCCTCCACCCTTGTCACCTCTACTCCCTGCATCCTAATCACTCCACTTTCCTCCCTTTCATTCACACTCATGTATTCTGTCTTTGCCCTACTCCCTTTCTTTCAAGTCAAGTCAAGTCAAGTAGGATTTTATTGTCATTTCAGCCATATACACAGTACACAGTGAAACAAGACACAAGACAAGACACAAGACAACATAAGACACAACACGGGGCAACAAGTGCAAGACAAGACAGACAACAACAGACGGCACGACAGACAGTACATTCATCCGTGGAGGACTGCAGTGTTGTGAAACAAAGCAGCCCAGGTAGATTATGTGTAGCAGTGTGGTGGAGCAGTGTTATTGAATTTAAAGTGCAAGAGTGCAACATGACATAAATAAATAAATCTCTATAGAGCAGATCTCCATTGCTCTAGGTTGTCCTCAAGCTGCCTCTTAATCTCAGTGCAGATCACAATCATCTTCTTCTTTTTCTTTCGGCAGCTCCCGTTTAGGGGTCGCCACAGCAGATCAACTGTCTCCATTTCTTCCTATCCACTGCATCTTCCTGCTTCAAACCGACCACCTGCATGTCCTCTCTCACCACATCCATAAACCTCCTCTTTGGTCTTCCTCTTCTCCTCTTTCCTGGCAGCTCCATCTTCAACATCCTCCTTCCAATATAATCCTCGTCTCTCCTCTGGACATGTCCAAACCAATGCAACCTTGCTTCTCTAACCTTGTCTCCAAGACGTCTAACCTGAGCTGTCCCTCTAATATATTTCAATTTCAATTTCAATTTATTCTTATATAGTGCCTTTTACAACACAGTTGCCCCAAGGCACTTTACAATGGTGGTGGATGGTGGAACAGGTTACAGTAATAGATGTTAAAGCCGGACAACTACGAAGGAGAGGAACCAAAAACTCCACTATGTGGAGAAAAAAAACCTCTGAGGGTCCAAGGTCAACCGGCTACCCAACCCCCTTGGGTATACTAAAAGTACAAAGTTAGTTTGGTTTTAAACTCCAGGATCAGTGAGGAGTCCCAAGTTGCTTCCAGGTACCGATGAGCTGCCAAGCTCATACTCATTATTAATCCTGTCCATCCTCATCACACCCAACGAAAATCTCAGCATCTTTAACTCTGATACCTCCAGCTCCGCCTCCTGCCTTTTCGTCAGTGCCACCGTCTCCAACCCATACAACATAGCTGGTCTCACTACTGTCTTGTAAACCTTCCCTTTTACTCTAGCTGGTACACGTCTGTCACAAATCACTCCAACCACTCTTCTCCACCCATTCCAACCTGCCTGCACTCACTTCTTCGCCTTCTTCTCAACTCTCCACACTCGCCGTTACTCTGAACTGCTGATCCCAAGTATTTTAACTTCTACCCCTTTGTTACCTCCACTCCCTGCATCCTAACCACTCCACTTTCCTCCCTTTCATTCACACTCATGTATTCTGTCTTTGCCCTACTCATGTTCATTCCTCTCCTCTCCAGAGCATATCTCCATCTCTCCAGGTTCTCCACAAGCTGCTCCCTACTCTCACTACAGATCACAATATCATCAGCAAACATCATCGTCCACAGAGACTCCTGTCTAACCTCGTCCGTCAACCTGTCCATTACTATTGCAACCAAGAATGGGCTCAGTGCTGATCCTTGATGTAATCCAACCTCTACCTTAAATGCATCCGTCACTCCCACTGCAGATCTCACCACTGTTACACTGCCATCATGCATATCCTGAACTACTCTCACACACTTCTCTGTAACACTAGACTTCCTCATACAAAACCACAACTCCTCTCTAGGCACCCTGCCATATACTTTCTCCAAGTCCAGAAAGGCACAATGCAGCTCCTTCCGACCTTCTCTGTACTTCTCCATCAACACCCTCAGAGCAAACATTGCATCTGTGGTGCTCTTTCTCGGCATAAAACCATACTGCTGTTCACTAATCCTCACCTCTTTTCTTAACCTAGCTTCCACTACTCTTTCCCATAACTTAATGGTGTGGCTGATCAACTTTATCCCTCAATAGTTACGACAGCTCTGTGCATCACCCATATTCTTGAAGATCGGTACCAGTACACATCGTCTCCACTCCTCAGGCATCTTTTCACTTTCCAAGATTGTGTTAAACAATCTGGTCAGAAACTCAACTGCCATCTCCCCTAAACATCTCCATGCTTCCACTGTTATGTCATCTGGTCCAACAGCCTTTCCATTCTTCATCCATCACTGCCCTTCCCTTTCTTGTTTATTTGCTGCACTTCCTGGTTCACTCTTCTCACACCATCCAATCTTCTCTCTTTCTCTCATTTTCTTCATTCATCAGCCCCTCAAAATATTCCTTCCATCTGCTCAACACGCTCTGTTCACCTTGAGTATGTTTCCATGTCTTTAATCGACCTGACCTGCTGCACATCTTTCCCAGATCTGTCTCTCTGTCTAGCCAATCGGTAAAGGTCCTTTTCTCCCTCTTTACTGTCCAACCTCTCATACAATTCACCAAACACCTTATCTTTGGCCTTCACCACTGCTTTCTTCACCCTGCGGTTCATCTCCTTGTACACCTGTCTACTTTCTTCATCTCTCTGACTGTCCCATGTCTTCTTTGCCTCCCTCTTCTTTTGAATACATTCCTGGACTTCTTGGTTCCATGACCAGGTTTCCTTATCATCCTTCTTCCTTCCAGATGTCACACCAAGTACATTTCCAGCCATCTGCCTTATCACGTCTGCAGCAGTTTCCCAGCAATCCGGTAGCTCTTCAACACCTCCCAGTGCCCGGGTTAACTCCTGCCTGAAATCCACCTTGCAGTCCTCCTCCTTCAGCTTCCACCACTTGATCCTGGACTCTGCCCTCACTTTCCTCCTCTTCTTGACCTCCTTGACCTCCCCTGGGTACACTCTCTATCACTTCATCTAACTCACTCCATAATTTTTCCTTCTCTTCCATCTTACAACCAACTTGTGGAGCATAAGCACTAACAACATTCATTATCACACCTTCAACTTCCATCACCCTCCCTGACACCCTCTTCACTTCCAAAACACTCTCCACATACTCTTCCTTCAGGATAACACCTACCCCATTCCTCCTTCTATCCACACCATGGTAGAACAGTTTATACCCTCCTCCAATACACCTGGTCTTACTATCCTTCCATCTAGTCTCTCACTCACAGATCAACCTTCCTTCTCTCCATCATATCAGCTCATTCTCTACCTTTACCAGTCCTGCTGCCAACATTCAAAGTCCCTACCCTCACTTCCACTCTCCTCTTCTTCTTTCTCTCCTTCTCCATTGGGACATGCCTTCCTCCTTTTCTTCTTCTTCTTCTCCTTTGGCCAACAGTAGTCCAGTGTCCACCAGTAGACTAAACCTGTCTACCACCCTGTAGACTAACAGTACTGGTGGTGGTCGTTGTTAACCTGGGCCTCGACCGATCCAGTATGGAATTTTGTATCGTTGTCCGCATATTGATTTGGCAAAGACACTGGATGCCCTTCCTGATGAAACCCTCCCCATTTAACTGGGCTTGGGACCGGCACAAAGAAATACACTGGCTTGTGCATCCTTAGTGGCTGGGTTAGTGCAGATCACAATATCATCAGCAAATATCATCCTAGTCAGGGACTCTTGTCATGGCCGGCACGTACAGAGCGGAGCCCTGCCCCCACCTCGGACACTCAGACCACATCTCTGTTCTGCTGATCCAGCGTACCCATCGTCAGGTGTGTGAGGCCCACCCTGAAGCAGGTGAAGACCTGGCCCACAGGAGCAATGTCTGCTCTTCAGGACTGCTTCGACTGCTTTGAACACACCAACTGGGACATGTTTAGGGAGGCTGCAACCTACGGTGACTCCATCAACCTGGAGGAGTACACAGCTTCAGTGACTGGGTACATCAGCAAGTGCATTGAGGATGTTACTGTTTCCAAGTTCATCATCACGCGACCAAACCAGAAGCCATGGATGACTGCGAAGGTGCGCAGACTACTGAGAACCCGGGACAAAGCCTTCAAGTCGGGGGACAAGGCTGCCCTAAGAAAAGCGAGGACGAATCTGTCTCGGGCCATCAGAGCAGCCAAGCAAATTTACGCACGGAGAATCCATGGCCACTTCGAAAACACCAATGACACATGGCTCATGTGGCAGGGCATTCAGGCCCTCACCAACTACAGGACATCTCCACCTGCCTGTGACGGAGACTCCTCCCTCCCAGATGCATTTAACCGCTTCTATGCACGGTTTGATGCGGCAAACAACACAGTAATCACCCCTCCTCCAAACGACCACGTTCTCTGTCTGACCACGGCCAAGGTGAGAAGATCTCTACTAAGAGTCAACCCACAGAAAGCTGCTGGTCCAGGCAACATTCAAGGTTGTGTGCTCAGAGGATGTGCAGAACAGCTGGCAGATGTTCTCACTGACATCTTCAACATCTCTCTGAGCACCACTGTTGTTTCAAGGTGCTTCAAGTCCACCAGCATCATCCCGGTGCCAAAGAAATCATCTGTCTCCTGCCTCAATGACTATCGTCCCGTCGCACTCACACCCATCATCATGAAGTGCTTCGAGAGGTTGGTCATGAGGCACATCAAGACTCAAATCCCCTCCTCACTGGATCCCCTGCAGATTGTGTACCGTCCCAACCGCTCAATGGACGATGCAATCTCCACCACCCTCCATCTGGCCCTTTCTCATCTGGACAGAAAGTACAGTTACGTTAGAATGATGTTCATTGATTACAGTTCAGCATTCAACACCATCATCCCTCAGCATCTGAGTGAGAAGCTGAGGCTGCTGGGCCTGAACACCTCCCTCTGTAACTGGATTCTGGACTTCCTTACTGGGAGACCCCAGTCAGTCAGGATCAGTAGCAGCACCTCCAAAACCATCACGCTGAGCACAGGGTCCCTCAGGGCTGTGTGCTCAGCCCACTGCTGTTCACACTGATGACCCACGACTGTGCAGCCAAGCACAGCTTGAACCACATCATCAAATTCGCTGATGATACAACCGTGGTGGGTCTGATCAGCGGTGGTGACAAGGCAGCGTATAGAGAGGAGATACAACAGCTGAATCAACAAACTGTCTCTGAACGTCAACAAGACTAAAGAGATGGTTGTTGACTTCAGGAGACCACGTCGGGCCCACGCTCCACTGAATATCAACCTCACCTGTGGAGTTTCTTGGTGCTCACTTAACAGATAACCTCACGTGGTCCCTCAACACCAATTCCATCATGAAGAAAGCCCAGCAGCGTCTCTACTTCCTGCAAAGACTAAAGAAAGCCCATCTTCTTCCACCCATCCTCACCATCTTCTACATTGGAACCATCGAGAGCATCCTGTGCAGCTGCATCACTGCCTGGTATGGGAACTGCAACGTCTTATACCAACAGTAGCCCAGTTTCTACCAGCACCCTGTAGGCTAACAGCACTGCTGGAGGTCATTGTAAATCCGGGCCTTGACCAATCCGGTATGGAAGTCTGTATCGTTGTCCACATATTGATTTGTTTTACACTGGATGCCCTTCCTGACGTAACCCTCCCCATTTATCCAGGCTATGGACAGGCACGATGAAATACACTGGCTTGTGCATCTCTAGTGGCTGGGTTCATGGACCAGCCATCGTAGAGTAGAGTAGAGTAGAGTAATCTTTTATTATCCCACGAATGGGAAATTTGGGTGTTACAGGGCTCTTATAAAAGTGACAGATGTATAGAAAAGGAATAGGAAAAAAAAAGATATATAAAAAATAGAGACATAAGGAAAGAGGAAAGAGGAACAAGTACAGGAGAAGTACAGGAGCTATAAAAAATAAATAATAAATTATCTATCTATATAAATATATATACATATACATATCTACACAGAGAATTAGGTGACCATATATACAGTACACAGTAATAATACACGATAATAAATAAGTTTTAAATAAGTTATAAATATATATAAATAAACACGTAGCAAGATATAAATGTAATAATAATAATAATAATAATAATATACAACACAATAATAATACTAATACTAATACTAATAATACACATTAATATACATTAATAATAATATATAATATAATATAATATATAATAATTTATAATAATAAAACAAGCAATGTAATGAAATGTAATGTTATGATGATGAGTTGTGGAGTCTTATTGCAGCAGGTAGGAATGACCTGCGGTAGCTCCTTCTCACGCTGCGGGTGTAACAGTCTGCTGCTGAACGAGCTGCTCAGTGCTCGTACAGTCTCGTGTAGGGGGTGGGAGGTGTTGTCCATGATGGATGTTAGTTTGGAGAACATCCTCTCCTCCCCTACCTGCTCAATGGACTTGAGCGGGCAGTCCAGGACAGAGCTGGCCCTCTTGACCAGTTTGTTTAGTTTCCCTCTGTCCCTCACTGCGACTCTTCCACACCAGCAGACCACAGCGTAAAAAACAGTTGACGCTACCACAGAGTCATAGAATGTCCTCATGAGATTTCTGTTTACTCCAAAGGACCTCAGCCGCTTCAGCAGGTATAGATGACTCAGGGCCTTTTTGTACAGAGCATTAGTGGTAGTGGACCAGTCCAGTTTATTGTTGATGTGGACACCCAGGTATTTGTACTCCTCCACTGTCTCATTGCACAAACCCTGGATGTCCACCGGTGTGATGGAGGGTGACTTCCTGCGAAAGTCAATCACCAGCTCCTTCGTCTTGCTGGCATTGATGCGCAGATGATTTTTATTGCACCATCTGACGAAGTCACTGATGACCCCCCTGTATTCCTGCTCATTCCCCTCCAACACACGACCAACAATAGCGGTGTCGTCCGAGAACTTCTGCAGGTGACAGGTGTCCGTGTTATATTTAAAGTCCGCTGTGTACAATGTGAAGAGGAAGGGGGCGAGGACTGTTCCTTGTGGGGCTCCAGTGCTGCAGACCACCACCTCAGACACACATTCCTGGAGTCTCACATACTGGGGCCTATTGGTGAGGTAGTCAATAATCGTGCCATGGATCGTGCCACTCCATGGGTGGTGGTGGTCTAGTGGTAGGGAACTTGCCTATGGATCAAAGGCTCAAAAGGTCCCAGTTTCAAATCCCACCTCAAGCACTACCACCACTGGGTCCCTGAACAAGACCCTTAACTGTTTAATTGCTTCAGGGGGGACTGTCCCTGTAATCAGGACATGTAAGTCGTTCTGGATAAGAGTGTCTGCTAAATGCCGTAAATGTAAATGTATAAATATCTTAAATATTCACACGCACATAAATACAAACTATATAATTAAAATTTATTTTTTTTAAAAATTTAAAAAGTAGGGCAGTGGTGGCCTAGTGGTTAGGGAGTTGACCCTGCATCGGAAGATTGTGGGTTCAATTTTCTCACCAGTAGGTTGCCCTGAGGTACCATTGAGCAAGGTATCGTCCCCGTCACTGCTCCCCGGGCGCTTTCAATAGCTGTCCACTGCTGCACAGTGTTTGCATGGGTTAAATGCAGAGGTCCAATTTTGTTGTGGTTCACTGTGTGCTGTGCTGTGTCCTCGCAATGACAAGGGTTGTCACTTTGACTATTCACTTTCATCTTTTTGAGGTGATAAATGCAAGTATCAGTATTTCTGCATCATGTAGTGTGAGTGAGCTTCTAAGTTTAGTAATGTTTTTAAGGTGAAGGAAAGCTATTTTATATAATATTTCCACTGTGTGTATCCAGAGAAAGATCTCAGTCCATTGTGAAGCCATGGCTTTTGATAGTGGGTTTAAGATTAACTGTAAAATTAGCAAAACCTAGCTTTAAACCTGAAATATTTGTCTCTAGTAATTTCAGGACCAAGCAAAAGAACATCTGTCTTTTGGTGGCTGACCAGGTAGAGTGGTGGTGGTCCAGTGGTAGGATACTTGCCTATAATAACTTTGACTGTATACGACTCCAGCTGAATGGACTTATAGCTCAAGAGGTCCCAGGTTCAAATCCCCCCTCTACCACCACTGGGTCCTTCGCAGGATACTTGCCTATGGACCTATGGCTCAAGAGGTCCCAGGTTCAAATCCCACCTCTACCACCACTGGGTCCTTGAGAACATGGTTAGAACATGGAAGTTGCTCTGGATAAGAGCGTCTGCTAAATGTCATGACCAAGGGTCTGTCTCCTTACTGGTCCTCCTGGACCTGCAGTGTTTGAACCATTGATTCTCCTTGTTTAAATCATAACCGAACCGTTATCAACCTGGTTCAGTAATCCAGAAACATGGAATCAGCGTTATATATTTCAGCAAATTAAAAAAGACTGAGGATTGTAGAAGAGAAACAAAACAGTGGACATCACTCCATTTTCTGGTGTTAAATTCTGAAAAGACAGATGTTCTTTTGCTTGGTCCTAAAACTGCTAGAGAAAAACTTTCAGGTTTAACTTGACTGAAACACGCAATGGCTGCTCTGGGGTCCAAACTTTGGTGCTAAAGTCTGTTAAAAAGTCTTTCACCTGACGGGAGCTCGGCGTGCTGTCGAAGACCAGGCCTTCAGTCCCCGAGATCGCCTGCTGTACCTGGCCGACTGAGAGGACAATCAAAAGCAGTGCGAGAGGAAACAGAAATGCGGCAAGCGCGCTGGGGTCCGGGCTCAGCTAAAGGCTAACGTTAGCTGACCGGCTATCCTGTCCCATCCCTCGCCAATGTCCGCTCCCTGGATAATAACTTTCACTGTATACGACTCCAGCTGAACACCTCCAGCACTACCACCACTGGGTCCCTGAGCAAGACCCTTAACCCTGAATTGCTCCAGGGGGACTGTACCTCTGAAGGGTGGGTAGGGTGGCAGTAGTCTAGTGGTAGGGTACTTGCCTACGGACCTCTGGATCAAGAGGTCCCCGGTTCGAATCCCACCTCTGGGACTACCACCACTGGGTCCCTGAGCAAGACCCTTAACCCTGAGTTGCTCCAGGGGGACTGTCCCTGTAATTAGGACATGTACGTCACTCTGGATAAGAGCGTCTGCTAAATGCCGTAAATGTAAAGACCTGGCCCACATGAGCCATCTCTGCTCTTCAGGAATGCTTTGAGCACAACGACTTGGACCTGTTTAAAGAGGCTGCAACCTACACAGCTTCAGTGACTGGCTACGTCAGCAAGTGCATTGAGGATGTTATTGTCTCCAAGTGTATCATCACGCGACCAAACCAGAAGCCATGGATGACTGCGGAGGTGCGCAGACTCCTGAGGACCCGGGACAAAGCCTTCAAGTCAGGGGACGAGGCTGCCCTAAGAACCTGTCTCGGGCCATCAGAGCAGCCAAGCGTGCTCACGCACTGAGAATCCATGGCCACTTCAAAAACACCAGTGACACGCAGCACATGTGGCAGGGCATTCATGCAATCACCAACTACAGGACATCTCCACCTGCCTGTGACAGTGACTCTTCCTTCCCAGATGTTCTATGCAAGGTTTGATGCAGCGAACAACACAGAAATGAGGAAGACCATCCCTCCTTTCTCTGGCCACGGCTGGGGTGAGAAGATCTCTACTGAGAGTCAACCCACGGAAAGCTGCTGGTCCAGACAACATTCAAGGTCGTGTGCTCAGACAATGTGCAGAACAGCTGGCAGATGTTCTCACCGACATCTTCAACACCTCTCTGAGCACCACTGTTGTTCCTAGGTGCTTCAAGACCACCAGCATCATCCCAGTGGCAAAGAAATCATCTGTCTCCTGCCTCAACGACTATCGTCCCGTTGCACTCACACCCATCATCATGAAGTGCTTCGAGAGGCTGGTCATGAGGCACATCAAGATTCAGATCCCTTCCTCACTAGATCCCCTGCAGTTTGCGTATCATCCCAACCACTCACCGGATGAAGCAATCTCCACCACCCTCCATCTGGCGCTTTCTCATCTGGTCAGAAAGGACAGTTATTTCAGAATGTTGTTCATTAATTACAGTTCAGCATTCAACACCATCATAGAATAGGCTTAGAATAAAATAGGCTTTATTGTCATTGTACAAATGTACAAAGAAATTGTGGAGATTTCTCAATGCATTATAAAATATAAAAATATAAAAGCAAACACATATATAAGTGGAAAAAAAGTGAAGTGAAAGTGACAACCCTTGTCATTGCAAGGTCAAAGCACAGCAGACAATGAACCACAACGAAATTGGACCTCTGCATTTAACCCATGCACACTCAAACACCGTGCAGCAGTGGGCAGCTATTGAAAGTGCCCAGGGAGCAGTGACAGGGATGGCACCTTGCTCAAGGGTACCTCAGGGTTAGGGTTAGGGTTAGGGCTAACGCCCTAACCACTAGGACACCACTGCCCCATAAATAATATATAAATAATATATATATATATAAATATATAAATATAAAAGCAAACACAATAAAAAAACACAAACATTTCACAATTTATCAGTTCAAACAGATGATGGGCGGGATGTGAGGAATCTTCAATGATGGACTTAATTTTCTTGCGGCAATAAGATGTGGATATTTCAGATATGGAGGGTGAGGGGCAGCCGATAATTTTTTGAGTGGCATTTATGACTCCCTGCACAGCCTTCCTGTTCTCAACTGTGGAACCCATATACCATGCTCCCAAACAGTATGTGAGTACACTCTCCATGGAAGAGTGATAGAAGGCCAGCAGCACCATCCTGTCCAGCTTGTTTTTCCTAAGGACACACAGGAAATATAATCGCTGTTGAGCCGTCTTCACTAGAGCTTTGGTGTAGTGAGTCCAGGATAGGTCAGCTGAGATGTAGATGCCCAGGAACTTGAGGGAAGTGACAATTTCCACACGTTCTCCATCTATGAGCAGAGGGATGTGGTCATGCTTGTGCTCCCTTAAGTCCATGACCAGTTCTTTAGTTTTGAGGACATTCATTGACAGATTATTCAGCAGAGGGACAATTTCTCCACCTCAGCCCTGTATGCTGTCTCATCTCCATCTGAGATGAGCCCCACCTCAGTGGTATCATCTGCATATTTGATGATGGCATTTGTTGTGTGGGTTGAAGTGCAGTCGAAGGTGTACAGGGCGTACAGTAGAGGACTCAGCACACAGCCCTGGGGAGAGCCAGTGCTTAGTGTGAGTGAGGAAGAGAGGTGATGCCCAAGTCTGACGGATTGAGGACGGTGTTTGAGAGATTGTTTTATCCATCTGCAGGTGGGAAGGGGGATCTATAAGAGTATTAGTTTATTGATTAGAATGTCCGGGATGAGTGTGTTGAACGCTGAGCTGTAGTCCACGAAGAGCATCCTCACGTAGCTCTTCCGGTTCTCCAGGTGACTCAGTTTGCGCTTCGTGTAGCGTGACAGTGACAGCATCTTCAGTGGATCGGTTCGCTCTGTAGGCAAACTGGTAGGGATCCAAGGTCAGAGGAAGGCAATTTCTGATGTGCTGGGAGACCAGTCGCTGTAAGCACTTCATGATTACAGACGTGAGAGCTATGGGTCTGTAATCATTGAAACTGTCTATGGCAGTTCTTTTTGGGACGGGAATGATGGTGGAGGCATTCAGGCATGTAGGTACCATGGCGAGAGTCAGAGACAGGTTGAACAGCTTGGTGAGGATCCCTGTCAACTGGTCTGCACATGCCATGAACACTGCCCCTGGGATGCCATCAGGTCCAGCAGCTTTCCTGGGGTTTACTGCCCTCAGGGTTTTCTTCACCTCGTGCTCTTGGAGAGAGAGAAGGTGGGGGTCACAATTAGGGGGGCAGCGGGTGCTGGATTGAATTGGTCTCAAAGCAGGCATAGTAATTGTTCAACTCCTCTGCCAGTGTGCTGCTGCTGTTGGAGGGTGAGGGACTCCGTCCTCTATAGTTGGTAAGGGCCTGGATGCCCCTCCACATCTGCCATGGGTTGTTATCCAACAGATAGCCCTCCATCTTCCCCCTGTAGGCCTTCTTTGCCAGATGGATGCCTCTCCTCAGGTTAGCTCTGACAGTGCTGTACAGTGAGCTGTCCCCACTCCTGAAGGCTGAGTTTCGAGCTCTAATTAGGTCCTGAACATCTCTCATCATCCAGGGTTTCCTGTTTGGAAAAACCCAGATACGTTTATTTACTGACACGTTCTCTACACAGCTCCTTATGTAGAAGAGGATGGTCTCTGTATGTATCTCAAGGTCCTGGTGTTCAAAGATGTTCCAGTCAGTATGAGCAAAGCAATCTTGTAACTGAAGATGGGCATTTCCAGGCCAGGTTTTAATGGTCAATGTCTTTGTGTGTATTTGTTTCCTTTGTGGAGTGTAGGCCGGGATAAGGAGCAGTGAGAGGTGATCAGATCGTCCCAGGTGGGGGAGGGGTGTTCCTCTATAGGCATGCTAAATGTTGGAGTAAACATGATCCAGTGTCTTTCCCCCCCCCTAGTAGGACACTTAACATGCTGGTAGAAATTAGGAAACACTGTCCGAAGGCATGCTTGATTAAAGTCCCCCGCTATTATGTGAACACCGTCAGGATGAGCCCGCTGTTGTTTGTTTAATATGCGTTGAAGCTGGCTTAGCGCTGAGCTAACATTAGCATCTGGCGGGATATAAACAGCAGTAATGATGATCACTGTTAGCCCCCTTGGCAGATAGAACGGTCTGCACTGGACAGACATGGCCTCTAGTTCCGGCGAGCAGTGGCTGTCTATTTTCCTGCTGTTGAAACACCAGTTCTCCAGCACGTACACACAGAGTCCTCCTCCCGGCTCTTTCCGGAGGCTTCGCTGCGATCCTGGCGGTGTATGGTACAGCCTGCTAACTCCACCGTAGCATCGGGGATTTGCGGGTGTAGCCAGGATTCTGTTATTATCATCAAACAACACTCACGTATAAGGCAGCTGTAGGCAATCTGTGACTGTAGCTCATCCATCTTGTTTGCGAGGGATCTGGCGTTTGTGAGGTACAGAGATGGTCATGGGGGTTTGTGCGGATGTTTCCGCAGCTGAGCCAGCGGTCCAGCTCTACATCCCCGTTTTTGCTTCCTCTCTCTGCGCCGCCTCCGTCGCCTGCTGAGTCCGATAACAATCCATGGAGCGCCCAGCGGTCTCTGTAACTCCGATGGTGTATTATAAGTCCGTTTAAAGGTGTTTGTTGTACCAGTTATTGCAGTGTTAAACTGAAATCCAATTTCAATCAGGTCTCTTCGGCTGTGGACGACGTGTGCAAGAGACCTGATAAAAAAGTATAATAAATACAAAAAAATAAAATAAAAATAGGGAAAAATGCATTAGTGTGGGGAGCCTCCAGCCGCTGCATCCGTGCGTGCATTTACATTTACACAGGCCTCAGCATCTGAGTGAGAATCTGAGGCTGCTGGGCCTGAACACCTCCCTCTGTAACTGGATCCTGGACTTCCTGACTGGGAGACCCCAGTCAGTCAGGATCTGTAGCAGCACCTCCAACACCATCACGCTGAGCACAGGGTCCCTCAGGGCTATGTGCTCAGCCCACTGCTGTTCGCATTGATGACCCACGACTGTGCAGCCAAGCAGCTCCAACCACATCATCAAATTCACTGATGATACAACCGTGGTGGTTCTGATCAGCGGTGGTGACGAGGTGGTGTACAGAGAGGAGATAGAACAGCTGACGGACTGGTGTAGAATCAACAACCTGTCTCTGAACGTCGACAAGACTAAAGAGATGGTTGTTGACTTCAGGAGACCATGTTGGGACCACGCTCCACTGAATATCAACACCTCACCTGTGGAGAGGGTCCAGAACACCAAGTTTCTTGGTGTTCACTTAACAGACAACCTCACGTGGATCCTCAACACCAACTCCATCACGAAGAAAGCCCAGCAGTGTCTCTACTTCCTACACAGACTGAGGAAAGCCCATCTCCCATGACCCATCCTCACCATCTTCTACAGAGGAACCATCGAGAGTATCCTGAGCAGCTGCATTACTACCTGGTATGGGAACTGCAATGTCTCAGACCACAAGTCCCTACAACGGGTAGTGAGAACAGCTGAGAAGATCATCGGTGTCTCTCTGCCTTCTGTACAGGACATTTTCTCCACTCGCTGCATCCGCAAAGCAACCAGCATTGTGGATGATCCCTCCCGTCCCACACTCTCTTCTCCCTCCTGCCATCTGGGAAAAGGTTCCGCAGCATACAGGCCTCCGCTTCCAGGATGAGAAACAGATTCTTCCCCCTGGCCATCAGACTTTTGAACTGATAATCACATTACCACTGCTATACTAGTTACTTATTACTTAGTATTTATCTTTTGTATTGGCACTTTAATCACAACACTGCTGCTCCAGCACACTGCCAACAATATGTGCTGCTTTGTTCTGTAACGCTGCAGCTATCCGTCAAATGAATGTACTGAATGTACTATTGATCTATTGTTCTGTCTGTTGTTGTCTGCACTTGTCTGTTTGTCTTGTCAAGTGTCTTATGTCATCTTATGTGTAGCACCAGGGTCCTGGAGGAACGTTATTTTGTTTCACTATGTTCTGTGTATGTGGTTGAAATGACAATAAAAACCTACTTGAATTGACTTGACTAAACTTAAAGGCTCACTCACACTACGATGCAGAAACACTAATACAGACTTTTATCGCCTCAAGAACAAATTACTGTAATGTCCTGCTGACAGGATGTTCCAGTAAAACCTTGATAAACTCCAGTTAGTCCAGAAGAAAACAGAGTATCGACTTCTCTTTATTATATTAAAATAAAATAAAAAATTTCTTCAATCGATTGGTACATTTTATTGCATTACATGCTGGAATGATACATTTTGCGATGTATTATATGTATGCTATATATTACAATGACAACGTAATTATTGTATTTGTTAATAAATAAAACATTAAAAAAAATACATTTAATTACTTTTGATAAATTTAAACCGTAAGTCTCCTTCGTGTTCTTGGTGATTTCAGTTTGTGGTGACCCCTAAAAGGAAGCTGCCAAAAGAAGAGGAAGATAAAAAGATGGCTGTTATTATTAAGAATTTCTCTGTTATGGTAATCAACCCTGTTTATTTGTTTGAAATTATACCTCATTTATTAGCTTGTGTACATTGAAGAATAAACATCTCTGGTGATATACTGATCAATATCAGAGACACTTCTAATCCTTAATTGCTTTTGTTGTCCTTTTGGGTAAAAATATTGATGGGAAAATCATGTGCAGCGCTGAACCTCTAGTGGTCAACTACTGTAATTACAGCTTAAAGAACTCAGGAGTCGGAAAATCTACCTTGCACTGTATTTTGCTTTTCGTCGAACAGTACAGTATGTTATACACATTATGCCTAAAAAATAAAGAAAATGCACATATTTAAATGAAATTAAATTCCTGTAATGGCACAGACGGACACACACACACAGTACAGACTGAATTTGCCCTGTTTATTTAATCCATCTTATTCACACACCAGAAGCAGTGATATAACTGCACCCCAGGGACACTACAGGCACTAACGGACTCTTTTATACTAACTCATACTTTACCGGAACTCATCATTTAACTGATTAAATGTGAAATGCATTTTCTTTCTTTCCTTCATAATTTCTGATGTGGACCAAAGGACAATGAATTCCCCTTGTGAGTCTTGGTTCCGCACAAGGTTCCTTCCTTCCATTC
This sequence comes from Hepsetus odoe, assembly GCA_017165825.1. NCBI lineage: Eukaryota > Metazoa > Chordata > Actinopteri > Characiformes > Hepsetidae > Hepsetus > Hepsetus odoe. Next base: position 645,213 of record CM029378.1, read on the forward strand.
TGGGAAGTTTTTACCTTGCTTCTACTGCTGATGTTCTTTGAAATGGCTCATATATTTAAAACTCTTCCCGCAGTCTGTGCAGTGATGCAGTGTTTATCCAGTGTGAATCCGCTGATGTACTTTCAAATTACCCGAATGATTAAAGCTCTTCCCACACTCTGAGCACTGAAACCGTTTCTCTCCAGTGTGAACACGTTGGTGTACTTGGGCGGTATGCAGGTCTCTAAAACTCTTCCCACACTCTGAGCAGTAATACGGTTTTTCTCCAGTGTGAATACGCTGATGAGTTTGGAGACAAATCTTTCTATTAAAACCTTTCCCGCACTGTTGGCAATAATAAGGCTTCTCCACAGCGTGGGTGATCAGGTGTTTCCGGAGGACACGTCTCTCTCTAAAACTCTTCCCACACTCTGAGCACTGATATGGTTTCTCTTCAGTGTGAACGCGTTGATGTTTTCTGAGGGCATCTGCGGCTCTAAAACTCATCCCACACTCTGAGCAGTGAAATGGTTTTTCTCCAGTGTGAATTCGTTGATGTACTTTTAAATGACTCGGACAATTAAAACTCTTCCCACACTCTGAACATGGATAGGGTTTCTCTCCAGTGTGAATGCGTTGGTGTACTTTGAAATAACCCATATCTCTAAAACTCTTTCCGCACTCTGAACACTGATACGGTTTCTCTCCAGTGTGAATTTGTTGGTGTTTTTGGAGATAGCGCTTTAAAGGAAAACTCTTCTCACACTCTGAGCACTGATACGGCTTCTCTCCAGTGTGAATTTGTTGGTGTTTTTGGAGATGGTACTTTGCAGGAAAACTCTTCCCACACTCAGAACACTGATGAGTGTCCATCTTGTCTGTAATGTTCTCTGTTCTTCCAGGAGGAGTGTTTGAGGAGACAGAACTGGATGAAGTTGCATCTCTGGAGCTTCTTATGAGTTCCATATTCCCACTTTAATCATCTCCCACTTTCAGAAGTGTGTGGCTTTCCTCTTGGAGGTGTTTCCTGATGCTTTATAGGAAATGAAGACTAGGAGCTGAAGTGGAGATCATATACAAGAGATCATATATTTCTGAAAGAGGAAAAGAAAATACATTAGACCTCAACATGCAACAGTGGAAGAATCACAGATGTAGAAAACAGGATGTTCAGTAAACATTAAATTTAGTTTAAACTAAACTCAAATTTAGTTTGATGTTCTGGTGCTTGCAAATGTTTCTCATATGAGGGATGAACATTTATAAGTGGGGGAAAGACTTTACATTTCCAATTCTCTTGTTTACAACATTAAAACAATAGACTCAAACATTGATGATCTGATAAGAGTGCTCTACTTTGAACACTAAACTTCACTGACAGTGTCCCATAACAGCCATGTCCTCTTTCAGCAGGTTAACGGTGCCTCACACTGCAAACACTGTTCAGGAACCGATTGAAGAACAAAGAGTTTAATATGTTCCTCCAAATTCCTGATATCTCAATCCTATCCATCATCTGTGGGACAAAGTCAGTCAGTCAGTCAATCAGTAGGAGCACCTCCAACACCATCACGCTGAGCACAGGGTCCCTCAGGGCTGTGTGCTCAGCCCAGTGCTATTAACACTGATGACCCACGACTGTGCAGCCAAGCACAGTTACAACCATATCATCTAATTCATCTTAAAAATAAATAAATAAATAAATAATAATATAAAATAAAATAAAAAATTAAAAAAAAACGTATGGTGTATCCTTGTTACAAGGGCTCTTAGTCAGTTACTTAGGTGGTACTAGCTAATCAGCAGTTACTGATCTGTGCTGGTTACCAAGATGATGATCTATTGTGGAAATAAAGCACTGTTGTAAGTCGCTCTGGATAAGAGCGTCTGCTAAATGCCGTAAATGTAAATGTAATTCGCTGATGACACAACCGTGGTGGGTCTGATCAGTGGTGGTGATGAGGTGGCGTACAGAGAGGAGATAGATCAGCTGGTACAGAACCAACAACATTTACAGCATTTATCAGACGCTCTTATCCAGAGTGACTTACATGTCCTGATTACAGGGACAGTCCCCCCCGGAGCAATTCAGGGTTAAGGGTCTTGCTCAGGGACCCAGTGATGGCAGTGCTTGAGGTGGGATTCGAACCTGGGACCTCGAGTCATAGGTCTGTAGGCAAGTAGACTACCGCCACCACAACAACCTGTCTCTGAACGTCGACAAGAATAAAGAGATGGTTGTTGACTTCAGAAGACCACGTTGGGACCACGCTCCACTGATTATCAACACCTCACCTGTGGAGATGGTCCAGAGCACCAAGTTTCTTGGTGTTTACATAACCAACAACCTCACGTGGAGCCTCAACACCAACTCCATCACGAAGAAAGCCCAGCAGCGCCTCTACTTCCTGCACAGACTGAGGAAAGCTCATCTCCCACATTCCATTGTCACCATCTTCTACAGGGGAACCATCGAGAGCATCCTGAGCAGCTGCATTACTACCTGGTAAGGGAACTGCAACGTCTCAGTCCCTACAACAGGTAGTGAGAACAGCTGAGAAGATCATCGGTGTCTCTGCCCTCTGTACAGGACATCTTCACCACTCGCTACATCCGTAAAGCAACCAGCATTGTGGATGATACTTCTCACCCGTCCCACACTCTCTTCTTCCTCCTGCCATCTGGAAGAAGGTTCCGCAGCATACAGGCCTCCACTACCAGGATGGGAAACAGTTTCTTCCCCCTGAACATCAGAGTTTTAAACCACTTATATCTTCATACTTATTTATCTATCTATCTATTAACTATTTATTTTTATTGCACATCTGCACTTTATCTATAACGCTGCTCAGTTACACTTTGTTGCTTCGTCACACTGCCCGAAAACCTGGGCGGTTTTGTTTCATAACACTGCGGCCCTCTGACGGATGAATGTACTGTCTATTGTACGGTCTGTTGTGCTGTCTGTTGTCTGCACATGTTGCCTTGTCTTGTGTCTTATGTTGTGTCTGATGTTGTCATATGTGTAGCTCCAGGGTCCTGGAGGAACATTATTTTATTTCACTATGTTCTGTGTATGTGGCTGAAATGTCAGTAAAATCCTACTTGACTTGCAACTAGTCCCCTCCACTGACCAACCGTCCAACTTACAGGACTGATCTGCTGCTAATGTCCTACTATCACACAAAAATGTTCACGAGTCAAATACAAATAAAGCTTCGTTCAAGTTTTTAAATGATTATCAAAATAAATTCATATTATTTTACACAGACACCTGTATTAAATATCAGTCAGGAAATACAATATCTTTCAATTAAACTAAGCTTAAAAACTGGGACCACTTGAGCCATAGGTCCGTGGGCAAGAACCCTACCACTAGACCACCACCATCAACACTGGCTGCACAAACTGACATGGAAAGTGGAGCAGCCCAGCTATAATCTGAAAGATTTGATTTTGATCATTATTTGACAAGATTTCAAGATCAGAATCTTTCCTGAAACAACTGTTCTGTTTGATTTAATCGCTCAACGTTCAGTTTTTCTTACTCAATAATCAAATTTATAGATGTTTTTTTTTTTAAAAAACATCCATTAAATCAATACAGTGAAATCTCAAACTTTAACCCATTAAATCAGGAGAAGTTTAAATCACTGTAAGCACTAACCTCTCCTCACTGGCGCCAACAAAGAAAAGAATTGCATCTAAACGACATCATTAGATAGCGACCGGAACTTCAAAATAAAAGCGGAGCACTAACTATAACCAAAACCAAAAATCTCAAATATAATCGGAAAAAAACACAACGAACATTAAAAAAAAGAAGAAAATAAGAGAATAATAATAACAAAATAAGAGAATATAAACGGATTTAACCTTAAATAAAGATCTTGCACCCCCTCCCCATAAATAAGTTCATAAAAGATTCCTCTTTTAAAATAAGTAATTTTTTCATTATGGTGTGTGAAGTAATTTCGAAATTTTACTTCAAATGTTACACCTCATTTATTACATTTATAAATACTGGTGGTGATATTTTATTCAGTGTCATATACACGTCACTTACGTTATTTGGCTTTTAAGTTAGAAATGTTGATGGGGAAAGTGACAATTTGTCATTATGAAACTCAGCACAGCGCAGAGCGAAACACAACACAATGCATTTTCTGCTTTTCATCCATACACACTGAACGTATTTAAAGCATCCATGGAGTAGGGTAATGGTGCCTTGCTCAAGGGTACTTCAGGGCAACCTACTTTTTTTTAGGGATTTGTAAGGTTGAAAAGGTTTTGGAGTAATAATAAAAGATGAGCATTGGCCGTGCTTCGCACAAAACGGTATATCCAATATATATTCAAGACGCTTAAGCCTTAAATAGAGTATGCAATTTAGTGAGTTAAAAAAGTACAGCAATAAAACAGCACAAGTATGCAGATGTATGAGCATGTGCACATATGTGATAAACTGCAGTACATGCAGAAACAAGGGTGTGAAGAGTTGGAACTGTCTCAGTTTAGGGTGATTAGAACAACATGTGCTGGCAGAATGACAAGTTCGAGTGCAAAGAGGGGGGTGTGGTCTGTGGAGTGTCTCTCTCTTTCTGTCTCTCTCTCTCTCTGTGACTCTGCTTGTGTGTGTCCTTCCAGGTTCTTGGCTGCAGGATTGAGGAGCGGTTGTCCCATAATTGGAAGCAATTGGGCATCAGTTGAACTGGACCAGAAGCAAGGTGAAAGGAGAGCAGCAGATGACGCTGTGCGTGTGTGTGTAGACACACCTGTGCTATAAAGTCCCTGTGTTAGTGATGAGTATGTGCTCAGTGCTTGAGTGTGAAGTGGTTGTTAAGTAAAGTGTGTAAACTTCACTGTATGCAGCTTTGTCATTTCTTTGTTTCCTTCGGACCAAACCGGAAAAGCTTGTAGCCAAATTTGCTGTAAAGCTTTTCTCCTGGTTTTGAGTTGGTTAGGGAGAGAGTGTGGATCCCTGGAGTATTTGTTTCTTTTGTTTGGTAGGTGAGGCAGTTTACTGGGGGGAGTGAGTTTGGGTTATGCTTGTTGTTTTGTTGTCCAGGGCATTTGTCTACCCTGGAGAGATGGCACTGTTTTGTTTACTAGTAATAATGTATTTTCTGTATATTCAGAGAAACTGTACACCTTTTGTCCAAGCTGTGTTTTCCGCAGGCCTTTATTTTTTCCCCCTCACTCTCTCTATCAAACCACAGCCATATATGCGAACAACCTAGCCTGGCCTATAACACCTTTGACGTTGAATCAGTGCTAGACTACACAAAGAGCCTAACTTTTTTCTGACACTAATTTGATATATCTGACACTTGTTTGTATTAAGTAGAGCCAGTGGAATGTACCCGAGTAGGTTTGAAGCGGACACAATCCTTTGTGTAATACACATGCAACTGACTGTGTTACATCAGGCTGAATGATCACCTTTGGCGTCTGTGGCAGCAACCGCTAAACGGGAGGAGCCGAAAAACAAAGAAGAAAGCGTCTGTGTTTAACACCCAGCAGACCTTTTTGGGATACTTATTTGATTTACAGTCATGTGAAAAAATCTGGACACCCCATTAAATGTTCAGTTCTTTATTTAGAAATGTTCACATATCAACGTCTAATCTTGTTTTCGTTTATTTCTGGAAAAGAAAGTGATTTAATTGCAGATAAGCAACAAAAATTAACCTTGATTTATTCTGCTGTGTTTTTGTTTTTACGGAGACATGGCTCAGCGACAGCATTCTGGACACCGCTAACAGCGCTAATGCTAACAACGCGCTGGCCGAACTTATGGAGTTATCAGCGGGCTCCAGAACCACCACCCAGACGGACTGTTTATTGTTGCTGGAGATTTCAACCATGCAAATCTCAAGTCAGTTCTCCCTAAATTCCATCAACATGTGAACTTTGCAACGAGGGGGGGGAAACACACTGGACTGTGTTTACACAAACATGGCCGGTGCGTACAGAGCGGAGCCCCGCCCCCACCTCGGACACTCAGACCACATCTCTGTGCTGCTGATCCCAGCGTACAGACCCATCGTCAGCCACGCGAGACCCACCCTGAAGCAAGTAAAGACCTGGCCCACAGGAGCCATCTCTGCTCTTCAGGACTGCTTCGAACGCACTGACTGGGACATGTTTAGGGAAGCTGCAACCTACGGTGACACCATCGACCTGGAGGAGTACACAGCTTCAGTGACTGGCTACATCAGCAAGTGCAATGAGGATGTTACTGTCTCCAAGTTCATCATCACACGACCCAACCAGAAGCCATGGAAGACTGCGGAGCTGCGCAGACTCCTAAGAACCCGGGACAAGGCCTTCAAGTCAGGGGACGAGGCCGCCCTAAGAAAAGCGAGGGCAAACCTGTCTCGGGCCATCAGAGCAGCAAAGCGAGCTCACGCAGAGAGAATCCATGGCCACTTCAAGAACACTGGTGACACGCGGCGCATGAGGCAGGGCATCCAGGCCCTCACCAACTACAGGACATCTCCACCTGCCTGTGACGGTGACCCCTCCCTCCCAGATGCGCTGAACCACTTCTATGCACGGCTTGATGCAGTCAACAACACGAGAATGAGAAAGACCACCCCTCCTCCGAACGACCAGATTCTCCGTCTGACCACAGCCGAGGTGAGAAGATCTCTTCTCAGAGTCAACCCATGGAAAGCTGCCGGTCCAGACAACATTCAAGGTCGTGTGCTCAGAAGATGTGCAGAACAGCTGACAGATGTTCTCACTGACATCTTCAACACCTCTCTGAGCACCACTGTTGTTCCAAGGTGCTTCAAGACCACCAGCATCATTCCAGTGCCAAAGAAACCATCTATCTCCTGCCTCAACGACTACTGTCCCGTCGCACTCACACCCATCATCATGAAGTGCTTCAAGAGGCTGGTCATGAGGCACATCAAGTCTCAGATCCCCTCCTCACAAGACCCCCTGCAGTTTGCGTATCGTCCCAACCGCTCAACGGATGATGCAATCTCCACCACCCTCCACCTGGCCCTTTCTCATCTGGACACAAAGGACAGTTATGTCAGAATGCTGTTCATCGACTACAGTTCAGCATCATCCCTCAGCACCTGAGTGAGAAGCTGAGGCTGCTGGGCCTGAACACCTCCCTCTGTAACTGGATCCTGGACTTCCTGACTGGGAGAACCCAGTCAGTCAGGATCAGTAGCAGCACCTCCAACACCATCACACTGAGCACAGGAGCCCCCGAGGGCTGTGTGCTCAGCCCACTGCTGTTCACACTGATGACCCACGACTGTGCAGCCAAGCACAGCTCGAACCACATCATCAAATTCGCTGATGATACAACCATGGTGGGTCTGATCAGCGGTGGAGACGAGGCAGCTTACAGAGAGGAGATACAGGAGCTGATGGACTGGTGCAGAACCAACAACCTGTCTCTGAACGTCGACAAGACTAAAGAGATGGTTGTTGACTTCAGGAGATCACGTCGGGACCGCACTCCACTTATCATCAACACCTCACCTGTGGAGATGGTCCAGAGCACCAAGTTTCTTGGTGTTCACATCACTGACAACCTCACATGGTGCCTCAACACCAACTCCATCACAAAGAAAGCCCAGCAGTGTCTCTACTTCCTGCGCAGACTGAGGAAAGCCCATCTCCCACCTTCCATCCTCACCATCTTTTACAGAGGAACCATCGAGAGCATCCTGAGCGGCTGCATTACTGCCCGGTACGGGAACTGCGAACAGCTAGTTCTAGTTCTAGTGAGAACAGCTGAGATCATCGGGATCTCTCTGCCTTCTGTACAGGACATCTTCACCACTCGCTGCATCCGCAAAGCAACCAGCATTGTGAATGATCCCTCCCACCCATCCCACACTCTCTTCTCCCTCCTGCCATCCGGGAAAAGGTTCCGCAGCATACGGGCCACCACTTCCAGGATGGGAAATAGTTTCTTCCCCCTGGCCATCAGACTCTTGAACTCATAAACTGCCAATATCTTGAACTCTTAAACCCAGTCCACTTTTTTCATCCTGTATTTATTTATTTATCTCATGTTGCACTCTGCACTTTATCAGTAACACCGCTCCACCACACTGCTACACCATAATCTACCTGGGCTGCTTTGTTCCACAACACTGCAGCCCTCTACGGATGAATGTACTGTCTGTTGTGCCGTCTGTTGTTGTCTGTCTTGTCTGCACTTGTTGCCCCGTGTTGTGTCTTGTGTTGTGTCTTGTCTTGTGTGTAGCACCAGGTTCCTGGAGGAACGTTATTTTGTTTCACTGTGTTCTGTGTATATGGCTGAAATGACAATAAAATCCTACTTGACTTGACTTGACTTGACTTGTGTAATAGATCTCTTATAAGTCAGTAATACCTCTGTCACTATGTAGCGGACATGTAATAGGTCCAAAAAAATTTTCCCACTAGTTTTGCCCCTTGAGTATTACTTTTGCTGTACTTTGTTTTCTGTGACCCTCTTGTTGTGTGATAGAAGACTTTGCACCCATTTAAGGTCTGTTTACCCCAGACCACTGTCTCTGCGTGCTGTCCTAGTGGACCCAGGGGAGCTGGATACTTACCCTCTGGCCAGAACACCCCTTTGTTAACGCCACAAGGTTGCCCAGGATATTTGATCAGATTCTGACAGAGGAGGTCTCATCTGTGTTGATAAGACCCGGGAAGGTAGGCACTATGCAAAACGTCACCCCCAAGACAGTTTTGTGAAGAGCGAAAGGATGGCGGATATCCTGCCTCAAAATTTGCCAAAAGCAAAGGCATTCCTGGAACTGTCAAGCTTATACCACACATTTTTTTTCTGTTTGATTTGACCTCTTCTTCAGAGACTGTTGGGAAGGCCTGGTTATTTGCAGGATGGTGGAAACTAATCCTCATGTGTATTTCCCCTCTGCGTGCAGGTCTGGGACTTGTGTGCCCTCAAATCTTCCCCTTATCTCAATCCCCAGTCCTATTGTCCTATTGTTATTTGAACTGTTCACACGTCCGCTTGGTTGTCTTTGTAGTTCGCCCCAATTTCCAAAAGTTTTATTCCATTTTAAAAACCTCTAGGCTTGGTGTATTGTTTTTTCATTTTAAAGTCAGATTTTAGTTGTTAGGGTCTGGATTAGCATTGTTAGAACTTACATTTGTGCTCTTATCCAGAGAGACTTCCATGTCATAATTAGAGGGACAGCCCCCCCTGGAGCAACTCAGGGCTAAGGGTCTTGCTCAGGGACCCAGTGGTGGTAGTGCCAGAGGTGGGATTCATACCTGGGAACTCTTGAGCCATAGGACCATAGACAAGTATCCTACCTCTAGACCACCACCAACTTACATCTGTAATGGTATTGTTAGATCCTAGGCCTGGCTTTTCCTTGGTTTGTTTCATAATCTTTGATATAAATTTCAAATTAGTCAAGTCATGAATATTAAAGTCTCCAACAGTTATTACTCTAGAGAATCTCTGAACTCCTTTAGGAACTGTGAGTAGGTCCTGGTGAACTGTAGATGGTAATCAGTGAAAAGTCTGAGATAAATGGTTTCAAATAAGAAATTTAAATCTGTTCTCTGACTGAACACTATGGTCTTATTATGTATGTATACTGTACAAAGCAGCAGTGTTATAACTAATACTGTACAGAACAGTGTTATAACTGATACTGTACAGAGTGACTGTGTCATAACTAATAGTCAAGTCAAGTCATCTTTATTTATAAAGCACTTTTTGCAACTGTTGTTGTCACAAAGCAGCTTTACAGAAACCGGTCCAAGCCCCAGTTGGGTAAGCTGAGAACCAAGACCCAAAAGGGGAATCCGTCCTCCTCTGGTCGACACTGGGAAAAAAAGGAAGGAAAGAAAGAGAAAAACCCAGTATAGTAGTAGTCGCCAGTAAATATGAGTTCCAGTAAAAGTAAAACAATCCACTTGTGACTGTAACTGGAGGTTGAGGATGTAATGGTGGAAGCTCTGTTTGAGTGGGGGAAGCTTTAATCTTCATGGCAGCAGCTCCTATAGAACTCAAACTTTAATCCAGAACTTCTCTTCTTTTGAATCCCTTTATCTCAATATATCCATCCATTTTCTGCCGCTTGTCCCAAATGGGGTCACGGGGGGGTGCTGGTGACCAACCCAGCGCACATAGGGCGAGGACGGGGGACTCACCCTGGACAGGTCGCCAGCCCATCACAGGGATATCTCAATATAACAAACCCAAATACAAAAAAGACTCTTCACTGATTACCATCTACAGACTACCAGGTCCTCCTCACAGTCCCTAAAGGAATTCAGAGATTTTCTAGCAAGCCTGGCAGTTTATTAAAAAAATAAGTTATAATTGTTGGAGACTTTAATATCCATGTAGAGAAAGAACAAGACTCACTGACATTAGCCTTCACATCCATACTTAACACTATGGGTTTTATCCAGAATGTAATTGTCACATATGTGGTGTTTCTGGCACGTGTGAGGTGTTTTTGGCACACTAGAGGGTGCTCTGTTCTGACTGAGCACACCTGAGCTCATAAAGGCACAGGTGTGCCTCATTGGGGCTGACTATTTAAGCCCCTTTGTTAACACCACCATGAGTCAGAACAGAGCGCGGCTCATTAGTTAGGCTGAAATGGTGGTTTTGGTTGTGGTTGTGGTTGTGGTTTTAGTGTTTAGTAACTTGGTATCTTGATTTAGACTGCAGTTCCTCGGTTCTTGGTTTTTGATTAGAACTGCAGTCCTTGCTTCTGGTTTTTTTGTATATCTGGTTAATAAAACTATGTTCCGAACCCCTGGCTCTGCACTGGCGTCCTTCCAGCACCCCGCCACCGTTACAGTAATGGGACCCACTCACTGTCAAAATCATACTTTAGACTTGATCCTTACACTTGGTGTCCAAGTTGACAATATCAAGTCAAGTCAAGTAGGATTTTATTGTCCTTTCAAACACATACACAGTACATAGTGAAAGGAAATAATGTTCCTCCAGGACCCTGGTGCTACACATAAGACAACATAAGACACAAGTTATATAGTAAAAATCCCTTTACTTTTGTCCCTGTCCTACAGTGTCTCACACCATCGAGTTCCCATGGGAAAGCAAGCAGTTGCACCTGCAAATAGCTACATTTTGTCCAGTGTCTTACACTGCCTCATGAGTTCCCAGAAAACATCCAGCAGTAAAGAGTTAAATTTTTAATGGAACAATAGTTCCCACAGACAGCTTGTAGCAAATGGCTAAATTTTTTATCAAGCAGCTTTGTTTACAATTAGGAAAGTAGATGGGAAGAAACCTTGAAATGTTGGTGGTGGATAAGACAGGGAGCCATCAGCGAAGAGACCTTTGTCTACTGTCGGTGAAGTGGTAAAGGCGGGGGAACTGAGGTGTTAATCAGGAAAGCATTGAATATTATTGGTGGAAAACTATTAATGGGATGGATTTATGTACATTTTAAAGGGGATTGAAATGTATTTAAATTCTGAAATTGGGATGAGCATTTGGAGCTGCTCCCACTGGACCACGCTTGCTGGAACTCTTCAGTAAAGTGGGTGTGCCACATCTCTCTGACTTCGCTTGATTTTTGACTTCATTTGACTTCTGACTTAGAAAAAGTTTCAGACTTAGGCTCACACTTCAGTTTTCCACAACATATTAATTTGCCGTTGTCGGCATGATTGAAAAGAGGCCGCACGGGCTCCTGGTTCGGCGCTGCTCCTCGGGGCCACTGCTGATCTGGCACAGAACATTAAAGGTAAGCATTTTTTTTAGATCTCGCTGCCTTTTAGTTTAGGTTCTGTGTTACAGACCAGCGGAGGGGGGGCTAGGAGATCTGTGCACCTCTCCAATAAAGAACTGTATTTAATGTTTGTGTTTATTACAAAAGGATAGTAAATGAGTTTTTCAAAGATACATATAAATTGGAACCGTGGAGTGAGAGGGTGAAATCCAATCTGAAATAAATTTTTTGCTGAAGTCAAAGAGGTGGGGCCGTGGTCCAACTGTATATAGTTGAATCTGAGCACATGTGCCAGTGTTGACTTGACCCTGTTAGGACAGTCAGCTTTTAAAGCCTGTAACGTGTTACAGGTCACGTGGAGCGCTGCTAAAAGCCTGAGAGATCTCGGACAGGTATTGTGCGGCCCATGGCTGGTAGCTCTCGGTGAATATGCAGACTCTGAATAAAGTAGGTTGACGAATCTGACTTTCTTATGAAATTCCTGAGGGGGCGTTGACGGTGGGTCGACAGGCCACTAGGATATATGGCAGTCGTTTCGAGAACAAGGAGTTGAAAGAATGTATTGACCTTTGCTGTTTGTTTGAGGATGAAGCAGGAACAGTATTCCTACGTGAAGTTGACGTGTGTCTCTGTCTGAAGATAAATCTGTGGCAGTCGCAGTGTGAGGTCAGCGGTACATGTCCCTCACAACAGGCTGGACGGCAACGTTTACGTCCAAACTTGTGGTTTGCGTTGTACAGTTTCATTAATACTGAGTGATTAATTGTTGTCCATAGAGAACTGAGAGGAGTGAGATTGGTGTATATATATATATATATATTGCAGCTGCCAAAAAGGTATGAATGTAGTAATGTGAGAGAAGAAGCTACTTTGTGTATGTGTGTGTGTGTGTGTGTGTGTAACTGCAGTTCTGGTGAGTGTGTGATTGTCAGTGTGAGAGGCATTAAGGGGAGTGTGTGAAGAAGTGTATCTGTGTGTGTGTGTGCGCGCATATGGGTGATGTGTGAATTTTAACTAAAGGCCTTATAAAAGTGTGAAGTGATTTTTGTATATATATTTTATAACAATTAAGCATAATTACAGCAAGAGGAAAGAAGAAGAGGAACATTGTCATGAATTAATTAGAAGGGTGGAGGTCTATGAAGCAGCGAACAAGAGAATTGGCCCAACGCCCAGAAATTCCTCTGATAAAGGTTGACTGAATCAATTGCAAATTAAAAACATCACTAATAAATTAATAAATTATTTAATAAATAATTAATCCATTAAGTATTTTATAAATAAATAAATAAATAAATAAATAAATAAATAAATAATAGGGGGGTCAAAGAGAATCAAAGAGAAAAGATGACTAAAAAATCTGAAGTGAAGACCCTTGAGGGACAGTGTAAGGTGAAATTACCTGTGGAGAAGATGTGGGAAAAGAACCCCTTGATAAAAGATAAAATCCTGAAGATAAGTCAAAAGTGGGCTAAAGTACCAAGGGATTAAACACTAAAGGGCCAGAAGAAGGTACATATGAAGTAGCACTTTGTGAAGCCCTGGAGATTCTCATCCTGAACCACAAACCAAAGGACAAATCCAGTAAACGACAAGCAAAGCGACAGGAGGAACTAGAAATCCTAAAAATGTTTAAGAAAAAAGCAGAATGGGTGGCGGTGGTCTAGTGGTAGGGTACTTGCCTATGGCTCAAGATGTCCCAGGTTCAAATCCCACCTCTGGTGCTACCACCACTGGGTCCCTGAGCAAGACCCTTAACCCTGAGTTGCTCCAGGGGGACTGTCCCTGTAATTAGGACATGTAAGTCGCTCTGGATAAGAGCGTCTGCTAAATGTCGTATATGTCAATGTAAATGAGAAGAGGATTTTCAAAAAGCCAAAAAAGGAAGACAGGAGATTAAAGAGAGAAAAGAAGGAACAGAGAAGAAGTTTAAGATGTATGATACTCCTTCACCTTATGTAGGACAGTATCCTGTCATTGAAGGGAAGTTTGATATTTCTGGACAAGTGACTGTTACAGATGACAAGAAGGATCCAGAACCTTGGAAGATGAGAAGAAAATCTCAGAGGATGCTGAGAGAACACCCATAATCCCACAGACCCTCCACAAAGGGGAGGAGCCCTACTGCACAGAGAGAGAGAGAGAGAGAGGGTAGGCAGCAGAGCAATGAGACAATATATCCAGATCTTAAATTACAGCAGGAGTGGAGAAGTGCAGTACTAGAGAGTGAAGAGGTAGCAATGAGAGAAAGGGAGTCAGAGGCACGGTCAGTGAAAGGAAGGAGTTGAGCAGACAGGACGGGAAGACAGTGATGATGAAGGTGTGTTGGATTGTTACAGGAAGTACAGAAGACAGATGAGAAAAGAGAGAGAACTCAGGAGAGAGTTAAAGGATATGGAAAGGATGTTACAGGAAGAGGAAAGGAAAGTGGGGACTGAGATGAGTAAGGGAAGTAGAAATGAGAGAAGAGTAGGATGGAGTACACCAAGACCATCCGCCCAACAGCTGGATGACACAAAATTTTGATTATTCTATCCAGGCAAATCAATTACTAATCTGGATGAAATTGTACATATTGCCATGGAGAGAAAAGGTACAAGGAGACAGAGTAGAAGGGATAATGGTGAAATATCAGAAAGTGAAGAGGACACTGAGATTCAGGTAGAACCGAGTATGAGATTAAGATCGAAGATTGAAGAAAATATGGGATGGTACAGGTGATACATGCTGTGGATATACACAGGCAAAATGAAAAGAAAACCAAAGAACAAGAAAGAGAAGTGCTGAGGAAGGTGGGAGAACTGACAGGAAAAGCTAAGAAAAAAGGGGAAAAGACTCAAGCTGCAGTTGTGGAAGAAAAGACTTTGCAGGCATCTCAAAGACCAGTGACCACAGTCCACAACTCCCTCAGCTCCAGTCATCAATGTGTACACACAGCCATCAGAAATTCAGAGGCAGACAACAGCAGCGACAGCCTCAAGGTCCACCTGGAGTGTGTTGGGGGTGTGGACAAGCAGGACACACCCGAAGATGATGTTCAGTAAATCCATGGAAGGGACCTGGAGTGAGGGAAGGTGCAGCCTCGCGGGCTCCTCAAATTACAAGTCAAGACCAAACACAGCAAAACCCAAATTTAGGACGTCCATGGACAGGAGGGAATCAGAACCCTGCCTGCACTGGATTAAATCAACACTCCAAAAAACAATCAATTTACCAATCTTAGTTTCAGAGCAAACTCCAGTAAATTTATTAGGGAGAAACACTTTGTGCCAGTTGGGATTCCAGATTTGGTGAACACCTGATGGAGTTTATGTGGATGAAATGGCAGTCAGTGCTCAGATGAATGTGACATTAGGAAAGGAAGCTAATGTGTACTGGTTAGGAGAGATAGAAGAACCAGTTCAGGAAATAATGAGTCTATGGGGAAAGTTTATTTCAGCACAGATTCCAAAAGCAAGAGACCCCAGATTAGAGTATCACTGTACTATGATTTATGATAAAAGCCAGGATGAGATGTTGGAGGAAGAATGGCTTAGAAAGACTGCAGGAACAAAAGTTAACCTTAAAGCTAGAAGTGGGGTGAGAGGGACAGAAGGAGCAGCGCTTCAAATGGAGGATAATGAGTTTATCAATAAGTGGTATGATGTTGAAGGAGCAAGACCACACGTGACACTTCTAATAAATGAAGTATTTGAGTCAAAGGATTTGGGTCCCAGGGTTAAAAGAGCAGACGAACTAAAGTGGAAGAAGACACAAAATCCATTGATACTGTGTGCTGAAGGTAATTTAATGATCAAAGTGTTGTGTGAATTGGAAATGAGAGCAACACCACAGGCAGTTGCAATAACAAGATTTGAAAATGATGATGTCTGGAAGCGAATGAATGCACAGCTGAAGGAAGAAGATTCCTTGAAGAAACAAATGATTACGCAAGTTCCAGAAGAACTGTGGTCACGACATGAGGCAGATGTGGGACAGGTAAAATCAGCTTCACCAGTTCATATCAAATTGAAATCTAGAGCACAACTACCTAGGAGAGCTCAGTATCCATTAAAACCAGAAGCAGAGCAGGGAATAGAGAGAACTATAATAGGGCTGGTAGAAGCAGGAGTACTGATAGAGATGAGAAGCCCATGTAACACTCCAGTACTCCCAGTACAAAAGGCAGATAAAACTAAGTGGCAATTGGTGCACGATCTAAGAGCAGTAAATGCAGCGGTAGAAGACTGGCAAGCGGAAGTGCCCAATCCACACACATTACTTATGAACATTCCACCAGATGGCACATGGAACAAAAGCAATAGCTCCTTCACAGCTGGAGGGAATCAGTAAAGCACCACAACCAATGACAGTGGGACTGATGATGTCATTCCTAGGAATGACAGGATTTAGTGCAGAATGGATTGAAGATCATGCAATAAAGACTGCACCCTTGAGGGGACTGATAGCAGAAGCAGGATCAAAGACTTTAAGTGCTCCATTAAAATGGACATCTGATGCTTATGTGGCGTTTGAAACTCTGAAGCAGGAAATGCAAACAGCACCAGTGTTAGCTACACCAGATTATGATAAACCTTTTTGTTTGTTTGTTGCTAATCGCTGTGATGGATTTGCATCAATTCAATTCAATTCAATTCAATTTATTCTTGTATAGCGCCTTTTACAACAAAGTTGCCCCAAGGCACTTTACATTGATAACAGGTTACAGTAATAGATGTTTAAGATGTTTAAGCCTGTTTAACGACTGTTAAACGACTGTTTAAGATGTTTAACGACTACGGAGGAGAGGAACCAAAAACTCCACTATGTGGAGAAAAAAAAACCTCTGAGGGTCCAAGGTCAACCGGCTACCCAACCCCCTTGGGTATACTAACAGTACAGAGTTAGTTTGGTTTTAAACTCCAGGATCAGTGAGGAGTCCCAAGTTGCTTCCAGGTACCAATGAGCCGCCAGGGTCCCTTGGCGCATCAGATGCATCACACAGACCAGATGGTAGCTCGGCATTGGACTCAGGTGATGACCACAGCGGGCCCCCCCGGACATGTGGGGAGAGAAATGGAATGAGGGGGTCAGTAATGAGCAGGATCCAGTAGTGACAGACACAGAAATGAAACAGTGCGATGGCATGTACAGCAGCACCAGGACATTACTAGTGGTGCACTATGGTGATTGGTGCGGGTAAGCTAAACTAAAGAAGTAAGTCTTCAGCCGTGATTTAAAGACAGAGACTGAATCGGCATCCCGTACAGAAGTAGGCAAGCTGTTCCACAATCTAGGGGCCCTGGAACTGAAAGCTCATGCTCCTATACATTTATTTATGCGAGGGACAATTAGGAGATCTAAGTGGGCGGTTAGGTGTGTAGGTATTAAGCAGTTCGGTTAGGTATATTGGTGGCAAGACCTTTAAGTGCCTTGTAGGTTAAGAGGAGGACCTTGAAGTCAGCCCTGTACCTAACAGGAAGCCAGTGAAGCAGTGTTGATGCAGGAGACCTGTAGTGGAAGAAAGAAACAACCAATAGCTTATTATAGCACTAAACTGGATGGAGTGGCTCAGGGATGGCCACCATGCTATCAGGGTTTAGCAGCAGTACATTATGCCTACGAAAAGGCTTCAGTTCTGATGATGGGGTTTCCAGTGGTCATCTATTCCCATCATAAAATCATAGAACTGATCGAGAACAGTAGATTTGTGTTAACACAAGCACAGAGTTTACAGTATTAATTCTTGCTTACATTTCCAGATGTTACTCTTAGGAGATGTAATACAGTTAATCCAGCAGAATTATTGCCTTTCCAGTTTGAAGGAAAACCACATGACTGCATAGCTAGTTCGTTTTGCGTTCTCTAAGTTAAGACCTGATTTAGAGTCTACACCAATTCCGGAAGCAGAATTTACTTATTTTGTTGATGGATCCTGTTTTACGGATCATTTGGGGAACCATGAAGGATATGCGGTGGTGAGGAAAGAAAATGGAGATGTTTTTGAGGTAGAAAAGGCTGAACACTGTCCTCCATGTCCTCCACTTTCCTCCACTGTCTGCCATGTTCTGCCCAATTTGCAGAGCTGAAGGCATTAACTGAAGCTTGCAAATTGGCAAAAGGAAAGTGTGTTAATGTTTTTACTGATTCAGCGTATGCTCATGGAGTTACACATTTGTTTGGGGTGGTATGGAAACAGCGAGGTTTTAAGAAGACTGATGGTACCCCAATACAACATTTGCAGCAAATATTGGAAATGATGATGCTTCCAAGAAGACTGGCAATAGTTAAATATCAGGCACAGAAAAAAAAGAAATGACTGTGATAAAGGGGAACAACTTAGCTGATGAGGAGCTAAAAAGGCCTCTAAGTGTGAGGATCCGGTGATGGCACCAATGGTAACAATAGAGCCTATAACTACACTGGGTGATATGGTAGAAATGCAGAGACAAGTAACATTGTATGAAAAGACTATGTGGAGTAACAGAAGAGCTAAACAAGATGGAAATGGATTATGGAGAAATCATGAAGGGTTGCTGAATGCACCTAACACATTACTAACAATACGAATCACTAATGCTCATCGGTTGGATCATTGCGCAAGAGGAGAAGTGGTGAGAAAAATAAAGAAACAAGGGTTTTGGCCTGCAACAGCTGATGAATTGTTGAACAGATGTGATGTTTGTGCTCAAAATAATATGCAAAAGGAGATTATTACCCCTACTGGACACATACCAGTACCTACAGGACCATCTCAATATCTGGTGACTATGTGGACATGATTAAAAGGGTGAGAGGATACAAGTACATACTAGTGGTCATTGACAGATTTAGCAGGTGGGTGGAAGCAACCCCATCCAAAGATCAAGGTGCTGGAACTGTTATTAAGTTTTTGACAAGAGAAGTCATCCCAAGTGTCAGGACTTGGGGTGTTCTGTTTCTGTTTTATTCTCAGTAGAGGGCGCTCTGTTCTGACGGAGCACACCTGAGCTCATATGACACAGGTGTGCTACATTGAGGCTGACTACTTAAGCCTCAATGAGTCAGAACAGAGCATGGCTCATTCACTTTACTTCTGTTATCGTTACAGGTGGTTTTGTGTCTGCTGTATTCCCGTTTCGTGTCTGGATTTTGGTTCTAGTTTTGTTCTTGGTCCAGTTTCATGTCTGGTTCCATGTTTATGTCAAATAAAAGTACCTCAAGCATCTCTGGCTCAGCGATGACGTCCTTCCCGCTCCTCGCCACCGTGACACCAAGATTTGGAATTCCATCGCAAATAAGTTCAGATAATGGATCAGCTTTTATACAACAGACTGTTAAAAAGGATAGGGATGTGTGTATCACCCTCAGCCTCAGGGGATGGTAGAAAGGGTTAATGGAACTCTAAAAACAAAGATAAATACAATTTGTGCAAAAACTGGATTCCTTTGGATGGATGCTCTACCCTTAGCTCTGATGCATTACCGAATGCAAGCTAACAGAACCACTCATCTGACGCCACATCAGATGCTTACTGGTAGACACATGCCTGTACCTCATCTGAGGGAACCCTAGCAGGGACCTCCCTTGGAACAATTGGAAGCAGAGCCGAGAGCATATATAAGACAACTAACTGCTGTACATAGAGCTATTTATCAACAGGAGTTGAGACGTGCTCCGGAACCAGAGGAGGAGCCGCAAACCCTTTGAGACCAGGAGACCAGGTATACATAAGAGTTTTCAGGAGGAAGTGGAATGAACCAAGGCAAACTGGTCCTCACAAGGTGGAAAGCATGACACCCACAGCAATACAAGTAGAAATTAGTACTACTTGGTATCACCTTAACCACTGTACTCGAGTCCCCAGAAATCTGTTGCCAAGAACAGAGCCAGACAAAACTAGTGACGATGATGAGCCGTCAACAGGAGGAGGTGGATAAGACATGGAGCCATCAGTGAAAAGACCTTTGTCTATTGTTGGTGACGTGGTAAAGGCGGGGGAACTGAGGTGTTAACCATGAAAGCATTGAATATTATTGGTGGAAAACTATTAATGGGATGGATTTATGTAAGTTTTAAAGGTGATTGAAATTTATTTAAAGTCTGAAGTTGGGATGAGCATTTGGAGCTTCTACCCTGACCACGCCTGCTGAAACTCTTCAGTAAATTGGTTGTGCCGCTTCTCTCTGACTTCGCTCGATTTTTGACTTTGTTTGACATCTGACTTAGAAAAAGTTTCAGATTTAGGCTCACACTTCCACGACAGTTACAAGTTACAAGTTACAACATAAGACAAGACAAGACAACAAGTGCAGACAACAGACAGCAAAAGAAACAGTACATTCATCCGTCAGAGGGCTGCAGTGTTATGGAACAAAGCAGCCCAGGTTGTTGGGCAGTGTAACAAGTGTAACAGAGCAAAAAAGTGTAACAGAGCAGACGTTTTGAGTAAAGTGCCGATGTGCAATAAAAAAAAATTTGTTAATAGATAAATGGATGAGTGATAAGTGTGAGAATATTGTCAGTTTAAAAGTCTGATGGCCAGGAGGAAGAAGCTATTTCCCATCCTGGTAGTGGAGGCCCGTATGCTGCAGAACCTTTTCCCAGATGGCCGGAGGGAGAAGAGAGTGTGGGATGGGTGTGTGGGATCATCCACAATGCTGGTTGACACCTATTTCTCAGCTGTTCTCGCTACCTGTTGTAGGGACTTGCGGTCTAAGACATTGCAGTTCCCGTACCAGGCAGTAATGCAGCTGCTCAGAATGCTCTCGATGGTTCCTCTGTAGAAGATGGTGAGAATGGAAGGTGGGAGATGGGCTTTCCTCAGTCTTCGTAGGAAGTAGAGATGCTGCTGGGCTTTCTTCGTGATGGATTTGGTGTTGAGAGTCCACGTGAGGTTGTCTGTTAAGTGAACACCAAGAAACTTGGTGCTCTGGGCACATCTCCACAGGTGAGGTGTTGATATTCAGTGGAGCATGGTCCCGACGTAGTCTCCTGAAGTCAACAACCATCTCTTTAGTCTTGTCGAAGTTCAGAGACAGGTTGTTGGTTCTACACCAGTCTGTCAGCTGTTCTATCTCCTCTCTGTATGCCGCCTCATCTCCACCGCTGATCAGACCCACCACGGTTGTATCATCAGCGAATTTGATGACGTGGTTCGAGCTGTGCTTGGAACCCAGCCACTAGGGATGCCAGTGTATTTCTTCGTGCCGGTCCCAAGCTCGGGTAAATGGGGAGGGTTACGTCAGGAAGGGCATCCAGTGTAAAACTTAAAATCAATATGCGGACAGCAGGCAGGAGTTAACACGGGCACTGGGAGGTGTTGAAGAGCTACCGGATAGCTGGGAAACAACTGCAGAAGTGATCAGGCAGATGGCTACAAATGTACTTGGTGTGACATCTGGAAGGAAGAAGGAGGAAAAGGAAATCTGGTGGTGGAACCAAGAAGTCCAGGAGTGTATTCAAAAGAAGAGGGAGGCAAAGAAGACATGGGACAGTCAGAGAGATGAAGAAAGTAGACAGGTGTACAAGGAGATGAACCGCAGGGTGCAGAAAGCAGTGGTGAAGGCCAAAGATAAGGTGTTTGGTGAATTGTATGAGAGGTTGGACAGGAAAGATGTGCAGCAGGTCAGGGCGATTAAAGATAGAAATGGAAACGTACTCACAGGTGAACAGAACGTGTTGAGCAAATGGAAGGAGAACTTTGAGGGGCTGATGAATGGAGAAAATGAGAGAGAGAGAAGACTGGATGATGTGAGAAGAGTGAACCAGGAAGTGCAGCAAATAAACAAGATTGAAGTAAGGGCAGTGATGAAGAGGATGAAGAATGGAAAGGCTGTAGGACTGGATGACATACCAGTGGAAGCATGGAGGTGTTTTGGGGAGATGGCAGTTGAGTTTCTGATCAGATTGTTTAACACAATCTGGGAAAGTGAGAGGATGCTTGAGGAGTGGAGACGAAGTGTACTGGTATCTTCAAGAATAAGGGTGATGCACAGAGCTGTAGTAACTATAGAGGGATAAAGTTGATCAGCCACACCATGATGTTATGGGAAAGAGTAGTGGAAGCTAGGTTAAGAAAAGAGGTGAGGATCCGTGAACAGCAGTATGGTTTTAGGCCGAGCAAGAGCACTACAGATGCAATGTTTGCTCTGAGGGTGTTGATGGAGAAGTACAGAGAAGAAGGAGCTGCACTGTGCCTTTGTGGACTTGGAGAAAGCATATGACAGGGTGCCTAGAGAGAAGTTGTGGTTTTGTATGAGGAAGTCTGGTGTTACAGAAAAGTATTTGAGAGTAGTTCAGGATATGTATGATGGCAGAGTAACAGTGGTGAGATCTGCAGTGGGAGTGACGGATGCATTTAAGGTAGAGGTTGGATTACATCAAGGATCAGCACTGAGCCCATTCTTGTTTGCAATAGTAATAGAAGGGTTGACGGACGAGGTTAGAGTCTCAGTGGACGATGATGTTTGCTGATGATATTGTGATCTGTAGTGAGAGTAGGGAGCAGCTTGAGGAGAACCTGGAGAGATGGAGATAAGCTCTGGAGAGGAGAGGAATGAAAGTGAGTGGGGCAAAGACAGAATACATGAGTGTAAATGAAAGGGAGGAAAGTGGAGTGGTTAGGATGCAGGGAGTGGAGGTAACAAAGGTGGAGGAGTTTAAATACTTGGGATCAATAGTTCAGTGTAACAGCGAGTGTGGAAAAGAGGTGAAGAAGAGAGTGCAGGCAGGTTGGAATGGGTGGAGAAGAGTGGCTGGAGTGATTTGTGCCAGATGCGTACCAGCTAGAGTAAAAGGGAAGGTTTACAGGACAGTAGTGAGACCAGCTATGTTGTATGGGTTGGAGATGGTGGCACTGACAAAAAGGCAGGAGGCGGAGCTGGAGGTGTCAGATTTTCATTGGGTGTGACGAGGATGGACAGGATTAGAAATTAGTATATTAGAGGGACAGCTCAGGTTAGACGTCTTGGACACAAGGTTAGAGAAGCAAGGTTGCATTGGTTTGGAGCAGAGAAGAGATGAGGATTATATTGGAAGGAGGATGTTGAAGATGGAGCTGCCAGGAAAGAGGAAAAGAGGAAGACCAAAGAGGAGGTTTATGGACGTGGTGAGAGAAGACATGCAGGTGGTCGGTTTGAAGCAGGAAGATGCAGAGGACCGGGAGAAATGGAGACAGTTGATCCACTGTGGCGACCCCTAAACGGGAGCAGCTGAAAGGAAAAGAAGAGGAAAGGTTCGAGCTGTGCTTGGCTGCACAGTCGTGGGTCATCAATGTGAACAGCAGTGGGCTGAGCACACAGCCCTGGGGGGCTCCTGTGCTCAGTGTGATGGTGTTGGAGGTGCTGCTACTGATCCTGACTGGGTTCTTCCAGTATGGAAGTCCAGGATCCAGTTACAGAGGGAGGTGTTCAGGCCCAGCAGCCTCAGCTTCTCACTCAGATGCTGAGGGATGATGGTGTTGAATGCTGAACTGTAGTCGATGAACAGCATTCTGACATAACTGTCCTTTCTGTCCAGATGAGAAAGGGCCAGGTGGAGGGTGGTGGAGATTGCATCATCCGTTGAGTGGTTGGGACGATACGCAAACTGCAGGGGTTCCAGTGAGGAGGGGATTTGAGTCTTGATGTGCCTCATGACCAGCCTCTCGAAGCACTTCATGATGATAGGTGTGGGTGTGATGGGACAATAGTCATTGAGGCAGCAGACAGATGATTTCTTTGGCACTGGGATGATGCTGGTGGACTTGAAGCACCTTGGAACAACAGTGGTGCTCAGAGAGATGTTGAAGATGTAAGTGAGAACATCTGTCAGCTGTTCTGCACATCCTCTGAGCACACGACCCTGAATGTTTTCTGGACCAGCAGCTTTCCGTGGGTTGACTCTCAGTAGAGTTCTTCTCACCTCGGCCGTGGTCAGACAGAGAACTTGGTCGTTTGGAGGAGGGATGGTCTTCCTCATTTCCGTGTTGTTCGCTGCATCAAACCGTGCGGAGAAGCAGTTCAGTGCATCTGGGAGGGAGCAGTCACCATCACATAACCATTATTCCCCAGTCAGCAGTGATCTCAGCGCACCATCTCATCACATATCAGATCCACAACAGTTCTTATTTATATACAACACTTCAGGATCATGTTAGCTGTACAATAACATGCTCCACAGCCCATAGTTTTATCAAACATCTTCCAGACTTATAAACACTTATTAGTTCACCATCTGGTCCAGAAGAGCTGGATTATCTTACTGAACATATAGAGAACACGTTTTTTTCCACATTAGACAATGTAGCACCATTAACACATAAAAGAATTAGAGAAAAAAAGCTCGTTCCGTGGTACACTAACCAAACACGAGCTGTAAAGCAAAAGATGCAGAAACTAGAACTGGACTGAGAGTTTCCTACAATATAAGAGGGCAATGTCAGGGTTTGGAGGGTTTTGTTGTTTTTGTTCACGGTAGAGGGCGTTCTGTTCTGACCGAGCACACCTGAGCTCATGAGGTATCCTACATTGAGGCTGACTACTTAAGCCTCAATGAGTCAGAACAGAGCATGGTTCATTCAATAGCCTTAGATTACCGGTGGTTTTGGTTCTGATTTGCTGCCACGGTGGCAGGCTGCATGTTCGCTGGAGCGTTGTGAGCGGAGCGGAGGAGTACAGAGCATAACCGCCACTGAGGTCTCGCGATGCCCGGACCTGCTGGTTCGCTCAATCCAGCTCGCTCCCTCTCTGGAGGCCAAAGAACGGCTGGAGGAGTACGGCCTGACTGAGAAGGTTGTGCTTGCCGTTATGGAGGTAATGTTAATGGGGCGGTCCCTCGAGGAAGAGGCTTCGTTCGCACCCCTTTCCTTACCGTCTCCTCCTCCCCACCAATCACAACGCTGGATATTGGTGGAACCCGCCTCATGCACCAATCACAGCGGTCCGCCAGCGGAGAAAGAGCTGTGCACCAATCACAGCGGTCCGCCAGCTGAGAAAGCGCCATGCACCAATCACAGTGGTCCGCCAGCGGAGACAGCGCCGTGCACCAATCACAGCGACAAAATGGCGGAGAACCCGCCCTACAGGAAACACAGCAAGAAAATGGTGAAAAAAGCTGCCCGTAACACTAAAAGCAGGAAGCGAACACCCTGCGCCGTGCCTCAAGGGAGGTCGACCAAGGAGGCCCTTCGCAGCATGGAAAGCGGCAACAATGAGTCGACCCCCAAACCCAGCTCCACTAACCCGTCTGCCAGGCAGAGGGCAACAGAGGAGCCGTTCCAGGTTAGTGAAATGACTTAAAGAATTCAGGATTTGGAACAGGAGCTACAGGAATCTGAGAAGGCATGGCAGTCTATTCTGGGCGCAGAAAGACAGAGCAAAATGGCTTTTGTCGAGCAGCTCCAGAAAATGGAGGCTGAGCTCACTGCAAAGGATCAGGAAATTTGTACACGTAACCAGAATCTCGAGGTCTTGAACATAAAGTGTAAGCGATTGGAGGATGAAAACACCTCTCTTCAGGCCATGAATCACCAGCTACAGGTGAGCAATTAGTTTAAGGTACATTCCCTTCAGGAGGAACTAGTTAGTAAATGGGGAACTTGAGGAAAGGCAGGCTGGGTACCTAGAGCGTGAGAAAGTCTGTAAGGGCCTCAGTGAACAGATAGTTTGGTTAACCGAAAGCTTCAACAGTACCCAGGAGAACTTAAGGGCTGAGTCAGAAGGACTCAGACAGGCCTATAGGAAGCACAGTGCATATCTCACAGACATTCACCAACGAGATGAACAGATCAGCGTCAGATCAAACAACAGAAGGAGTTGCTGACAAGGCTCAACCAACAGCTGGCAGAGAGAAAGGCCTCTGCTCTTCAGATAACCACCTCAGCCCCCCATGAAAGTCTGAAACACGAAGAAAAGATAACCAATCTGCTTTCTCAACTTGAGGAGACCAAAGGACTCTTGTCTCTTTGCCAGAGTGACATTGCAACCATGGAAAGGGAGAGAGAGGTTTTAGCTCAAGACAATGGTGAGCTTCGAGTAGAGGTCAGTGGACTCATGCAGGAGCTGAAGCAGGTGCAAGACAACCACGCCGCTCTGCAGGCAGAACTGGAGAAAGCCAGGAGGGAGACCAGTAAATTCACTGAGCTGCAAGATCACGTCAGAGGTATGGGAGAAGTATTTGAGACTGGTGCCCAGAGGTGAAGATCCTGAAAACACAACTGGTTCAGCAGGCCCCAGTACAGGCTGAACCCCAAGTGGAGAGCTCCAAAGTGGAGCAGTGGAGGAACAGTCAAGACGGATAAGGAGAGCAAATTAGAAAAAAGTCAACATTGACCTTGACGGATTGTAGCTTGATTTTACTTATTTACTGTTATTTTATTCGTATATATTATTAAATGCATCTCTATTTTTCTCTTTTCTCTTCTGAGTAATGCTTTCTTTGCACATCAAAAACACCCAAACAAGGTCATAGTCTTAGATTAGGTGTCTCCACCGGAGGCCTTGGAGCTCCCGGAGACAGATAAAAAGGCACACTCTTAACTGTGCAAGTTAGAGAGAGAAAGGATTCCACACAGAGAGGAACACTGACCGGCCTTTTGAACATCTTGTAAGAACTTCGCTACTTTTCTGTCAATAAACTTTGCTATAGCTTAAAAACCTCTTCGCCTCATCACTGACTCCTCGAACCTCGGTTCTCAATCTGAGAATCCAACAACCTTGAACCTTTCGATCCCACCGACACCTCGCTTTATCTCCACAGTGACGGTCATCCAGAGTCTCCTATGGTTTTGTCATCTAACAGCAGGTTCGGCTTTATCAGGAAAGCAGGTAGTAATGTACGATTTGGAAAACTACAGGGCAACATTAGAAAAACACTACACAAGATTACAGCGGACCCACCCAGAGAGTCAAGGAGGGCACTTAATGCACCGTTTTGTATGTTTGATTATGGACAAAAAACTAAGAATTCCCTGTGTTTATGAGAACCTGGACTCTGTGAGATTCACCCTGCAGGTACATAGAGCAGAGTGTCACAGAGCCAAGAAGGACTCTTCTATGAACCATAAAGTTTCTTCTATGTTTAGCTCTCTTTCAGACTCTTTCAGGACAAGGCTTTCCAGTGAGTCGGACCATTCCTCATGGGACCCTAGTGGTGAGTCAGGGAGAACAACAAGGAAGTTCCATACAACCAATTGATTGGCAGAGGTACCCATAACGATTAGGTCTCTTCTGAAATCACTTGCATTGGTTACTGATTCGGAACACGGGCAGAGAAAGCCTCAGGTGGAGATCCTGTCCACAGATATTTCAGGTGAGAATATAAACTTGTATCGGAACAGAGAGGACCAAGAAATTAAGTTTCAGGATTATTTCCCCTCCACATTCCCAGTATCGAGGAAAGAGGCTAGGACTATTCAGAACCCCCTGACCTCTGCTGAAACATATTGGCCAACTAGATGAAAACTTCTCAGTGAACCTGTTCAGAACATGCCCGTACATATTGCTGGAACTGACACAGTATGTGTTCCTTCTGTCCAGTCAATAAAGTTGCATAACCAGGCAACCGCATCAAGGAATTTGACTCCCAGTCAGGTTAATCATAAGCCACTTCCATCTAGTTCCTCAGGCATCACCTCTGGAATAGACTGTCCTTCACAGATCTCTTCTCTTGTTTTAGTGGATCCAGTAAGTAAAGTCACAGAAATTGAGTCTAGTTCCTCAGAGGTTCTCAATTCCCTTGACCTTAGCCTTTCAGAGAGTGATCCAGAGGAGGAGTGCTCCAGAATCTTTGTGGAAGTTAACGGTGATGACAATCCAACAGCCCAATCTGATGTACCAGTGGAGGTCAGTAAGAGCAAAGCACAAGTTATCATGCCTCTCAGAGATGGAAGCACACAGTTACCCAGACCTCCCAAAAGCCAGCAGTGCCAGAGGAGAGCAACAACGTTTACAGCAGCAGTGGAAGGATACCTTTCCTTTATTGCAGCCAGTGCACCCCAAAGGGTCTTTACGCCAGCTGTTCTTCCCCCAAACCTCATGCTAAATGCCCGTGTGAATATCATCCCAGTTGGCACAACACTACAACTAAGCTTCAATCTGCACCTGATTGTTCCAGAGGGGAATTGCGTTTTGCCTGTTACGCTACATCCCGATACTGTGCCCATAACACGTCCACTTTATCAGTCTCCTCAGAACTTGCGGCCTGTACAACATTTGTACAAAAGAGACGAAAGATTCCACACCTCGGATTATGAAACGGTAGTCAGGGAGATCGAGGAGGACAGAGAACTGAGACGGAGCACACACAGGGTAAAGAACTCTTCCTTTTCTAACCATAGAGAATCCCATGTGTTCAGCTCTTTTTCAGATGCCCGATCAGCTGGAGAGTCTTGTCCGGTCGAGTCCTCCAGAGGCCCCAATATGGAATACAAGAAGAATACAAGAAGAACTTGTATGAGAGAATATGGACTGAAGCTCTGGGGTACCCCTCGCCACCGCCAACAGCCCGAGACATGACTGTGTCCCCCTTCCCTTATATCTGTTTGTTAATTTGAAAATATGGACCTGACCACGTACCCCATTAAAGGGGCTATGTTTTCGTTGTTGCGGCTTGTCTCCCCTCCAGGCTCCGGCACTGGAGATGCGCCTCCGGAGTTGCGCCCTTGAGTGGGGGGGTGATGTCAGGGTTTGGAGGGTTTTGTTGTTTTTGTTCACGGTAGAGGGCGCTGTGTTCTGACTGAGCACACCTGAGCTCATGAAGCCTCAATGAGTCAAAACAGAGTGCGGTTCATTCAATAGGCGTAGCCTTAGGTTACGGGTGGTTTTGGTTCTGATTTGTTCCAGTTTTGTCTCTGGATTCATGTTTATGTTAAATAAAAGTACGTCTGGAATCTCTGGCTCAGCACTGACGTCCTTCCCACACCCCGCCACCGTGACAGGCACTTACATTTGCATGCTCTGCCTATCGCTCCACTTTAATAGAGTCCAGTAAAAATAATCCTAGATTTCTTTGCAACACAACATCTACATTCACGAAGAACCATGCAGGAGCTGAAGGTCAGATACCTGTGATGTACAATAGAGATAATTTATGGATTTCTTCAACAGGAAGATTGAAATCATTTGGCAAGAAATCCAAAACCAAATAACAAATACACCATGACCACTGCCTGAGACAGATATAGACACAAATCAAAACCTCATGCCAACAGAGAGGTAAGACTACTTTAATTCTGTACTGTAGATCCACCTCATCTCAGCTATTTCCTCTTCATCTTCTACTTCCATCCTGGATTCAGTTCCTACCAACTTAAAGCCAGCAATAATCAGGCCTTTATTAGAAACAGTAAACTCTCTCAACCTGGGATTTGTGCCAAAAGTATTCAAAATAGCAGTTATTAATCCTCTACTGAAGAAACCTAATCATTATCCATTCTAATTAACCTTTTATATCAAAGATTCTGGAGAAAGTTGTGGCCCAGTTGTACTCATATCTACACAAAAATAACATCTTTGAGAAATTTCAGTCTGGTTTTCACACCATAGCACTGAAACAGCATGAGTGAAAATTATAAACAACCTGTTAATAGCATCTGACAAGGGTTCGTTCTCCTTACTGGTCCTCCTTGGCCTTAGTGCGTCGTTTGACACCATAGATCACAATATCTTCCTAAACAGATTAGAAAACCTGGTTGGTATATCAGGAACGTCCCTCTCCTGGTTTAAATCATACCCGACCAACAATTATCAATTTTTAAACGTAAGTGAAGAAACCTCAGTTCGTACAAAAGTTAGTTATGGAGTACCACAAGGCTCTGTACTAGGCCCCCTACTCTTCATATTATACCTGCTCCCTCTGAAAGTGAAAGTGACAACCCTTGTCATTGCGAGGTCACAGCACAGCACACAGTGAACCACAACGAAATTGGACCTCTGCATTTAACCCATGCAAACACTGCAGCTGTGGGCAGCTACTGAAAGCCCCCGGGAAGGAGTGATGGGGACGGTACCTTGCTCAAGGGTTCCTCAGGGCAACCTACTGGTGGGCAATCAAACCCACAATCGATGCGGGGGCAACTCCCTAACCACTAGACTACCGCTGCCCTGAAAAGTCAAGGGAGAGCGCGAACGCAGTCCCCCACTACCAAAAATTAAGCAGTCGAGATTCCCACATTTGGGGAATTCGCAGGGGTCAGCATAACTGTAGTGCAATGGCTGAGCCTCACCCTGGGTGAACCACCTTCCTGATCATGGTATCTCCCCTGCCAGGTAAGTCTGGGTTCAGTTATCCAGAATAGAATCAGCTTTCACTGTTACGCTGATGTTACACAATAATTAAATATCTCAGCTAAACCTGCAGAAAAACTCAAATTAAAAAATATTAAGGATTGTATAGGAGACATAAAAGAGTGGATGTCACTCAATTTTCTTCTGTTAAATTCTGAAAAGACAGAAGTTCTTTTATTAGGTCACAAAATGGCTAGTGACAAACTTTCAGGTTTAATGCTGGATTTTCCTAATCTTACAATTAATCTTAAGCACTCTGTCAAAAGCCTGGGCGTCACAATGTACTGGGATCTTTCTCTGGATCCACACACTGGAAATATCACTAAAAGACTTTCCTTCACCTCAGAAACATCACTAAACTCAGAAGCTCCCTCACACTACATGATGCAGAAATACTGATACACACTTTTATCACCTCCAAACCAGATTACTGTGATGTCCTGCTGTCAGGATGTTCTAGGACAACCTTCATAAACTCCAGTTAGTCCAGAATGCAGCAGCTTGAGTCACACTAGATCTAAAACATTTGATCACATCAGTCTGATATTATCTAGACCTCACTGGCTTCCTGTTAAAATTTCGCATTGACTATTAAATTTTACTGATAACCTACAAAGTCCTAATCGGCCTCGCTCCCGAGTATCTCTCTGAGCTTATCTCCAGTTATGAACGTTCACGCTCTCTTAGATCAAAAGGTGCTGCTTTTCTAACAGTTCCAGAAGTTAGAAAACAACAACAGGGGGAGGAGCCTTTTCATTCAAACCCCCAGTCTCTGGGACAATCTTCCAGCTACTGTCCGGGACTCAGACACACTCTCAGTATTTAAGTCCAGACTAAAGACATACTTGTTTAGTCAGGCTTTTAGCAGGTAATTCTCCTGTTAGTCAAGAAGTGCAGATCCGGGGGTTCACGGATACAGAGAATTACAGTAAACTGGGATGTTGGTGCTCCCTGTTCACTGCTCCCCGGGTGATTTCAATAGCTGCCCCCTGCTACACGTGTTTTTGTGTGGGTTACAGAGATGTAATTTTGTTGTTGTGTGCTGTGCTGTGTACTCACAATGACAAGAATGGTCACTTTCACATGAAAAAAGCTATAGAATATGAATGATGTACATCTATTATAGATTTGTGTTCTGGTCCTAGTGAAAATTCCATTGCTTTGGAGCCTCTCTCTTTCTGTCTCTCTCTCTCTCTGTGACTCTGCTTGTGTGTGTCCTTCCAGGTTCTTGGCTGCAGGATTGAGGAGCGGTTGTCCCATAATTGGAAGCAATTGGGCATCAGTTGAACTGGACCAGAAGCAAGGTGAAAGGAGAGCAGCAGATGACGCTGTGTGTGTGTGTGTAGACACACCTGTGCTATAAAGTCCGTGTTAGTGATGAGCATGTGCTCAGTGCTTGAGTGTGAAGTGGTTGTTAAGTAAAGTGTGTAAACTTCACTGTATGCAGCTTTGTCATTTCTTTGTTTCCTTCGGACCAAACCGGAAAAGCTTGTAGCCAAATTTGCTGTAAAGCTTTTCTCCTGGTTTTGAGTTGGTTAGGGAGAGAGTGTGGATCCCTGGAGTATTTGTTTCTTTTGTTTGGTAGGTGAGGCAGTTTACTGGGGGGAGTGAGTTTGGGTTATGCTTGTTGTTTTGTTGTCCAGGGCATTTGTCTACCCTGGAGAGATGGCACTGTTTTGTTTACTAGTAATAATGTATTTTCTGTATATTCAGAGAAACTGTACACCTTTTGTCCAAGCTGTGTTTTCCGCAGGCCTTTATTTTTTCCCCCTCACTCTCTCTATCAAACCACAGCCATATATGCGACCAACCTAGCCTGGCCTATAACACCTTTGCTTGGATGGTCAGACCTGGGCATGTTGGAAACCAACCACTATTTTCCGGATGGTGGAACGTCCGATTACAAATTCTTCTGAGATATTCTTAAATCCCTTACCAGATTTATAAGCTGCTACAATCTTCTTTCTGAAGGCCTCAAAAGCTCTTTTGATCTCACCATGGTGGTCACTCTCACCTCAACAGTCAGGAGCACCAAACTAAATGTCTGAGGTTCAAAAGGACTAACCTCCTTCAAAATGTAATGATGGTCAAAGCATGTGTCCTGATGTGCTAAAAAATGGCATTTTACTTGGGAATAAAGGTGGGGTGTTCTAATTTATTCCTCATCAGAAATCTCATTTTTGTAGAATTACATTTCACAGAGGATTTTGAAAAGCCTTCAGTTTTCATTGTTCAATTATATTACCAAGTGTTGTTAAACTGAGATTACATATCCAATAATGTCCAAGAACGTTATACAAACACACAGACTTTCATAGGGTGTCCTCCTTTTTTCACATGACTGTGTCTGATACTTATTTCTATTAAAGTAGAATCTACTAAAAAAAGATTGTTTCTTTAAGAGAAACAGAAATTAAATCTATTTTCTTCCTGTTTTATTTTGTATGCATTTATTAATCAATAAATATGCTAATTACATTGATGTCAGTGTAAGATATCATAGCAATAGTTTTCATTGTGTCACGGGTGAGGTGTGATTTGGGCACAGTAGAGGGCGCTCTGTTCTGACTGAGTACACCTGAGCTCATGAAGGCACAGGTGTGCTTCATTGGGGCTGACTATTTAAGCCCCGATGAGTCAGAACAGAGCGCGGATCATTCGTTAGGCTAAACCTACATGGAATGATGGTTTTGGTAACACTTGGTAATCCTGGTAACTTGGATTAGACTGCAGTTCCTTGGTTTTAGTTAGAACTGCAGTCCTTGGATCTTGTTTTGCTAATATAGATAATAAAGTTATGTTCCGAACTCCTTGGCTCTGCATTGGCGTCCTTCCCGCACACCGCCACCGTTACACATTGCTGCATGTAAATGCACTGAAATGTACAAATCGATTGAGTAAACCAGACTTTTATATTGATGCACTAAAGAGAAATTGCAACCTGGAAGTGTCCCTCGTATTCTTGGCAATTTCACACTGCTCAGAGAAGGATGGGCTCCCCTTTTGAGTCCGGGTTCCTCGCAAGGTTCCTTCCTTCCATTCTGGATAGTTTTTCCTTGCCTCTGCCGCTAATGTTCTTTGAAATGACTATTATATTTAAAACTCTTCCTGCAGTCTGTGCAGTGATACTGCATTTATCCAGTGTGAATCTGCTGATGTTTTTTTAAATGACTCATATCTTTAAAACTCTTCCCACACTCTGAGCACTGATACGGTTTCTCTCCAGTGTGAATACGTTGGTGTGCTTTGGCCGTAGGTAGGGCTCTAAAACTCATCCCACACTCTGAGCAGTAATATGGTTTTTCTCCAGTGTGAATACGCTGATGAGTTTGGAGATAAATCTTTCTATTAAAACCTTTCCCGCACTGTTGGCAATAATAAGGCTTCTCCACAGCGTGGGTGATCAGGTGTTTCCGGAGGACACGTCTCTCTCTAAAACTCTTCCCACACTCTGAGCACTGATGATGTTTCTCTTCAGTGTGAACGCGTTGATGTTTTCTGAGGGCATATGTGGCTCTAAAACTCATCCCACACTCTGAGCACTGATGTGGTTTCTCTTCATTGTGAATTTGTTCGTGTGTTCGTAGGGTATGTCTCCGTCTAAAACTCTTCCCACACTCTGAGCAGTGATGCGGTTTTTCTCCGGTATGAATTTGTTGGTGTGCTCGGAGGGAATTTCTCAGTTTAAAATTGTTCCCACACTCTGAGCAGTGATATGGCCTTTCTTCAGTGTGAATCCGCTGATGTATTTTTAAATAACTCAGACAACTAAAACTCTTCCCACACTCTGAACATGGATAGGGTTTCTCTCCAGAGTGAATCCGCTGATGTAATCTGAAATGACTTGAACGACCAAAACTCTTCCCACACTCTGAGCAGTGATACGGTTTCTCTCCAGTGTGAATCCGCTGATGTTGTTTGTATTGACCTACCTCTCTAAAACTCTTCCCACACTCTGAGCACTGATGCGGTTTCTCTCCCGTGTGAATACGTTGGTGTTTGTTGAGATCACGTCTCTCTTTAAAACTCTTCCCGCACTCTGAGCACTGATGCGGTTTCTCTGCTGTGTGAATTCGTTGGTGTTGCCTGAGATAACTCTTTGCAGCGAAACTTTTCCCACACTCTGAGCAGTGATACTGTTTCTCTCCAATGTGAATCCGCTGATGTTCTTTGAAATAACACTTATCTCTAAAACTCTTCCCGCACTCTGAGCACTGATGCGGTTTCTCTCCAGTGTGAATTCGTTGGTGTTTTTTGAGGTCACGTCTCTCTTTAAAACTCTTCCCACACTCTGAGCACTGATGCGGTTTCTCTCCAGTGTGAATTCGTTGGTGTTGTCTGAGATGACTCTTTGCAGGAAAACTCTTCCCACACTCTGAACACTGGTGAGTGTCCTTCTTGTCTGGAATGTTCTCTGTTCCTCCAGGAGGAGTGTTGGAGACAACAGAACTGGATGAAGTTAAAGCTCTACTGCTTCGTCTGAGTTCCATATTCCCACGTTTATTCTCTCCCTCTTTCAGAAGTGTGTGGTTTTCCTCCTGGAGGTGTTTCCTGATGTTTCCTGATGAGCTGAAGAAAAGCTCATATACAGGAGATCATATATTTCTGAAAGAGGAACATAAAATCCATTAAACCTCAAACCCCCAAAACATTGGAAGAATCAAAGAAAACAGGAACTAATGTTCAGTAAATCTCAGAACTATGATGCAAATTTAGTTTAAATGACCCCCGACTGTGCAGCCAAGCAGCTCCAACCACATCATCAAATTCGCTGATGATATAACCGTGGTGGGTCTGATCAGCGGTGGAGACGAGGCGGCTTACAGAGAGGAGATACAAGAGCTGACGGACTGGTGTAGAATCAACAACCTGTCTCTGAATGTCGACAAGACTAAAGAGATGGTTGTTGACTTCAGGAGACTACGTCGGGACCATACTCCACTTATCATCAACACCTCACCTGTGGAGATGGTCCAGAGCACCAGGTTTCTTGGTGTTCACATCACTGACAACCTCATGTGGTCCCTCAACACCAACTCCATCACAAAGAAAGCCCAGCAGCGCAGACTGACTGAGCGCAGACTGAGGAAAGCCCATCTCCCACCTTCCATCCTCACCATCTTCTACAGAGGAACCATTGAGAGCATCCTGAGCAGCTGCATTACTGCCTGGAAGGGGAACTACAACGTCTTAGACCGCAAGTCCCTACAACGGGTAGTGAGAACAGCTGAAAAGATCATCGGGATCTCTCTGCCCTCTGTACAGGACATTTTCACCACTCGCAGCATCCGCAAAGCAACCAGCATTGTGGATGATCCCTCCCACCCTTCCCACACTCTCTTCTCCCTCCTGCCATCCGGGAAAAGGTTCCGCAGCATACGGGCCTCCACTTCCAGGATGGGAAATAGTTTCTTCCCCCTGGCCATCAGACTCTTGAACTCTTAAACCCAGTCCACTTTTCATCCTGTATTTATTTATTTATCTCGTGTTGCACTCTGCACTTTATCAGTAACACCGCTCCACCACACTGCTACACCACACTACTCCACCACACTGCTACACCATAATCTACCTGGGCTGCTTTGTTTCACAACACTTGTCTGCACTTGTTGCCCCGTGTTGTGTCTTATGTTGACTTGTGTCTTGTCTTGTGTGTAGCACCAGGGTCCTGGAGGAACGTTATTTCGTTTCACTGTGTACTGTGTATATGGCTGAAATGACAATCCTACTTGACTTGACTTGGTTCTTGCAGCTCTTTCTCGTATGAGGGATGAAAGTTTTATATTTCCAATTTTCTTATTTACATATTTAAAACACCAGACAAATAAAGGTTAGTCATCTGGTCTGATCCCACAGAAGAGCTGCTGCAGCAGAAGGTGCTGAAGAAGTTCTGTTGGATCTGAAAGAAAGGTGTAAGAACACACAGTGCAGCTTTGTATGGAGCTACAGACCAGACAGTACCTGGAGAAGAAACAAGTCAAGTCAAGTCAAATCAAGTAGGATTTTATTGTCATTTCAACCATATTCACAGTACATAGCGAAACGAAATAATGTTCCTCCAGGACCCTGGTGCTACACATAAGACATGACATAAGACAAACAGACAGTGCAACAACAACAGACAAACAGACAGTGCAACAACAGACAGTAGACGAACATGCAGTGCATTCATCCGACGCTGCTTAGTTCTTGCAGTGATGCAGAACAAAGCAGCCCATGTTACTGGCAATATGATGGATCAGCAGTGTTTTGGTTAAAGTGCGGAGTGCAAAAATAAATACCAGTAATAAGTAGTAAGTACTGCAGTAAGTAGTAAGTGTAGCAGTGGTAAAGTGATTCAGTTCAAGAGTCTGATGGCCAGGGGGAAGACACTGTTTCTCATGCTACAAGTGGAGGCCCGTATGCTGTGGAACCTTTTCCCGGATGGCAGGATGGAGAAGAGAGTGTGGGCCGTTGAGAAGGATCATCCACAATGCTGGCTGCTTTGTGGATGCAGCGAGTGGTGAAGATGTCCTGAACAGAAGGCAGAGAGACCCCGATGATCTTCTCAGCAGTTCTCACTACCTGTTGCAGGGACCTGCAGTCTAAGACGTTTCAGTTCCCGTACCAGGCAGTGATGCAGCTGCTCAGGATACTCTCGATGGTTCCTCTGTAGAAGATGGTGAGGATGGGTGGCGGAATATGGGCTTTCTTTAGTCTGCGCAGGAAGTAGAGACGCTGCTGGGCTTTCTTCGTGATGGAGTTGGTGTTGAAGGACCACGTGAGGTTGTCTGTTAAGTGAACACCAAGAAACTTGGTGCTCTGGGCCATCTCCATAGGTGAGGTGTTGATATTCAGTGGAGCGTGGTCCCGACGTGGTCTCCTGAAGTCAACAACCATCTCTTTAGTCTTGTCGACATTCAGAGACAGGTTGTTGGCTCTGCACCAGTCCATCAGCTCTTGTATCTCCTCTCTGTAAGCCGCCTCGTTTCCACCGCTGATCAGACCCACCACGGTTGTATCATCAGTGAATTTGATGATGTGGTTCGAGCTGTGCTTGGCTGCACAGTCGGGGGTCATCAGTGTGAACAGCAGTGGGCTGAGCACACAGCCCTGAGGAGCTCCTGTGCTCAGCGTGATGGTTTTGGAGGTGCTGCTACTGATCCTGACTGACTGGGGTCTCCCAGTATGGAAGTCCAGGATCCAGTTAAAGAGGGAGGTGTTCAGGCCCAGCAGCCTCAGCTTCTCACTCAGATGCTGAAGGATGATGGTGTTGAATGCTGAACTGTAATCAGTGAAAAGCATTCTGATGTAACTGTCCTTTCTGTCCAGATGAGAAAGGGCCAGGTGGAGGGTGGTGGAGATTGCATCATCCGTTGAGCAGTTGGGACGATACGCAAACTGCAGGGGATCCAGTGAGGAAGGGATCTGAATCTTGATGTGCCTCATGACCAGCCTCTCGAAGCACTTCATGATGATAGGTGTGAGTGCGACGGGATGATAGTCGTTGAGGCAGGAGACAGATGATTTCTTTGGCACTGGGATGATGCTGTTGGACTTGAAGCACCTTGGAACAACAGTGGTGCTCAGAGAAATGTTGAAGATGTCGGTGAGAACATCTGCCAGCTGTTCTGCACATCCTCTGAGCACAAGACCTTGAATGTTGTCTGGAACAGCAGCTTTCCGTGGGTTGACTCTCAGTAGAGCTCTTCTCACCTCGGCCATGGTCAGACAGAGAACTTGGTCGTTTGGAGGAGGGATGGTCTTCCTCATTACTGTGTTGTTCGCCGTATCAAACCATGCGTAGAAGCGGTTCAACGCATCTGGGAGGGAGGATTCACCGTCACAGGCAGGTGGAGATGTCCTGTAGTTGGGGAGGGCCTGGATGCCCTGCCACATGCGCCGTGTCACTGGTGTTTCTGAAGTGGCCATGGATTCTCTGTGCGTGAGCTCGCTTTGCTGCTCTGATGGCCTGAGACCGGTTCGCTCTTGATGTTCTTAGGGCGGCCTCGTCCCCTGACTTGAAGGCTTTGTCCTGGGTTCTCAGGAATCTGCGTACCTTCGCAGTCATCCATGGCTTCTGGTTGGGTCGTGTGATGATGCACTTGGAGACAGTAACATCCTCAATGCACTAGCTGATGTAGCCAGTCACTGAAGCTGTGTACTCCTCCAGGTTGATGGAGTCGCCATAGGTTGCAGCCTCCATAGACATGTCCCTGGGATCAGCAGCACAGAGATTTGGTCCGAGTGTCTGAGATGGGGGCGGGGCTCCGCTCTGTACACAGCGGCCATATTTGTGTAAACACAGTCCAGCGTGTTTCCCCCCTCATTGCAAAGTCATGTTGATGAAATTTAGGGAGAACTGACTACACCAACTACACCAGGATGCACTTCATGCTGACTGTGTCCCATAATGGCTGTTCCGCATTTCAGCAGGTTAACTGCCTGACGAACAAACAGTTCAAGATGTTCCTCCAAATTCCCCACATCTCAATCCCGTCCAGCATCTGTGGGACAAACTAGTCCCATCCACTGACCCACCGTCCAACTTACAGGACTGATCTGTTGCTAATGTCCTACCATACACAAAAATGTTCACGATTCAAATACAAATAAAGCTTCCTAGAATATTTTAAAATGAATATCAACATATGGGATGGTGGAAAAATAACATTTTAAATGTTGGTTCCACATTTTTCAACACTGGCTACACAAACTGACACGGAAAGTGGAGCAGCCCAGCTATAATCTGAGAGATTTTATTTTGATCATTATTTGAGAAGAATTCAAGATCATTATCTTTCCTGAAACAACTGCTCTGTTTGATTTAATCGCTCAACGTTCAGTTTATCTTATTCAACAATCAAATTAATAGATGATTATTAAAAAACATCCATTAAATCAATACAGTAAAACCTCAAACTTTAATACATTATATCAGGAGAAGTTTTAATCACTGTAAACACTAACCTCTTCTCACTGGCGCAATCAAAGAACCGAGTCGCTGCTTAATGACATCATTAGATAGCGACCGGAACTTCAAAATAAAAGCGGGACACTAACGATATCCCATCCAAAAATATAGAATACGATCGGAAAAAAAAGATTAAAATAAAACATACAAAAAATAAAAAATAAATGAAAAATAAGAGCATATAAACGGATTTTACCTTACTTGAAGATACTGCATTTTGATAAAAGACTCTTCTGTTAAAATAAAGAATTTTTCCATTATTGTGTGTGAAGGAATTTCGAAATTTTACCTCAGAAATGTTCCACCTCATTTATTATATTTATAATACTGGTGGTGGATATTTTATTCAGTGTCATTTACACTTTACTTCCTTTATTTGGCTTTTAAGTTATAGATGTTGATGGGGAAAGTGACATTGTGTCATTATGAAACACGGCACAGTGCATAGTGAGCCTGCGAGTTAGTGTGTCAAATGTTCTAGATCTAGTGAGGACTCTAGTTTTTTGCTTTTAACACTATACAACCTCCCCAGGGGTGGCCAGCCAAGGCTGAGCAGTCCTTAGCTTGTGTCTACTAGCCAATTGTGTTTGGTAGCACTATATTCTTGAGTTTGCTTTTTGGTTGATTCTGTTATACTGGTAAATCAGTATAAGGTAAACCAAGTAAAACAGGGGTGGCTCAGTGGTTGGGGAGTTGGTCTCAGGACCGGAAGGTTGTAGGTTCAAATCCCAGACCAGTAGGTTGAGGTCCAGTTTTGCTGTGGTTCACTGTGTGCTGTGCTGTGTACTGTGTACCCCAGGCACTTTCAGGGCTGCCCCCTGCTGCACGGTGTGTGTTTGTGTGGGTTAAATGCAGAGGTCCAATTTCATTATGGTTCACTTTGTGCTGTGCTGTTTACTCACAATGACAAGAATTTTCACTTTCACTTTTTCCATTTCAAATCCCTTACCTGTTCATTGTTATTTTCATTTATAGTTTTCATTTATTCTAAAGTATTTTAGTGAGTTATTTGTTTCAATTATAACTGACCAGTCAGGTTTAAATTTTTTTTTTTTTTGTAATGAAAATGTAATCAATGCTTGTTATTTGAATATTTTAATAAAAATATTAACCATACTATTATTTTTGTCTCGGAAATGAATTGTATATATGATATGTAATAGATGTTTTAAATAAACGCTTAATATACCTTTTACCTCCATTTTTGCCCTGTCTATTAGTTGTGTAATAGATCTGTAATAAGTCAGTAATACCTCTGTCACTATGTAGTGGACATGTAATAGGTCCAAAAACAAATTTCTCCCACTAGTTTTGCCCCTTGAGTATTACTTTTACTGTACTTTGTTTTCTGTGACCCTGCTGTTGTGTGATAGAAGACTTGACATTTATTCCATTTCAAAAACCTTTTGGCTGGGTGTATTGTTTGATGATTTTAAAGTCAGATTTGAGTTGTTTTTATAGGTGTTAGGGTCTGGGTTAGCATTGTTAGAACTTACATCTGTAATGGTGTTGTTAGATCCTAGGCCTGGCCTATCCTTGGTTTGTTTGATAATCTTTGATATAAATTGTAAATTAGTCAAGTCATGAATTTTAAAGTCACCAACAATTATTACTCTATTTTTAAAAACTGCAAGGCTTGTTAGAGAATCTTGTTTTTGTTTATTTCTGGAAAAGAAAGTGATTTAATTGCAGATAAGCAACAAAAATCGCTGATGATATTGTGATCTGTAGTGAGAGTAGGGAGCAGCTTGAGGAGAACCTGGAGAAATGGAGATATGCTCTTGAGAGGAGAGGAATGAAAGTGAGTAGGGCAAAGACAGAATACATGAGTGTGAATGAAAGGGAGGAAAGTGGCGTGGTTAGGATGCAGGGAGTGGAGGTAACAAAGGTGGAGGAGTTTAAATACTCGGGATCAACAGTTCAGTGTAATGGTGAGTGTGGAAGAGAGGTGAAGAAGAGAGTGCAGGCTGGTTGGAATGGGTGGAGAAGAGTGGCTGGAGTGATTTGTGACAGACGCGTACCAGCTAGAGTTAAAGGGAAGGTTTACAGGACAGTAGTGAGACCAGCTATGTTGTATGGGTTGGAGACGGTGGCACTGACGAAAAGGCAGGAGGCGGAGCTGGAGGTGTCAGAGTTAAAGATGCTGAGATTTTCGTTGGGTGTGACGAGGATGGACAGGATTAGAAATGAGTATATTAGAGGGACAGGTCAGGTTAGACGTCTTGGAGACAAAGTTAGAGAAGCAAGGTTGCGTTGGTTTGGACATGTGCAGAGGAGAGACGAGGAATATATTGGAAGGAGGATGTTGAAGATGGAGCTGCCAGGAAAGAGGAGAAGAGGAAGACCAAAGAGGAGGTTTATGGATGTGGTGAGAGAGGACATGCAGGTGGTCGGTTTGAAGCAGGAAGATGCAAAAGACAGGAAGAAATGGAGACAGTTGATCCGCTGTGGCGACCCCTAAACGGGAGCAGCCGAAAGAAAAAGAAGAAGAAGATAAGCAACAAAAATCAACCTTGATTTATTCATTAAACAAAAATATCAACAAAAATTTTCTAACAGGGGACAAAGTGTGACGATGTGGTGTTGTAAACTGCACGCCAACACAGAGCCAAGAGCTTCGTACTGAACTTTAATGACGGCTGACGTGCACAGAACTCAATGCTAAACATAACAAACATAACAAGTGTAAAACATAACAAATAATAACACAGTGCGCACACAGAATGACCAGCGCCCTGCTCTGATTCACTGGGGCTTATAACGCCAGCCCCCGATGAGGCACACCTGGCACCCAAAGCCCAGGTGTGCACAATCAGAGCAGGGCGCCCTCTACTGGCGCAGGATCGTTACAGTACCCCTCCCCAAAGGCGCATACTCCCGGGACGCCAGACCCTGCCTCCTTCTAAGCAGGACCCCCGAAAAGGAGAGGGGTAATGCAAACGTTCAACAAAAAGTCCAAACAAAGTCCAAGCGAACACTCCGCTCTCACCGCGGTCTTCCTTGCGGGTTCGGCTGCGGCCCCTGAAACCCTGCTTTCTTCCAGCGGTCTGGATTGGACGCGGCCCCTCGAAACCCCGCCTCCTCCAGCGGACTTGGACCTCGTCCCTCAAGCCCCGCATCCTCCAGTGGACTTGGACCTCGTCCCTCAAGCCCTGCCTCCTCCGCGGTGATGGCGGAAGTCCCTTGAGTCCCATCTTGTGCTGACAAGTACAAGTGACAGGGGCAGCGGTGGCCTAGCGGTTAGGGCGTTAGCCGCATGATCGGAGGATCGGGGGTTCAAACCCCTTCCCAATAGGTTGTCCTGAGGTACCCCTGAGCAAGGTACCGTCCCCGTCACTGCTCCCCGGGCGCTTTCAATAGCTGCCCACTGCTGCACGGTGTTTGTGTGCATGGGTTAAAAGCAGAGGTCCAATTTCGTTGTGGTTCATGGTGTGCAGTGCTGTGACCTCACAATGACAAGGGTTGTCACTTTCACTTTTTTTTTTTTTTCACAAGTGAGCCGGCATCGCAGCACCACTTCTCCAGGGGCTACCGCGGGGGCCGGCTCCGCAGCCACGCCCTCCTGGTTGCTGGAGCTGGAACAGGCACAACATCGGCCAATCCCTGGAGGGGAGCAGACACCGCTCAACCCCTATCCCCCCAGCCTCCAGCACGTGGAAGGTCCGGTGGTCCTTCACGGACATCCCCATGGAGCTCTCAGCTCGCGACGTCCATTTGTGGCGGCTGGTCATTTCTGTAATGGTGGCGGGGTGCGGGAAGGACGCCAACGCTGAGCCAGGAGTTCGGATCATAACTTTATTATCCATAGCTACAAAACAAGATCCAAGGACTGCAGTTCAAACTAAAACCAAGGAACTGCAGTCTAAACCAAGATACAAGATTACCAAGTGTAACAAAACCACCATAATGTGTAGGCTGAGCCTAACGAATGAGCCACGCTCTGTTCTGACTCATTGGGGCTTAAAAAGTCAGCCCCAATGAAGCACACCTGTTCAGTTTTAACTCCAGGAACAGTACAGAGTCCCAAGCTGCTTCTCAGGCTCAGCAAGTCGGGTGCGGCCCCAGGTACCGATGAGCCGCCAGGCTCCCTTGGTGCATCGGATGCACAGCACAAACCAGATGGTAGTTCAGTATTGGACTCAGGTGATGACCACAGCGGGCCCCCCCGGACACGTGGGGAGAGAAATGGAATGGGGATGGTCAGTAATGAGCAGGATCCAGTAGTGACAGACACAGAAATGAAACAGTACAGTGCGATGGCATGTACAGCAGCACCAACGACATTAGTAGTGCTGCACTATGGTGATTGGTGCGGGTAAGCTAAACTAAAAAAAAACTAAGTCTTCAGCCGTGATTTAAAGACTGAGACTGAATCGGCATCCCGTACATAAGCAGGCAAGCTATTCCACAATCTAGGGGCCCTGGAACTGAAAGTTTGTACACCTATACATTTATTTATGGAGGGACAATTAGGAGATCTGGGATCTAAGTGGGTGATTAGGTGTATAGGTATTAAGCAGTTCTGTTAGATATATTGGGGCAAGACCTTTAAGTGCCTTTTAGGTTAAGAGGAGGATCCACTCCTCACTGCCGAATTCTTTAAGCTGTGAGATGTTTGAGGGGTTTCTTCATGTACAGTCCGTTTCAGGTCACTCAACAGCATCTCAATGGGATTAAGATCTGGGCTTTGACTTTGCCACTCCATGGTGAATTCTGTGATGGTGAGCTGGCCAGGTCCTGCTTCAAAGCATTTCCAAACCATGACATTTCCACTTCTATGCTTCACAGCTGGTACGAAGTTCTTTTCCTGTAATTCTGTATTTGCTTTGCAGTCCTCTGCTCTGGTGTCCAAATATTTCAATTTTAGACATATCTGTCCAAAGAACATTATTCCAGAAGTCCTGGCCTTTCTCTACGTTCTCTCTTGCAAATGTCAGTCTGGCCTTGATGTTTCTCTAAGAGAGTTAAGGTTTCTCCTTGCACTCCTCCCATTATGTTAAAGTTCAGTCTCTTTCTGACCGTAGAGACAATTTCAAATCAACATTAGCAACAGCCAGCTGGAGGTCCCATGATGACATTTTGGAGACTTTTTTTAGTATCTTGTGGTCTGCTCTTGGCGGCGGTGGGGGGTGGGGGGTTATGGGGGGATTTGCTTGGATGGTCAGACCTGGGCATTTGTCTACCCTGGAGAGATGGCACTGTTTTGTTTACTAGTAATAATGTATTTCCTGTATATTCAGAGAAACTGTACACCTTTTGTCCAAGCTGTGTTTTCCGCAGGCCTTTATTTTTTTCCCCTCACTCTCTCTAACAAACCACAGCCATATATGCGACCAACCTAGCCTGGCCTATAACACCTTTGCTTGGATGGTCAGACCTGGGCATGTTGGAAACCAACCACTATTTTCCGGATGGTGGAACGTCCGATTACAAATTCTTCTGAGATATTCTTAAATCCCTTACCAGATTTATAAACTGTTACAATCTTC
Organism: Hepsetus odoe; assembly: GCA_017165825.1. Taxonomy (NCBI): domain Eukaryota; kingdom Metazoa; phylum Chordata; class Actinopteri; order Characiformes; family Hepsetidae; genus Hepsetus; species Hepsetus odoe. Next base: position 689,575 of record CM029378.1, read on the forward strand.
TTTCTGAGGGCCTCAAAAGCTCTTTTGATCTCACCATGGTGGTCACTCTCACCTCAACAGCCAGGAGCACCAAACTAAATGTCTGAGGTTCAAAAGGACTAACCTCCTTCAAAATGCTGAGTAATGATGGTCAAATCAAGTGTCCTGATGTGCTACACCTGTGTGTGATTTGAGCCATTTTAATTGGGAATAAAGGTGGGGTGTTCTAATTTATTCCTCATCAGAAATCTCATTTTTGTAGAATTACATTTCACAGATTTTGAAAAGTCTTCAGTTTTCATTGTTCAGTTATATTACTTGAGTCTCCAAGTGTTGTTAAACTGAGATTAAATATCCAATTATGTCCAAGAACGTTATACAAACACACAGGCCTTCATAGGGTGTCCTCATTTTTTCACACGACTGTACCTGTCACTTCTTTCTATTAAAAGCAGAATCTATTGAAAAAAGATTGTTTCTTTAACAGATCTTTTAGAACTCTGTAAAGTGCAGAAAATGTAAATAAACCAGAAATTAAATCTATTTTCTTCCTGTTTTATTTTGTATACATTTATTAATCAATAAATATGATAATTACATTGATGTCATTGTAAAATATAGCAATAGTTATCATTGCTGCATGTAAATGCACTGAAATATACAAATCAATTGAGTAAACCAGACTTTTGATACACTAAAGAGAAATTGCAACCGTAAGTCTCCCGTATTCTTGGCAATTTCACACTGCTCAGAGGAGGATTGGTTCCCCTTTTGAGTCCTGGTTCCTCGCAAGGTTCCTTCATTCCATTCTGGGTAGTTTTTCCTTGCCTCTGCTGCTGAAGTTCTTTGAAATGACTCATATTTAAAACTCTTCCTGCAGTCTGTGCAGTGATACTGCGTTTATCCAGTGTGAATCCGCTGATGTTTTTTGAGACTTCTCTGTTGCATAAACGTCTTCTCACACTCTGAGCACTGATACGGTTTCTCTCCAGTGTGAATACGTTGGTGTGCTTTTGCCGTAGGTAGGGTTCTAAAACTCTTCCCACACTCTGAGCAGTAATACGGTTTCTCTCCAGTGTGAATACGCTGATGAGTTTGGAGATAAATCTTTCTATTAAAACCTTTCCCGCACTGTTGGCAATAATAAGGCTTCTCCACTGCGTGGGTGATCAGGTGTTTCCGGAGTTCACGTCTCTCTCTAAAACTCTTCCCACACTCTGAGCACTGATGTGGTTTCTCTCCAGTGTGAATGCGTTGATGTTTTCTGAGGTCATTTTTGTCTCTAAAACTCTTCCCACACTCTGAGCAGTGATACGGTTTTTCTCCGGTGTGAATTCGTTGGTGTGTTTGGAGGGAACGTCTCTCTTTAAAACTCTTCCCACACTCTGAGCAGTGATACGGCTTTTCTCCAGTGCGAATCCGCTGATGTTCTTTTAAATAACTCAGACAACTAAAACTCTTCCCGCACTCTGAACATGGATAGGGTTTCTCTCCGGTGTGAATTCGCTGATGTACTTTGAAATGACTTGAACGACCAAAACTCTTCCCACACTCTGAGCATTGATAAGGTTTCTCTCCAGTGTGAATCCGCTGATGTTGCTTGAAATGACCTACCTCTCTAAAACACTTCCCACACTCTGAGCACTGATGTGGTTTCTCTCCAGTATGAATACGTTGGTGTTTGTTGAGTTCATGTCTCTCTTTAAAACTCTTCCCACACTCTGAGCACTGATGCGGTTTCTCTCCAGTGTGAATCAGTTGGTGTCGCCTGAGATAACTCTTTGCAGCGAAACTCTTCCCACACTCTGAGCAGTGATATGGTTTCTCCCCAGTGTGAATCCGCTGATGTTCTTCGCATTGACTTTTATCTCTGAAACCCTTCCCACACTCTGAGCACTGATGCCGTTTCTCTCCAGTGTGAATCAGTTGGTGTTGTCTGAGATGATACTTTGTATAAAAACTCTTCCCACACTCTGAGCACTGATACGGTTTCTCTCCTGTGTGAATTCGTTGGTGTTGCCTGAGATGATTCTTTGCAGAGAAACTCTTCCCACACTCTGAACACTGGTGAGTGTCCTTCTTGTCTGGAATGCTCTCTGTTCCTCTAGGAGGAGAGTTGGAGACCACAAAACTGGATGAAGTTAAAGCTCTACTGCTTCGTCTGAGTTCCATATTCCCACGTTTATTCTCTCCCTCTTTCAGAAGTGTGTGGTTTTCCCCCTGGAGGTGTTTCCTGATGAGTTGATGAGAAGCTCATATACAGGAGATCATATATTTCTGAAAGAGGAAAAGATAGCACACTAACCCTCAAAAACACTGGAAGAATCAAAGATGTAGAAAACAGGAACTAATGTTCAGTAAATCTCAGAACTATGATGTAAATTTAGTTTAAATTTCTGGTTCTTGCAGCTCTTTCTCGTATGAGGGATGAAAGTTTTATATTTCCAATTTCTTATTTACAACTTTAAAACACCAGAAACAGAGAAATAAAGGTTAGTCGTCTGGTCTGATCCTACAGAAGTGCTGCTGCAGCAGAAGGTACTGAAGAAGTTCTGCTGGTTCTAACAGAAAGGTGTAAGAACACACAGTGCAGCTTTGTATGGAGATACAGACCAGACAGTACCTGGAGAAGAAACTACACCAGGATGCACTTCATGCTGACTGTGTCCCATAACGGCTGTTCCGCATTTCAGCAGGTTAATCGACTGAAGAACACACAGTTCAAGATGTTCCTCCAAATTCTCCACATCTCAATCCCATCCAGCATCTGTGGGACAAACTAGGCACATAGCACAGCACACAATGAACCACAACGAAATTGGACCTCAAGGCCACCACTGCCCCGGTTACTTACAGGACTGATCAGCTGCAAATGTCCTACCATCACACAAAAATGTTCAGGAGCCAAATACAAATAGCTTCCTAGAATGTTTTGAAACGATTATCATAATAAAATCAAATAATTTACACAGACACCTGCATTAACGTTCAGTCAGGAAACACAATGTCTTTCAATATAACTTGATAAAACTTCAATAAAGTGTTTGTGAAAAAATAACATTTTAAATGTTGGTTCCACATTTTTCAACACTGGCTGCACAAACTGACACGGAAAGTGGAGCAACCCAGCTATAATCTGAAAGATTTTATTTCGATCATTATTTGAGAAGATCAGAATCTTTCCTGAAACAATTGTTCTGTTTGATTTAATCGCTCAACGTTCAGTTTTTCTTATACAATAATCAAATTTATAGATGATTATGAAAAATATCCATTAAATCAATACAGTAAAATCTCAAACTTTAATACCTTAAATCAGGAGAAGTTTAAATCACCGTAAACACTACCCTCTTCTCACTGACGGAAACAAAGAACCGAGTCGCTGCTTAATGACACTATTAGAGAGCGACCGGAACTTCAAAATAAAAGCGGGGCACTAACGATAACCAAAATCAGAAATATTTAATATAGTCGGAAAAAACAAACAACATTAAAAAAAAACGCACAATCAGATAACAAATATTAACATATAAATGGATTTTACGTTAATTTAAGATCTTGCATTTCCCCTTTTTTCTATAAATACGCTGATAAAAGACTCTTCTGTTAAAATAAAGTACTTTCGAAATTTTTCTCAGAAATGTTACACCTCATTTATTACATTTATAATACTGGTGGTGGATAGTTTATTTAGTATAATTTACACTTCACTTCCTTTATTTGGCTTTTAAGTCAGTGAGCCTGCCAGTGAGTGTGCCAAATGTTCTAGATCTAGTGAAACTCTAGCTGCTGCGTTCTATCTGTTTCCCATCCTGGTAGTGGAGGCCTGTATGTAACCTTGTCCCGGATGGCAGGAGGGAGTAGAGTGTGTGGGACGGCTGTAAGGGATCGTCCACAATGCTGATTGCTTTGCGATGCAGCGAGTGCAGTGCAATGGAGCTGGTGTTGATTTCTCTAGTTCATGATAGGGAGTGTCTAAATAACTAGCATTTTTCTCATCTTGACGCTTTGCATTGCAGCCATTGCAAACATAGAGCAATAAATACCATTCAATTGTGACTTGATTCCCAACACATTTTCCAATTCCGGGGTATGTCCAAACATCTGGATCTGTGAAGACACCTTTTAAAATCCTTATATAAATCCAGTCCATACGGCTGGATACAGATCTCCACTGATTTGAGTGCTTTGGGTGGAGGTATTGGAATAGGAGGCTGTAGTGATGGCAGTAGAACAGAGTATAGTTCATCAGATCCATTGCTGCGGTCTGCGTATCCAACATAGAGCCATTCCTTCATCAGGCGTTCAGGGCTGAGAGTGCAATGTTCACCCTGGGGATGGTGTGGAGGTTTGCGACAGTCTTTCTCATCTGAGTGATCATGGCAGTCAGAGCGGAGCTTTATGGACATGCACTGGCCACTGGTACACTGAAAATTCCCTTTCAGAGCACAGCCAATTTCATCTGTGCTATTAAAGCAGTCTATTTCACTATCGCAGACAAAGTTCCTTGGAAGGCACCAGCTTCTGCCCTTGCAGTGCTTGTGGCAATCCTCAGACAAACAAAAGCAGTTAATGTCATCAGAGCGATCTTGACCATGAGGGATTCCATCACACACCATCTTCTGGTTAATACACATCTTACTTTGAGCATACTGAAAATATTCCTCTTTGAACTGGCTTTCACAATTATCCTCACCTGCACCATTCTTGCAGTCCTTCTCTTCACACACATGACTGTAGAGAATGCACTCACTTCCAGCATTCCAAGGCCTGAAACTTACAGAGCATTTCAAGGTTGAAGTTCCTTCAACAATGTGTTCATGATTGTCTAAGCAGTTCTTGTCTGAGCTTTTTGCAATGCCCTTGTTGCCACCTTTGCAGTGACTGCAGTTTTCGCTGTGTGTCATGTGTCCTCCTTCCCCAGAATGCTCCTGACCCTGAGCAGTCTCAGAAGGCTGGTGCATAGTCCAGAACAGGAGCGCCACTCACATTCTGGGGTATATAATCCAGACCAAGAACCTGCTGGGCCTCCAAGGTGGGCACATAATCAAGAACAGGAGCCCCGCTTTTGATTTCATTGAGAGAAGCTCCACATTGACCCCACTGGGCCTGCAATGCAACTTCCCTCAACCAGTTACTCTGTTCTGTGTCTGCTGAAATGTGAGGAAAAACAGAAGGTAGGGTGTTTTTGGTCTCCTTGTGGAAAGAGTTTAGCTTTTGTTCCACTGAACTCTGAGCACCTTTCTCAGAGTTTTCAAATGGCTGCTCAGCCTCTAGAGTCTTTACCTGCTTCTTCTCCATCAAACTGTTCCTCAGCTGCTCCACTTTGGAGTTATCCATGTGGGTTCCAGCTTGCACTGGGGTTTGCTGAATAAGTTGAGATTTTAAGATCTTCACTTCTGAGTACCAGGTCTTCAGTTCTGCTTCCAAACTCTGACATGCTCTTACAGCTCTGTGAGCAAAACTAATCTCTCTCCGGGCCTTTTCCAGTTCAGCCTGAAGAAAGGCACTGTTGCCCTGCACCTGCTTCAGCTTTGCCCTGGTCCGATTCATTCGTTCTAACATAGTGGCCACTTTAGTCTCCAGCTTCTCTTGCAATGCTGAAATCTCTACTCCATTTGTTGCATTGCGTGCAGCTTGGTTCTCCTGATCATCTCTTTTCTTTAGCCATTCCCTTCAGGCAACAATCACAGCTTGCAGCTTCTTCCTCAGGACCTCTTTCTTTTCAGAGTTTACTTACTTTTCCTTGAAGCTCACCATTGTCTTGAGCCAGAGTTTTCTTTTCCACTTCCCTGTGTTTGATTTCACTCTGACAAAGAAATCCTTTAGTCTCCTCTAGTTGAGAAAGCAGATTGTTGATCTTTTCCTCATGTTTCAGCCTTTTGTTTAAGGCTGCCTTTGTCACTGAGGCTTATTCCTCTTGCAGCTGCTGTTTGAGCCTTGTCAGCAAATCTTTCTAATGAGTGATCTGAATGTCCAGGCAGCTGATCTGTTCATGACTTTGTTGAATGTCAGTGAGAAGTGCACTGTGTTTCACATTGGCTTTTCTGACATAGCCATTAGTTTCTCTTCAAGTCAAGTCAAGTCAAGTAGGATTTTATTGTCATTTCAACCATATTCACAGTATATAGCGAAACGAAATAACGTTCCTTCAGGACCCTGGTGCTACACATAGGACACGACATAAGACAAACAGACAGTGCAACAACAACAGACAGTAGACGAACATGCAGTGCATTCATCCGACGCTGCTTAGTTCTTGCAGTGATACAGAACAAAGCAGCCCATGTTACTGGCAATATGATGGATAAGCTTTAACTGTTTTGGTTAAAGTGTGGAGTGCAAAAATAAATACCAGTAATAAGTAGTAAGTATTAAGTATTGCAGGTAGTAGTAAGTGTAGCAGTGGTAAAGTGATTCAGTTCAAGAGTCTGACGGCCAGGGGGAAGACACTGTTCCTCATCCTGCAAGTAGAGGCCTGTATGATGCAGTTCCCGTACCAGGCAGTGATGCAGCTGCTCAGGATGCTCTTGATGGTTCCCGTGTAGAAGATGGTGAGGATGGGTGGCGGAAGATGGGCTTTCTTTAGTCTGCGCAGGAAGTAGAGACGCTGCTGGGCTTTCTTCGTGATGGAGTTGGTGTTGAGAGTCCACGTGAGGTTGTCTGTTAAGTGAACACCAAGAAACTTGGTGCTCTGGACCATCTCCACAGTTGAGGTGTTGTTATTCAGTGGAGCGTGGTCCCGACATGGTCTCCTGAAGTCAACAACCATCTCTTTAGTCTTGTCAAGGTTCAGAGACAGGTTGTTGATTCTACACCAGTCCGTCAGCTGTTGTATCTCCTCTCTATACGCCGCCTCGTCACCACCGCTGATCAGACCCACCATGGTTGTATCATCAGCAAATTTGATGATGTGGTTCGAGCTGTGCTTGGCTGCAAAGTCGTGGGTCATCAGTGTGAACAGCAGTGGGGCAAGCACACAGCCCTGAGTGGCCCCTGTGCTCAGCGTGATGGTGTTGGAGGTGCTGCTACTGATCCTGACTGACTGGGGTCTCCCAGTATGGAAGTCCAGGATCCAGTTAAAGAGGGAGGTGTTCAGGCCCAGCAGCCTCAGCTTCTCACTCAGATGCTGAGGGATGATGGTGTTGAATGCTGAACTGTAATCAGTGAACAGCATTCTGACATAACTGTCCTTTCTGTCCAGATGAGAAAGGGCCAGATGGAGGGTGGTGGAGATTGCATCGTCCGTTGAGCGGTTGGGATGATACGCAAACTGCAGGGGATCCAGTGAGGAAGGGATTTGAGTCTTGATGTGCCTCATGACCAGCCTCTCGAAGCACTTCATGATGATAGGTGTGAGTGCGACAGGAGACAGATGATTTCTTTGGCACTGGGATGATGCTGTTGGACTTGAAGCACCTTGGAACAACAGTGGTGCTCAGAGAGGTGTTGAAGATGTTGGTGAGAACATCTGCCAGCTGTTCTGCACATCCTCTGAGCACAAGACCTTGAATGTTGTCTGGACCAGCAGCTTTCCGTGGGTTGACTCTCAGTAGAGCTCTTCTCACCTCGGCCGTGGTCAGACAGAGAACCTGGTCGTTTGGAGGAGGGGTGGTCTTCCTCATTATCATGTTGTTCACTGCATCAAACCGTGCGTAGAAGTGGTTCAGCGCATCTGGGAGGGAGGAGTCACCGTCACAGGCAGGTGGAGATGTCCTGTAGTTGGTGAGGCCTTGGATGCCCTGCCACATGCGCCGCGTGTCACCGGTGTTTTTGAAGTGGCCATGGATTCTCTGTGCGTGAGCTCGCTTCGCCGCTCTGATGGCCCGAGACAGGTTTGCCCTTGCTGTTCTTAGGGCGGCCTCGTCCCCTGACTTGAAGGCTTTGTCCCAGGTTCTCAGGAGTTTGCGCACCTCTGCAGTCATCCATGGCTTCTGATTGGGTCGTGTGATGATGAACTTGGAGACGGTAACATCCTCAATGCACTTGCTGATGTAGCCAGTCACTGAAGCTGTGTACTCCTCCAGGTTGATGGAGTCACTGTAGGTTGCAGCTTCCCTAAACATGTCCCAGTTGGTGCATTCGGAGCAGTCCTGAAGAGCAGAGATGGCTCCTGTGGGCCAGGTCTTTACCTGCTTCAGGGTGGGCCTCACGCACCTGACGATGGGTCTGTACGCTGGGATCAGCAGCACAGAGATGTGGTCTGAGTGTCCGAGGTGGGGGCGGGGCTCCGCTCTGTACGCGCCGACCGTGTTTGTGCAAACACAGTCCAGCGTGTTTTCCCCCCCTCGTTACAAAATCCACATGTTGATGGAATTTAGGGAAAACTGACTTGAGATTTGCATGATTGAAATCTCCGGCAACAATAAACAGTCTGTCTGGGTGGTAGTTTTGGAGCCCGCTGATAACTCCATAAAGTTCAGCCAGCATGCTGTTAGCATTAGCGCTGTTAGCACTAGCACTAGGTGAAATGTAGTAATAAACACTGTAGAGAACTCCCTGGGCAGATAAAACGGTCTGCACCTGACTGTCAGCACCTCCAACAGTGTGGAACAGTGTGTAGAGACCAGCACAGCGTTTGTACACCATTGTGTGTTTACGTAAACACACAGCCCCCCTCCGCGACTCTTGCCGGACAGAGCGGAGTTTCTGTCCGTGCGAAACGCGGAGAGTCCGGTGAGCTGGATGGCGGTGTCCAGAACGCTGTCGCTGAGCCAGGTCTCCGTTAAAACAAAAACACAGCAGTCTCTGTCCTCACGCTGGGTGTTCAGCTGGAGTCGTATACAGTCCAGTTTATTATCCAGGGAGCGGACAGGACGGCGAGGAGCGAGTAGGATGGACGGGATAGCCGGTCGGCTAGCGTTAGCCTTAAGCTGAGCCCGGACCCCAGCACGCTTGCCGCGTTTCTGTTTCCTCTCACACCGCTTCTGATGTCCTCTCGGCAAGGTATAGCAGGCAATCTCGGGGACTGAAGGCCTGGTCTTCTCAGCACGCCGAGCTCCCGTAGCGTTGTTCGGAGAGTCGCTGGAAGACTGAATCCTGGCTGATTCCTGAGCTCCAGCAGTGTTTGGCAGTTATAATTAAGAGCATTCACAGATGTGATGCTCATGTGCAAGTCTTATGGTGAAAAGTAGTCGGATGAAAGACTTTTTTACAGACTTCAGCACCAAAGTTTGGACGGGAACCAATTTAACTCATGCAGCAGGGGACAGCTATGAAAGCGCCCAGAGTGCTTTCATTTCTTTTTGCATTCAGCAATTTTTTCTTAAATATATATCTAATACTTCATAAAAATAGATGCCAGTGTTTTGATGGCTGGAATTTGATGACTGTGGTGCAGAACTATCTTAACAGCTCTTGTAGCAAAAAGTTCTTCCTCTCCTTGAACATGGAGCTGAGGATGAAATGACCAAATAAAATAAAAGTGGTAAAACAAATAATACATCTGCCCAACTTCCATAATTTTGAAAAGATTTTGAAAATTAGTTTGAAGAAAAAGGAGGAGAGTGACCGATCTGTGTCATACTGCCTTGTAAAAGTCTTCCCACATCTTAGCTCTGGTAGTTTCTCTTCTTTTTGCACGTGTTAAAGAAGACCTGGGAATCATTCATAAGCAAATAAGAATTGTTGGGTTTCAATAATTCCACATTTAATCTCTCTTGATTCCTCTAGTGTGAGGTTCTCCACTTGGTGGGTACTTGTGAAGCATATGAAAGCCACATTACCAAATTTAATCTCTCCTGGTTTCAAAAGTGTGGTATTCTCCTCTTGGATATGTGTCCCCGATGCATTTGGGGACATAAACCGTGTAGGCTAATGGACATTAGACCCTGATGAGAAACTGCAATAGGACTCCATTTCTGAAAATGGAACAAAATTAATGTGAAAAATAGGAAGAGGCACAAAGTTGAGGATGGTGTCTGAAGTTTAGTCTTAGAACAAATTACAGTGATTTATATAAAACTGCATATCTAATTCTGTGTCCTTCAGCTGAGTAATGGGGGATCCAGTTAAATTGAGCTACATTTGGGTTAAATTTGTTCACAGATTTGACCAAACAGGACACTTTGGGAAGGAAGACGAGGTCCTGCGATGTGTAATGTTGGGAGCTAACAGTTATTAACACTAAAGAACAAATCTGGATAAATAACTGGACGTGGTATTTTGTGTGATTTCTGAATTCTGCCAGAGCTTTAGAACTAATAAAAAGCTTCATGTGAACCTTGTCCAGGCTGAGAGTATGTTAAAATGATAGCCCCTGTATGTGTCTTTGTTTTGTGGGCAGTCTGTCCTATGAAGCAAGGTGCATTCACAATGGAAACCGCATAGAAGAGTCCATCCCCATTCTTATCTTACATAACAACACTTATATCACTGACTGAGTTTTTGGAATACCTTCGCATCACCATGAAAACTGGAACAGCACTATCCTCAGTGATTGGACATTTTGAACCGTGTAGTACAGAAACCAAATTAAAACTTAGAACAAAATGAACAAGCCAAAAGCACTAAAGGGGCAGCGGTGGTCTAGTGGTGAGGGAGTCGCCCCGGATCGGAAGATTGTGGGTTCGATTCCCTCACCAGTAGGTTGCCCTAGGTTGTGGTCTTTGTTTCATTATTATATTTTATAACAAAAGTGTTTACAAAAGCAAGAAACTGGAGACAGAATGCAAGAATGCATTTTAATTATTTCCATTGTGCATATTAATTATTAATAATATACAAATCGCTGTGGTGACATTTTCAGAATGCAATACAGTATGTAAGTCATGTGAACTCAGTACAGACTACAAAACTATCACTCAGCTAATACTTGAAATTTCTATCTAACAAAGATATGCAAAAGAGAAAAAGAAATAAACTTTCATTATAGGTTTACACTACAGACAAGTGAATATTGGTTAAATATAGTGATGGTACTGATCTGAGGTAGATCAGCAGAATCTGCTGGGCTGGGTATCTATTGGAGGAAAGAATCATCTAATCTGTACCAAATCCAGCCTGAAATGTACTGCTATGCTAATATTTGTGTGTTTCTTTAAACCAGGGGTCTCCAAACCTTTTTCACCGAGGGCCGTATGCTGTAAAATGCACAGCCGGACCCCTCCCTCCCTCCCTCCAGGTGAAGTACGAATCGTCTCACCTGGTTTATTGAAATAAACTAAATCCATCAGCCTACAACACTGCTTTTCATGAATGGGATTTTTTTTTTTTTTTTTTTTGCTTGTTATGAAAATAAGTTTGGATCGTGAACAGATTTTCCCACCGTGTCTGAAAGTTTCTATTCACTGTCTATCTTGCGTTTCTCTGGTGTTATTTTCAGCGCTGTGATGAAATGTTTCTCTCCTCGATTGTGATTTGTAGCGGGACCGCCTTGATCAGCTCAGCAGCTCCACCTACAGTTAAAACCTAGAAATGCAACACCGCCAGGTTTCATGTGTGCCCATATTCTGGTTTATTTTTGGAATTTGCTGCGGGCCGATTAAAATTGGATCGCGGGCTGCAGTTTTGACACCCCTGCAGTAAAGTGATAGTAGTGTGTTTATTTTTAACAAACTGGAATTTCTGGTCTAAAACTTCATGTTCACTCTCTTCTGCTCTGGGAGTTTAAACATAATGCTTACATGCTTTGCCTTGCTGTGTCAAACAAACCCTCAAGGTTAAAGGAGCAGGGATTCCTCCAGGGACCAATGCAGGGACTGAAGCCTCACCTGAAGCATCACTCTTAGAATATCTGAAGCCAAAGTGTCATTAATTATAATCGTTATCATTATTTTCATTATATATTACTGGCTGGTCAGCATCAATGGCCTACTGCCATTTAGCAGACGCTCTTATCCAGAGCGACTTACATGTTCTAATTACAGGGACAGTCCCCCCTGGAGCAACTCGGGGTTAAGGGTCTTGCTCAGGGACCCAGTGATGGTAGTGCTAGAGGTGGGATTCGAACCGGGGACCTCTTGATCCAGAGGTCCATAGGCAAGTACCCTAGACAGTTAAAACCTAGAAACCGTTAAAACCACTTAAACTTTACACTTAAAAGAATGGAATAGAAAAAAAAAACTGATTCCGTGCCTACAAAATTATGTTCCATTCCCTTCCAACACAGTGTCCCCTAAACTGTTCATCTACAGTCTTTGGATTGTTGGAAGAAACCCACACATGTCCACTCCACACAGAAAGTACCCATACTGGAAATAGAACCCACAACCTTCTCACTGGGAGGAGACAACGCCCCAGTCCACCTAACATTCAAAAGATAAATAAAACAGAACCAGAAGCTAACCCTAAGGAGGAAACATCAACTTCATAAATGTCATGAAACAAAAGATGTTGTTTGACCCAAAATAGATCAGCATATTCCAGACCCTATTTCACAACTCAAGGCAACATTCTTCCCCCAAAGTATATCCCATAAATAGGTCCAAATAAATAAAAAATAAAACCATCATGTCCTCTACTTAATCTTGTGCCATGAGTGTAAGTAACTCTCTTTTGAAGCACTTGTGCATTTTTAAAGTCTTTGAATGCCTGAAGCGCCGTCCACACTCGGAGCAGGGATATGGCTTCTCTCCTGTGTGAATGAGCTGGTGTTTATGGAGCGTAGTCCTTTCGCTAAAATTTCTCCCACACACTGAGCAGTGATAAGGCTTTTCGCCGGTGTGAGTGCGATGGTGTATCTGAAGGTGTATCTGTTGATTAAAACTTTTAGCACACACTGTGCAGTAATACCGCTTCACTCCTGTGTGAATGAGTTGGTGCGTTTGGAGAGTGTCCTTGTCTCTAAAACTCTTCCCACACTGAGGGCAGTCGTAGGGCTTTTCTCCGGTGTGGATGCGCTGGTGCCGCTGAAGGTGAGCATGTCGGTTAAAACGGTCCCCACACTCAAAGCAGCAATATGGCCTCTCTCCAGTGTGAATGCGCAGGTGTCGCTGAAGATTACTGTGGGTATTAAAGCTCCTCCCACACTCAGAGCACTGAAACAGTTTCTCTCCAGTGTGAATTCGCTGGTGTGTCTGGAGGTGACCTAACTGAGCAAATCTCTTCCCGCACTCCGAGCACTCATACGGCTTCTCTCCAGTGTGGATTCGCTGGTGTGTCCTGAGATCTCGGTTGTCCCGGAACCCCTTCCCACATTCTGAGCACTGATATGGTTTCTCTCCGGTGTGAATTCGATGATGTATCTGGAGACTGTTTTGCCTTGTAAAACTCTTCCCGCACTCAGGACACTGGTGGGTTCCCATCTTTCCTGTAATTTTCTCCATTTCCCCAAGAGATGCGTTAGTAGTAGGGGACCCTTCCTGAACACTTAGCTCCATATTGTCACATGTGGCTCCACCACACTGCGATCTATCTGGGCTGCTTTGTTCCAAAACACTGCAGCCCTCTACGGATGATTGTACTGTCTGTTGTTGTCTGTCTTGTCTTGCACTTGTTGCCCCGTGTTGTGTCTTATGTTGTCTTGTGTCTTGTCTTGTGTGTAGCACCAGGGTCCTGAAGGAACGTTATTTCGTTTCACTGTGTACTGTGTATATGGCTGAAATGACAATAAATCCTACTTGTACTTGTACTTGTACTTAATCTCATCTGAGACTTCACTTGGGAGTGTGTCCTGATGTGTAGGTAAACGTAAACTGTGCAGGCAAATCAAGACTAGCAGCTGGGGAAGACTTGGGACAGGACATCTAAAGGATGTTTCTGAAGAAGGAAAAGAAAAAAAATCTATGTAAAAAACAGGGAAAAACAGTCTTTAGTAAACATCAGAACAAAAGGCAATGATTAAAAATGGAAAAATCAAACAAAAAGCACAAATAAATTCCAATTATTATTCTTACTCAGTCCTCCAATGCAATGGTGTTTACCTCCATGTGTAACTACAAGTGCATTAAGATTTCTATTCACTCAACACTTTCCATAAACCGTCTAGTGCAATATCATGATGTTAATCTGTGTCCAGCATTTACATTTAAGAATATTTACAACACCATTGATCTCAATACTGTGTATGTATTGTTGTGTTCCTCACACCCTGTCCTACATGGCAGTATAATGGCGTTTGTTGCAGTACTCAATACAGTAAAGTATGAGAGAGAGGACAGTTCTACTGAGTGATGGGGGAGAGGGAGGACCACCCTACACACCCAGAGAGAGAGGACAGTTCTACTGAGTGATGGGGGAGAGGGAGGACCACCCTACACACCCAGAGAGAGAGAGGACAGTTCTACTGAGTGATGGGGGAGAGGGAGGACCACCCTACACACCCAGAGAGAGAGAGAGAGAGAGAGAGAGAGAGAGAGAGAGAGAGAACAGTTCTAGTGAGTGACTCTCACCCTCTTTGTTGTATCCAGAATTAGAATTTTTAGTGTCTAGAGACTCGACCTCATAATCAGAAGGTTGTGGAGTCCTGGACCAGTAGATTGTCCTGAGTTTCCCTTGAGCAATGTCCCCATCACTTCTCCCTGGGAGCTGGACTCATGGCTGCCCCGCCTGTGCAGGTTAAAGACTGTGGAAGTGTGGCTGCCGTGTTCACAATCACAAACAGTTACTTTTTCTCATTTTATTTCGTTGCAAAGTCTTGTAAAGACCCAGTGACTCATTTCACTGTTGTGTGGAAAAACTGTGAATGTAACAAATAACTGCTTTAACCTGGAATCTTTTGAACATGTTTACGTTTTTTTCTGCCATGAGGGCCTTAAAGCAGCGTTTAGCTTCGATTTATCTTACTGTGCAGTTTTCAGGGAGAATATTAGCGTGTAAAGAGGAAACGGAGATCTTATAGCGTTCACTACGAGCGGTGATAGTCTCCATCCTCCTGGATTCATCGCTCGACTGGCGGCGGCGCCGCTGCTGATTAAATCACACCAAAACCCGAATAGTGTCCGATCTCTGAATCCGCAGGAGAATAAACGACGCTACAAACGGTTGAGGTTTAAACAAGAGATTTACCTTCCGCCCAGCGCCTCCTGATCCAGCGGCTCAACCGGCCGTTACCCGAGAACACCAACAGAAGGCGCAGTTCCCGCAAGGCAACCGGGAAGAAACAAAGGAGTAGAACGGGAGGCTCTTCTTTGATGTTCTGGTTCGGAGGAGCCGGATTAGGGAACAGAGCGCCCCCTGCTGTACCGGAGAGAGTTCGATCATTAAAATCTCGGGTTTATTCTTCTGTTTCCTTATTTAACAGACCGTTTTTAGGAGGAAATTATGTCTAATTAGGGCAAAATATGAACACTGGGTAAAATATCACGTTGTAAGTGGAGGTAATTACACACATAAATGTATCTACATTTAAACAAACTTTACATAAACATCTGCATTGTTGAACATGTTCCATGTGTGGGATGTAAATTTAATTTAAAACCAATAATAAAATTAATTTAAAAACCAATAACCGAAATAAAGAGCTCAAATTTTTATTTAAAAAAATGGAATTTCAGATTTTTAAATTTTTGATCTGGTATTTTTTTTATACTTGGTTAAAATTAAATGTTAAAAGTAATACACAGTTTTATTGATACCCAAAAATGAAAGTGTTAATAATAAATAGTCAAAAAATTGTCCTGATCTTGGCTAACAAAAAGTATTACATTTTTTTTCACAAATTAAACCTCTAATAGCAAATTGAAGAATACTCATATTTTAATTTTTGCAATTTTTTTATGTTTACCTCAAAATTTTAATTGACTATGAATTTAATTTTTATATTCTTTCATTTTATATTTCATCCTTTCATTTTCAAGTTCTCAGTTTCACAATGGAGGAACTGAAATGTATGAAACCTTATTAATTTTTCTTTTGTTTTAAAAATGAACTGGAACTTTGAGAGAAGTCAGTTAAACTTAAGGTTCTATAAAATCAGGGCTTTTTGAAGTTATCTTCGCTGGATGTGCCATCACGACACTGAAGATTTGGGCAGTGGTGGCCTAGTGGTTAGGGCTTTGGCCCCCACAGTGGAAGATTGTGGGTTCAATTCCCTCACCAGTAGGTTGCCCTGCGGTACCCTTGAGAAAGGTACTCTCTCCATCACTGCTCCCTGGGTGTTCAATAGTTGCCCCCTGCTGCACAGTGTTTGAGTGCATGGGTTAAATGAAGAGGTCCAATTTCATTGTGATGTGTTATGCTGTGACCTTGCAATGACAAGGGTTGTCACTTTCACTTGATCTCCAGGTCTGGAAGATCAGCCTATTTTACCCGGGCTTGTTTGGATGGCGGTAGTCTAGTGGTGGGTACTTGCCTATGGACCTATGGCTTGAGAGGTCCCAGGTTCGAATCCCACTACCATCACTGGGTCCCTGAGCAAGACCCTTAACCCTGAGTGTCTCCAGGGGGACTGTCCCTGTAATCAGGACATGGAAGTCATTCTGGGTAAGAGCGTCTGATAAATGCCGTAAATGTAAACGCAATGTTTAACTTCCTTCATTGTTTTGGATCTGATGGTCATGTAGATTTACAAGGTGACGAGTACATTTGGTGAGGCCATGAGAGCCCAAGAACAGTCTGGAGAGGAAGATTGTTGTACGTTTTTTGGACCTACAGTTGTTGAGATTAGAGCAGTGAAACCAGTGATTAAGTGATTAAACCCACCATGCCTTTCCCTGACACACATTTGTTACAGAAATTTTAATGTTATTGAATTAACAATTTCTAAATTGTCATGATTACACATTTTTTCTTTTGCTGAAATCGACTGCATATTTAGCAAACACATTTCAGCAACTACCTCAATAATAATGAAGTGAAAGACTTTTCCATTATTGTTGTGGCATCAACACAGAAATTGTGGAAATCTGAGACTAAGTTTGCTGATCTCAAACCATCTTTTTTCTTTTTAACTTTGGAAAGAGATTTAAAAAAAAAAAAAAAAAAAAGAGTATAAAGGTATTATGCCCTCAGGTGAAACACAAGCTGTAGAAACTAGAAATAGAAGACATGAAAGTCATTGGTCTGAGTGTCTCCACGGGTCATTTTAATGCACTTGTGTGTCTTTAATGTACTGGAGTGTCTGAAGCTCCAGCTGCACTCTGAGCAGTAATACGGTTTCTCTCCGGTGTGGATCTGCTGGTGTCTCTGGAGGGTGCACCTGTCCCCAAAACTGATCCCACACTCTGGACATTCGTACGGCTTTTCTCCGGTGTGAGTGCGCTGGTGTGTTCTGAGATTACTTATTTGTTTGAAGCTCTTCCCGCACTCGGAGCATTTATAAGGTTTCTCTCCAGTGTGAACGCGCTGGTGAATTTGGAGGGTACTCCGGTTTCGAAAACTCTTCCCGCACTCAGAGCAGAGAAAAGGTTTCGTGCCAGTGTGAATGTGGAGGTGTTGCTGGAGATTATACCGAGTATTGAAACTGTTTCCGCACTCTGAACAGCGATGTGGTTTCTCACCGGTGTGAACCCGTTGGTGAAGCTGGAGGTGAACCTGCTGAGCAAAACTCTTCCCACATTCTGAGCAGCTGTACGGTCTCTCTCCGGTGTGAATGCGCTGGTGTCTCTGAAAACTGCTTGGATGATTAAAACTCTTCCCACACTCTGAGCAGTGATAAGGTTTCTCTCCAGTGTGAATCCGCTGGTGCTGTTTAAGATGGCACCGGTACATAAAGCTCTTCCCGCACTGTGAGCAATCATATGGTTTCTCTCCGGTGTGAAGAAGCTGGTGTCTTTGGAGATGTCCTCGTTGAGTAAAACTCTTCCCACACTGCGAGCAGTTGTGGTTTCTCTCCTTTTCTGACCTTTTCCATCTCTGTCTGAGTGATGTGTCGGGGTGGAGAGTACCAGGGGACTTTTCCTGAGAACTGGAGCTTCCAGTTGATTCTAGGTTCTCACTTTTAATCTCTCCAGATTTCAGGAGTAAGGTTTTCCTCCTCGCCGCATTTCCTAACCTGTTCATGGACGAGGTGTTAAAGTGTGTTTTATAAAAAAAAAATTAAAAAAAAAAATAAAAAAATAAAAAAAAAGGAGGACCTGGACTTCTGAAAGAGAGAAAAGACATTGAAAGATCAACCAGAATGCAGGAAAATTACACATATGGACTTCTTCCTATATCTGTTTCTGACCAAAAAAAAATATATATTTTTTTTTAAATGGGTAAAAAATGATTTACTAATTTACAACATCACTTCTTTTCCAAAATTCTTTTCTTCATTGTTTCTGACAAAGTGACCATCTGCCAGAAATAAACTGTAGAGGCAGTTTATTGTATGTTTTTTGGACCTAGGGTTGTTGAGAATGTAACCATCAGTTTCACTCTTGCTTTTTCTGCCCTTACCTGCTTCTTTCCCCTCCTGCTAAATGAAATGGGATGATTTAATACAAATAGCCTGTAAATATTATCCCACTTGGACTTGTGATGGAGAGCAGAAAATTGTATTTTCTTTATAATAATAATAATAATCAGATTTTAGTTTTATCCCTAAAAAGGCAGGACAGCGGTGGCCTAATGGTTAGGGAGTTGGCCATAGGATCGAAAGATTGTGGGTGTGGGAACATTTGTGAAGAATGGGTGTATTTATTTTTGCTTTGCGTGAAAGACAGGTTTATACATGTGTGCATGCAAGTGGCATTTAACTGTAGTTTGAGTTTAAAAAAAGAAGGGAAAAACTGTCCACTGTCCACTGTGGCTGCAAGTCCTGCTAACCAACAGGGATCACAGCTGGCCTCCTATCTTCACCAGAACTCCTACTTTAAACCCTGCTGGAACTGAATCCTCACTCAGTAAACTGTGAACTAAAATTTTTCCCATAAAAAGGTTTATTAACAGTGTGTTTAACACTCACCTTCAGAACCTTCTTGGACGAGCCAGAAGAGCTAAAGTCAGACCTGGATCTTCAGGGAAATCTGGACGCACAGCTGGTGAGACTGGGCTCCTCCATCTTCTTCACTGTTTTCAGTCTGAAGAATCACGCTCTCAGAACTGGCGCCCCCACATGGACCTGTTTTAAAGTGAAAGTGACAGTGACTAGTCCATGTGTGTTGGTGAACGTAGCACCCAGCACTCCACAGTGAAACCTACCTTCTGTGTTTTACCCACACTAGGAGCAGTGATGGGGACGGTACCTTGCATTCTGATATAAACATTACAGAAACAATCCACTTTAAATATCTGGTTTGAAAAGCAAAGAATGCAAACATTTTTGTAATCCTATTTTTAAAACATACTTAAATATCACATTTATTGTCATACATTTTTTAAACAGTAGCCCTTTATACATTTCAGTGTGTACCTTTTATATATCCATAATAGTTTTATGACATTATGATAGAAATATTTGTTTGCTGCTGTAGTGACTGGGCTTTCCTTAAAATAAAGTATCCACCCATGTTTTCAGACCCATTCAAGTTTTCCACATTTTATTGTTTCAGACTCAGACTGGATTAAATTAATTTTCTCTCATCAGTCTGCTTCCTGAGCTCACAATGAAAAAGCAAAAGCAGGTTTTTAATTTTGTTTAAATTTAATTTACTGAACACTTGTCTTAGTTCCTCCCAAGGTTTCATCCTCCTGTTTTGGGGAGTTATTCCTGTTTGTCTGCCTCTGCCGCCCTTGCTTTACCCAACTGGGGCTCAGACCTCGCTTTCAAAAGCGCAACATTAAGAAAACTGACTTCTGACCATATGGGACTGAAATATCACCTTTCAACAAATATTCACCCCCTTTATGATGCTTGTAATGGGAATTTGAGAGTCTGGAACTGATCTTTGTTAGCAGCTGGAGAAATCTGAAAGGCAGAAGAAATAAAAGTTGGACATCTGTCAGTTACCATTTCATTAGTTTTTGGGGACTGGGAAAGATGAAAATACACAAACTCTAGCTGCTATTTTTCTCAGTCTGCTGTAAGAAATTATAGAAATTATATCCAGAGCCACAATAATCACTGGGATCAACTCAGCAAAACATTTTGAAAGAAATTTAAATGTGGCTTAAAGATAAAACAGCATCCCAGAAATAAGTACTTTGTTCCATCAGTGAAAAACTGTTGTGGTGGTATCATGGTTGTGATAGATTCCTTCCTGCTTCATGGCCTGGACAACTGGCAAACATTTAATGAACAATGAAAGGTTAAGTCCAGCAGAAGAACATCTGGTCATACAACAGTAAGAAGCACAAAAGCAAGTCCACATTTGAAAGGAAGAGGGGGGGAAAAAAAAAAAAAAAAAAAAAAAAAAAAAGTCCTGTTGAAACCTTTAGATGCAGGTCAGTCAGTCAGCGGGGTCGCGGGGGAGTGCTGGAGTCCATCCCAACTCACACAGGGCAAAGGACGGGGGACACACCCTGGACAGGGTGCCAGCCCATCGCAGGGAGAGATGCAGGCCAAAGACCTTAAAATGACAGATTAAACAAAAAAAAGTCTTCCAGTGTGAACCAAACTGCGCAAACAGGAGATCTGCAATTTTACGAAGCACTTGGCCCTTTATTGCCTTTCTAATGTGGAAATACTTTTTTCACTGCACTGTTTCATATGAGTCTGCATTAAAACACAGCTTTCCAGATTTTGGTGGTTGTGATCTGGTGGTGGGATACTCAACTATGCAACAGTTCAAATCCCACCTACAGCACCAGCACCACTGGATTCCTGAGTAAAACCCTGAACCCCAGGTAGCTCCAGTGAAACTGTTCCTCTACTCAAGGACCGTAAATAGTCTTGAAACGAGTGTCTGCTTAAATTCATGAATGGAAATTTAAATTAAATGAGCAAATAATGAAAAATACCCATCAAACATAGCACTGCAGGTCATGGACATAATGGCATAAATACAGACACACAAGAATCTCAAACTCTTTTTGTGTTAAGTACAATAATAAAATAAAAATTAAAGAACTACAGCTAAGCTAGAAATAAAAGACATGAAAGTCATTGGTTTGAGTGTCTCCACGGGTCATTTTAATGCACTTGTGTGTCTTTAATGTACTGGAGTGTCTGAAGCTCCAGCTGCACTCTGAGCAGTAATACGGTTTCTCTCCTGTGTGAATCTGCTGGTGTCTCTGGAAGGCACTTCTGTCTCCAAAACCGAGCCCACACTCAGAGCAGCGGTACGGCTTTTCTCCGGTGTGAACCCGCTGGTGTGTTTGTAAAGTGCTCCTCTGGTTGAAGCTCTTCCCGCACTCGGAGCACTGATACGGTTTCTCTCCGGTGTGAACGCGTTGATGTCGTTGGAGGGCTCCTCTGTTCCTGAAACTTCTCCGGCACTCAGGGCAGTCATAGGGCTTCTCTCCAGTGTGAATGCGACGGTGTATCTGGAAAGCACTCTTCTGAGTGAAGCTCTTCCCGCACTCCAAGCACTGATAGGGTTTCTCACCGGTGTGGGTTCGCTTGTGGGTCTCCAGGGTCCCTTTGTTTCTGAAACTCCGTTCACACTCTGGGCAGAAAAACGGTTTCTCTCCGGTGTGAATGCGCTGGTGGACCTGAAGGGCTCCTCTGTTTCTGAAGCTCCTCCCGCAGTCGGTGCAGGCGTAGGGCTTTTCTCCAGTGTGAGTTCGCAGGTGTTGTCTGAGGCTGTTCCAACTGTTGAAGCTCTTGCTGCAGTGGGAGCACTGATGAGGCTTCTCTCCAGTGTGAATGCGCTGATGTAGCTGGAGGTAACTGCGCTGAGGAAAGCTCTTGCCACACTCTGAACAGCGATATGGCTTATCTCCAGTGTGAATGTGCTGGTGTCTTTGGAGACTACCCTGTTGATTGAAGCTCCTCCCGCACTTGGTGCAACGAAACGGCTTCTCTCCGGTGTGAACCCGCTCGTGTGTCTGAAGGGTAGCTTTGGTTCTAAAGCTCTTCCCACAGTCTGAGCAGTGATACGGTTTCTCTCCAGTGTGAACTCGCTGGTGTAGACGGAGAACACTCGGTTTGCAAAAACCTTTCCCACATTCTGAACAGCTGTAAGTTCTGTTCCTCGCGGAATCTTTTTCCATTTGACAGAGTGGTTTTTCCAGAGATGCTTGATGAGTGGTTCCTCTGGTTTCCATTGAATCTCTCTAAATTTCAGCAAGGGTTATGTGCTCTTCTGATGGACACTATTAAGTTTTTTGCTGAATTAAACTTTAAAGTTGGTTGGAAACTCGTATCAGTAACTGAAGATGCCACGGAACAAAGAATCAACCATTTCTGCAGGGGAGAAAAAAAAAAAAAAAAAAAAAAAGACAAATTAGTAAATAAGAAGGGAAGAAAGTTACATTTATATTTGCGGCATTTAGCAGACACACTTATCCAGAGTGTCTCCATGTCCTGAGTACAGGGACAGTCCCCCCTGGAGACACTCAGGGTTCAGGGTCTCAGGGACCCAGTGGTGGTAGTGCTGGAGGTGGGATTTGAACCTGGGAACGCTTGAGCCACAGGTCCATAGACAAGTACCACCACTAGACCACCAACACCCACAAGTTATTGACCCAGAGTCATAGATTAGACTGAGTTTAAAGCCTTTAAGTATAAACTCTGAATTTGACAGGCTGGACTAATAGTTGCTGTTTAATAAACCCATATTTAGTAAATGTGTTAATTTGGGTTTGATGGTCCAGAATAACCAGGTTATGCGGTTTCTTTCAGCAGGTTTTTGTGGGTAATTAATGGATTAGAAATAATAAAAATACTTTTACTCTTTGTATAAATACAATAAACTACTGTTTAACACAAACCTTCAGATTCCTTTAGATAAAAACTACGTGTGTATAAAAAAAGTAAAGTAAACATCAAAACACAAATTACTTACAATTTTGACACAAACAGAAAAGAGATGTAAAATAAATGTTGATCTTTGGAGAAATCCACACGTTAAAGAATCATTCAAGCGGAGTCACACTAACGTTCTTCTCTCCGGTGAAGAGAAACAGAAGGACTCTAATAAAGCTGAACAGGTTTATAGAACAGAGGCAGCTTAGAGGAGAAAAGTACAAACATGGAGGAACCAAAAAAGTTAAAAACTGGAAGTCAGATCATTTCTTTAACTTTTAACACCAAGAACAGGAGAACACAATACAGTCCCACGGGAGAACCCCATACGGTTCCTCTGATGGGCTGTAGGACCACAGCGGAGAACATCTGCTCACCCTCAGTCCTGCAGCTCCTCGACGATCTGCGGGAAAACAGTCTGAACAGATCAGAACGGGACTTGAGCTTCTTCTGTGTTGTTTGA
Source organism: Hepsetus odoe (assembly GCA_017165825.1). Taxonomy (NCBI): domain Eukaryota; kingdom Metazoa; phylum Chordata; class Actinopteri; order Characiformes; family Hepsetidae; genus Hepsetus; species Hepsetus odoe. The sequence continues at coordinate 712,665 of CM029378.1, forward strand.
TTTGAATCCTCGCAGACTGTTCGCCCCCTGCTGGACACTCACTGAACCAGCTTTACTGAACCTTCGACCCTCGAGTTCCATTCAGTCCTGCTCTGATTCACACACGTTCTCACACACTGCTCACATGAGTGTGTTTCTCTTCAACAGGGAATTATTATCATTAAAAATCAAGATCAGAACACACACAACGAGCTTATACAGTTACATTTACATGGTGGTTAGGGAGTTTGGCCACAGGATTGGAAGATTGTGGGTTCAAACCCCTTACAAGCAGGCTGCCCTGAGGTACCCTTGATCAAGGTACTGTTTCCATCACTGCTCTCCAGGTGCTTTCATAGCTGCCCCCTGCTGCATGGGTTAAATGCAGAGGTCCAATTTCACTGTGTGTTCTCACAATGACAAGAATAGTCACAGTTAATTAATTAATATATATTATGTAGTTTTATTATAGAATTGTATATTTTTTTATATCATTTTTAAATATATGTAATTTTAACTTATTTTATTTATGTAAAAATAGGTATTTATAAAAGTGTATTTTGGGTTTTCTGTGTCAATTTTGTGGTTTCAGGATTTTCACATGTAAATAGGCACATTCAAAGGTGAGCTCAGGTACTTCCTGTTTCTACTGATCTTCCTTCAGAAGTTTCTACAACTTGATTGGAGTCCAGCTGTGTTAAGTTCAGTTGATTGGACATGATTTGGAAAGGCATTCCCCTTTCTATATACGGTCCAATAGTTTATACTGCATGTCAGAGCACAAAACAGGTCAAGCCAAGTCTGTAGAGCTCAGCATTGAAGGTCCCAGTTGAAGTACTGTGACTTCAGCAGAACTCAACCGGCACTTTAATTAGCTCCTCAGTGATATTAGGGATTGGATGAATAACAACTTCCTCTCACTAAACCCCGAAAAAACTGAGCTGCTCTTGTTTTGTAGTAGCGATGTAGACAGGGCCAACTTCATTTCGCATATCCGGGATGCAGGGTTGAAGTGTTCAGTTAGTACTCTGGCACGTAACCTTGGTGTTATTTTTGATTCAGATCTTTCATTTAATCCCCGTGTTAATGCAGTAGTGAAGACATGCTTCCTGCACCTTCGGAACATTGACAAACTACGGCGCTTTCTATCAATGGAAGACACGGCGAAAGTAGTACATGCATTTGTATGCAGTAGATTAGATTACTGTAGTGCCCTACTTTCTGGAAGCTCTCAGGGCACATTAAGCACCTACAGCGCATTCAGAACACAGCCGCTAGGATTGTTAGCAGGAGCAGGAAGTACGACCACATCACTCCCATACTCTCCTCGCTTCACTGGCTTCCTGTTAGGTACAGGGCTGACTTCAAGGTCCTCCTCTTAACCTACAAGGCACTTAAAGGTCTTGCCCCAATATACCTAACCGAACTGCTTAATGCCTACACACCTAACCGCCCACTTAGATCCCAGAATAAAGATCTCCTAATTGTCCCTCATAAATAAATGTATAGGAGCACGAGCTTTCAGTTCCAGGGCCCCTAGATTGTGGAACAGCTTGCCTGCTTCTGTACGGGATGCCGAATCAGTCTCAGTCTTTAAATCACGGCTGAAGATTTACTTCTTTAGTTTATCTTACCCACACCAATCACCATAGTGCACCATTACTAATGTCGCTGGTGCTGCTGTACATGCCATCGCACTGTTGTTTCATTTCTGTGTCTGTCACTACTGGATCCTGCTCATTACTGACCCCCTCATTCCATTTCTCTCCCCACATGTCCGGGGGAATCAGTGTTTTTGCATCATGTAGTGTGAGTGAGCTTCTGAGTTTAGCAATGTATCTAAGGAAGGCTATTTTAGTAATATTGAAACTGGTTGAAGATGGATTCAGTGCTTACCAGATGTAATGTTGAATATGCATATTTTACCAGGGGCAAAATGGTTGTCCCCTTTTGATATTTTTTATGGAAGAACATATAGAATGCCCAAGTTAAAATCCTTTGTATAACAAGAAGCCATGGAAGCCATAAACCATCCCTTTTACTTTCACTGGTCACTCTTCTCCACCCATTCCAATCTGCCTGCACTCCCTTCTTCTCCTCTCTTCCACACTCGCCGTTACTCTGAACTGTCCACCCTGAGTATTTAAACTCCTCCACCTTCTCTTCCTCTACTCCCTCAATCCTAACCACTCCACTGTCCTCACTTTCATTCCCATTCATGGATTCTGTCTTTGTCTTATTTCATTCCTCTCCTCTCTAGAAGAATCTCTCCAGTTTCTGCTCCCTACTCTCACTACAGATCACAATATCATCAGCAACCATATATATATATATAGAGTAGTTTATACAGTATATAGTGTATATAGAGACAGTTTATATAGTATATAGTGTATATAGTACAGTTTATATAGTATATAGTGTATATAGTACAGTTTATATAGTATATAGTGTATTTAGAGCAGTTTATACAGTATATAGTGTATATAGACAGTTTATATAGTATATAGTGTATGTAGAGACAGTTTATATAGTATATAGTGTATATAGAGCAGTTTATACAGTATATAGTGTATATAGAGACAGTTTATATAGTATATAGTGTATATAGTACAGTTTATACAGTATATAGTGTATATAGAGACAGTTTATATAGTATATAGTGTATGTAGAGACAGTCTATATAGTATATAGTGTATATAGAGCAGTTTATACAGTATATAGTGTATATAGAGACAGTTTATATAGTATATAGTGTATATAGAGCAGTTTATACAGTATATAGTGTATATAGAGACAGTTTATATAGTATATAGTGTATATAAAGCAGTTTATACAGTATATAGTGTATATAGAGACAGTTTATATAGTATATAGTGTATATAGTACAGTGTATATAGTATATGGTGTATATAGAGACAGTTTATGTAGTAGTGTATATAGTACAGTTTATTTAGTATATAGTGTATATAGAGACAGTGTATATAGTAGTGTATATAATAGTTTATATAGTATATAGCGTATAAAGTACAGTTTATATAGTATATAGTGTATATAGTACAGTTTATATAGTATATAGTGTATATAGAGACAGTCTATATAGTGTATAGTATATATAGAGACAGTCTATATAGTATATAGTGTATATAGAGACAGTGTATATAGTGTATATGCAACTTACAGTGACTCCGTCAACCTGGAGGAGTACACAGCTTCAGTGACTGGCTGCATCAGCAAGTGCATTGAGGATGTTACTGTCTCCAAGTTCGTCATATCACGACCCAACCAGAAGCCATGGATGACTGTGGAGGTGCGCAAACTCCTGAGAACCCGGGACAAGACCTTCAAGTCAGGGGACGAGGCCGCCCTAAGAACAGCGAGGGTGAACCTGTCTCGGGCCATCAGAGCGGCGAAACGAGCTCACGCAGAGAGAATCCATGGCCACTTCAGAAACACCAGTGACACACGGTGCATGTGGCAGGGCATCCAGGCCCTCACCAACTACAGGACATCTCCACCTGCCTGTAACGGTGAATCCTCCCTCCCAGATGCGCTGAACCGCTTCTACGCACAGTTTTATGCGGTGAACAACACGATAATGAGGAAGACCACCCCCCCTCTGAATGACCAGGTTCTCTGTCTGACTATGGCCGAGGTGAGAAGATCTCTACTGAGAGTCAACCCATGGAAAGCTGCTGGTCCAGACAACATTCAAGGTTGTGTGCTCTCGTGGAGACGAGGCGGCTTACAGAGAGGAGATAGTACAGCTGTTAGTTGATAGTTACACCGTTTACTCACAACGCTGCTCCGTTACACCGTTTACTCACAACTCTGCTCCGTTACACCGTTTACTCACAACTCTGCTCCGTTACACCGTTTACTCACAACGCTGCTCCGTTACACCGTTTACTCACAACGCTGCTCCGTTACACCGTTTACTGACAACTCTGCTCCGTTACACCGTTTACTCACAATTCGGCTCCGTTACACCGTTTACTGACAACTCTGCTCCGTTACACCGTTTACTCACAACGCTGCTCCGTTACACCGTTTACTCACAACTTTGCTCCGTTACACCGTTTACTCACAGTTCGGCATCGTTACACCGTTTACTCACAACTCTGCTCCGTTACACCGTTTACTCACAACTCTGCTCTGTTACACCGTTTACTCACAGTTCGGCATCGTTACACCGTTTACTCACAACTCTGCTCCGTTACACCATTTACTCACAACGCTGCTCCGTTACACCGTTTACTCACAGTTCGGCTCCGTTACACCGTTTACTTACAACTCTGCTCCGTTACACCGTGTACTGACAACGCTGCTCCGTTACACCGTTTACTGACAACTCTGCTCTGTTACACCGTTTACTCATAACGCTGTCAGCTACACTGTTACACCTGGGCTGCTTTGTTCTGTAACACTGCGGCCCTCTTACAGATGAAAGTACTGTCTATTGTACTGTCTGTTGTCTGCACTTGTTGCCTTGTCTTATGTTGTGTCTTATGTTGTCTTGTGTCCTGTGTGCAGCACCAGGGTCCTGGAGGAACGTTATTTCATTTCACTATGTACTGTGTATGTGGCTGAAATGACAATAAAAGCCTACTTGACTTGACTACTTATATATATTTAAGGATGATTTTGAGACAATAAATATATAGTATTAAATAAATATTTATATAGTAGTTTAAAACTGTATATATTGTATATAGAGACAGTTTATATAGTAAATAGTGTATATAGTAGTTTATATAGTATATATTTTATATAGTAGTTTAAAAAGTATATTTTATATAGTAGTTTAAAAAGTGTATATAGTGTATAAAGGAGTTTATATTATACTAAGTGACTTCAGAATAAACATAGTAGCTTATTTGACATCTACATAATTTGCATTCTATATAATTATTTGTATTTATATTTATTGTTTTTTGTGTTTACTTGTTGATCTGCCAGTCTCTCTGTGCAGTTGTTACATTAGCAGTTTCCCTTTGGATGAGAAAAGTTATTGATTTTGAAATTCTGAAATAACTTTGACAACCGAGTTCTTGAGTTGCAGTGACCTTTAACCCTCTGGCAAAGCAAGAATGAGGACATAATTTCTTTTCTTTTTTTTTTCACAGTGCAGCTGCTATTCATCATGTTAATCTTTAATGTATGTCCATTTAACTTATTTAACAACCTATTTGTTTAATCTTTCTGCCTTTTCAGTATAAATTGCTGCATTTGCTGCTGTTTGCGTCGCTTTATTTTCATTTCTTTTGTTGCAAGTAATCCACAAACAGAACAGATCCATGAAATTGAGTGCAGTCAAATCTTCTGACCAGCATGTAAAGACAGATTCAGTCCTAGTGTGCCATAATCCACACCCACAAGTCTTTTCCATCTTGATAGATTAAATTTGAGAGAATTTTTGGGGATATAGCTTCAAAAAGAAATCCACCAAGAAAATACACTGCTCAAAAAAATGAAAGGAAAGTTTTGAAAACACATCAGATCTCAATTGTAAAAAGAATCCTGCTGGATCTCTATACTGGTATGGAATGGGTGATGAAAATGAAGATCATCATTTGATGAAAATGAAGATCAACCTACAGAGGGCTTCATTCAAATTCACCAAGAAATTTAAACTGAAAAACTGATGCGGCTGCGAGTCCAATGAAATGTCATTGCAGCAACTCAAAATAGTGCTCAGTAATTTGTATGGACCCCACGAGCTTGTATGTATGCCTGGCTCCTTATGAGATGGCGGATGGTGTCCTGGGGTATCTCCTGCCAGATCCTGACCACAGAATCACTGAGCTCCTGGACAGTCTGAGGTGAAACCTGGCGGCATCAGATGAACCTAAACATGACGTCCCAGAGATGTTCTACTGGATTTAGGTCAGGTGAGCATGGAGGTCAGTCAATGGTATCACTTCCTTCATCCTCCAGGAACTGCCTGCAGACTCTTGCCACACGAGGCCAGGCATTACCATCACCAGGAGGAACCCAGGACCCACTGCACCAGTGAAGGGTCTAACAATGGGTCTAAGGATTTAATCCTAATATACAATGGCAGTCAGGGTGCCATCTTTTATCCTGTACAGGTCTGTTCGTCCCTCCATGGACATGCCTCCCCAGACTAACACTGACCCTCCACCAAACCCATCATCCTGAACAATGTTGCAGCATAACGTTCACCGTGGCTTCTCCAGACCTTTTCACGTCTGTCACATGAGCTCAGACTGAACCTGCTCTCATCTGTGAAAAGCACAAGGCTCCAGTGCCGGACCGGGCAGTGTGCACGGGGCCCACTAGAGGATGTCGGCCCCTCAGGTCACCCTCATGAAGTCTGTTTCTAATGCTTTGGTCAGAGATATTCATGCCTGTGGCCTGCTGGAGGTCACTTTGTAGGGTTTGGTAGTACACATCCTGTTCCTCCTTGCACAAAGGAGCAGATACTGGTCCTGTTTATTGGTTAAGGACCTCCGACGGCCCTGTCCAGCTCTCCTAGAGGAACTGCCTGTCTCCTGAAATCTCCTCCATGCTCTTGAGACTGTGCTGGGAGACTTAGCAAACCTTCTGGCAATGGCACGTATTGATGTGCCATCCTGATGGAGTTGGACTGCCTGTGCACCCTCTGTAGGGTCCAACTATCTCCTCATGCTACCAGTAGTGACATTGTCCTGAGTAAAAACCACTGAAAAGCAGCCAAAAAAAGATGAGTAGGGAAAAAAAATGTCTGTGTCCTCAACCTGCGTTTGGGATCGTCTTATTGTTGCCCCTTTAGTGCACCTGTTGTTAATTTCATCAACACCAAAACAGTTAACACTGATTAACAACCTCCTCTGATACTGAACTGACCAGATCAACACCCCACAAGTTTAACTAACTTCATACTAAACTCTCATTAAAAAGGGTTTGGAGCAGTGTATAAGAACATTCCTAAATATTACTATGATCAAGTGAAGAGTTTCAAAAGAAACAAAAATAAAGAAAATAAAATTGCCAATGCGGAAAACAATCCAGATTTTCCAATGAGCATATAGATTATGAAACACGAATGCATAAACAAATTCTTCTTCTTCGTCCAGCTCCCGTTAGCTGTCTCAACACCTGATCATTCATCTCCATGTCTGTCCTCTGCATCCTCCTCTTTCCTACTGACTGCCTGCATGTCCTCTCACCACATCTATAAACCTCCTCTTTGTCCTTCCTTTTCTCTGGCAGCTCCATCTTCAATATCCTTCTTCTGATATACTCCTTGTCCTTCCTCTGTACATGTCAAAATCTTGCCTCTTTCACTGTCTAATATCAGCCTCTGCTGGCCATGGACATAACTGTACAACCCTACAGACATAAATTTGATTAGTAATTATTAAATAGTTCACCTAAAAGTAATAAATATGAAAGTCATTGGTCTGAGTGTCTCCACGGGTCATTTTAATGCACTTGTGTGTCTTTAATGTACTGGAGTGTCTGAAGCTCCAGCCGCACTCTGAGCAGTAATACGGTTTCTCTCCGGTGTGGATCTGCTGGTGTCTCTGGAGGGTGCACCTGTCCCCAAAACTGATCCCACACTCTGGACATTCGTACGGCTTTTCTCCGGTGTGTGTGCGCTGGTGTGTTCTGAGATTACTTATTTGATTGAAGCTCTTCCTGCACTCTGAGCACTGATATGGTTTCTCTCCAGTGTGGATGCGCTGGTGGGTTTGGAGGGCGCCTCCATTTCTAAAACTCTTCCCGCACTCGGAGCAGTCGTACGGCTTTTCTCCGGTGTGAATCCGCTGGTGTCTTCTGAGACTGCTTTGATTATTGAAACTGTTTCCGCACTCTGAACAGTGATATGGTTTCTCACCGGTGTGAACCCGCTGGTGAAGCTGGAGATGAGCTTGTTGAGTAAAACTCTTCCCACATTCTGAGCAGTCATATGGTTTCTCTCCAGTGTGAATCCGCTGGTGTCTCTGGAAACTGCTCTGATGGTTGAAACTCTTGCCGCACTCTGAGCAGTCATAGGGTTTTTCTCTTGTGTGAATGAGTTTGTGTTGTCTGAGGTGACACAGCTGAGTAAAACTCTGCCTACACTCCGAGCAGTTGTGATTTCTCTTCTTTCCTGAACTTTTCTGCCTCTTTCTGAGAGGTGTGTTGATGTGAAGAGCACCAGGGGATGTTGGCTGAACACTGCTTTCCATTTTCTCATCTTTAACCCCTCCTTGTTTTAGCAGTGATTCCTGGGCAATGTTAATAAGAACAGGAGAAGACTTGGAGCACGACGCCATTTCTGAGGAGTAAAAAATAATACAAAAATGTTAGTTTGTAACCTATATCAAAAGTGACTGTTTGTGATTGTGAACACTCACCAGTGAAACATTTCCACTGTTAAACCACACATACAGTGCAGCAGCAACAAGAACCCAGGGAGCAGTGATGAGGTTTCCTTGAGCAAGGTCATCCCCAAGACAACCTACTGGTCTGGGATTCAAACCCATGACTTTCCAATCCTGGGGTCCCTAAACACTAGGACACCACTGCTCATAATTCCATATTCCCTTTCATTCTTCCTGGTACGCTTACCCCTACCATCCTTCTCCACCAACCTGCCTGCACTACCTACTTCATATCTCTTCCACCAAATTCGACCCCCCCATAAAGTTATAATAAAAACTCATTTGTTTTCCCTAATCTTGACTTGCTTCCATCACAGCTGAACTTCTGGACCAGAACCTGTGCAGCAGGGTGGGAAGGTCAGTGTCGTTTTTGAGGGAGAAGCCCAGGTTTATGGAAAAGAGCAGGAGAGCCTTTATAAGATCAACTGAACATGAGGATCTCAGTACCTGCAGCACTGCAGCTCAGCCAGCAGGGGGCAGTCACACCTGGGAGGGCGGGAGAGGCTCATCTGAGAGAAAAGCGGGGAGATTTTGGAGATTTGAGGCAGAAATCCTCACCAGCTGCTGAAAAACAGACGCTCTGCTTTTTCTTCCCTTCAGTTTGGCTTTGGACGCTCTGAAACAGCGCCATCTCTCAGCCTGGAGGAGCGGACAGGACCGATTTACAGCCTGCGTGCCAAATGATAAGTATAAATAAGATCTGAACCCAGGATGGGGCTGGTTAGAACTGAAATAAAGCCATAAGGATGTTCCAGGATTATGTTTTTTGACTTGTTTGATTTTAACTGGAACTTGGGAATATTCAGGAAACCTGTATTTCCTGTTCATTCTGACCACGGCCACCTTCAAACCTGAGTCTAAAACAAACACATAAAACAGTAATTAACGACCACCTGAGTGACCTTTTATTAGGAAAAGGTGAAAAATACAAAATAAAATTTGGACAGATTTTTTTCATGTCATTGACAACAACAATAATAAAGCAATATTTATGTTTTTATTAACTGGCAATAATCATAAGTTAAAACAAACTGATGCATTAAAATGTTATAAGCTGAAATCATTCAGCTAAAATGCATTATTTAATAATACTTTCTAAAGAACCAAATGTAAAGTCTACCATAAAAGTGAAAGAAAAAAGATACTTGTAACCCACTAACCTATGAATTTTCAGCTGCCATAATTAAAAATGTCAAGAAAAATAAACCGAAGAGAAAACTCTAAACAATGAGACATTAGACATTAATGAATGGACACAATCTTGAGAAATAACTGTTGTTTTTTTAAACCTTCAGTTTGAACATCAACTCAAAAAGAAGAGAAAAAACACATTTTACAATCATATTATGAGAATACTTGTATTAATTTGGTTATTTTCCGTGATTTGTCTTCTTGCAGAAATTTGTATTGGATATGAAGATTCTTTTCTTAGGAACCCATATTTCCATTTCCAGTTTCAAGTTTTAAAAAGTCTTATCAAACAAGGGAGGCAAGAAGGGTACACTTAAATTCTTTTCTGTGCAGTGAAGATATTTCAATAAGGGTGTGTAATTCAGTATGACATTTTTGTAAAGAATTGCTACATGAATAGGAAACTATTTTTCAAATATAAGTATTTTTTAAAACTAGCCTTCGATAGAAAACTTGAGTTCTTCAGGATCAGAGGGGAAGAAGTTCTAAAAATGAAATGAAAGAAGCCAGAAGAATAAAGAGCTCATGGGAAAATTGCATGCAAAACTCAGTGTGAAAAGGACCAAAGTACAAACAGATCTGCTGTATTATCTTGGTGTCCAACAGAAATCATTACATTCACAAGAGAAACCAAATTTTCTAAAATTACAATTGAAACAAATGGAGAGGCACATGGAAGCACAGTGGTTGATGCTCTGGCCTCACAAGGAGAAGGTTGTGGGTTCAGTTTCCAGTGTGGGTTCTGTCGGCTTGGGTTTCCTCCAGGTGCTCTAGTTTATCTCAGCCAGAAGAACATTCTAAAGCCACCCTCACACAAGAAGCACAACCCTGATCTGTGTGTATGAACACAAATGTCTGTATTAGTCAGACTAGACACCGAATAGTCAGAACTTTCCCTCAGAGTAAAAAAGCAGGTTGTTTTCTGGAGTGAGCGAATGGGTTGATCATCTAAGTGGAAGAAAACAATAATGGGTGAAGAAAGTCGTTTAAATGAAGATGCATAAAAATGTTAAGCTTGGAGTTTCTAGAATTTTGGGCTGACTGCAAAATTAGGAGATAAATTCAAGGAATGGAGAGACTTGATGAAATGATGGTGTCATGTCCCTCAAACAAGGCGCCACCCCCAAACCTGAACCACAAGGATTATTTCCAGCAGGAGAGGGCACTCCCACATGGAAAAGCTCCTGCTGTGGGAAAGGCCAACTCCAGACAGTGTCCAAAAATGATGCGCAGTTTACTTGTGAAAATGACTGACCACTAAATTTTGAAGACTAAGTTACTCAAGATACAAAAACAACATTTGCCAGTAAAGAAAACCAGCCTCAGATATTACAACTTGTGTTGACCCTGAAACAAGAACCAGAAACTAAAACAAACTCGTCTAGTCCCACCCATGAAAATCAGTTCTGTAAGCCAAGGATAATGAGACATGAAAATAACATCAGAGAGAAAATGAAGATCAAATTTTCCTTCAAAAATAACAACCTCATTAGAAAACATTAAAACCCTGGAACACATTAAAAAATTTACTTAAACATAAATAATATCAATATTACTGCTTTCAAACTCACCATCAGTCATTCTAACACATTTGTGTGTTTTTAAATTACTTGAACGCCTGAAGCTCCAGCCGCACTCTGAGCAGTAATACGGTTTCTCTCCGGTGTGGATCTGCTGGTGTCTCTGGAGGGTGCACCTTCCACCAAAACTGATCCCACACTCTGGACATTCGTACGGCTTTTCTCCGGTGTGTGTGCGCTGGTGTGTTCTGAGATTACTTATTTGATTGAAGCTCTTCCTGCACTCTGAGCACTGATATGGTTTCTCTCCAGTGTGGATGCGCTGGTGGGTTTGGAGGGCGCCTCCGTTTCTAAAACTCTTCCCGCACTCGGAGCAGTCGTACGGCTTTTCTCCGGTGTGAATCCGCTGGTGTCTTCTGAGAGTACTCTGATTATTGAAACTGTTTCCGCACTCTGAACAGCGATACGGTTTCTCGCCGGTGTGAACCCGCTGGTGAAGCTGGAGATGAGCTTGTTGAGTAAAACTCTTCCCACATTCTGAGCAGTCATATGGTTTCTCTCCGGTGTGAATCCGCTGGTGTCTCTGGAAGCTGCTCTGATGGTTGAAACTCTTGCCGCACTCTGAGCAGTCATAGGTTTTCTTCTTCTCTGTCCTTTGTCTGGGAGATATCTCCATGTGGACTCTCACAGGACATTTCTGAGCACCAGCACTTTCTCCAGATTCCAAACTTTCACATTTTATCTCTCCGGATGTCAGCAGTGATGCATTCATTGTAATGTTTCCTTAGGTGGACAAGGCAGGATCAGGAGAACACTTGAGACAAAACATAACTGGAAGAGGACAAGAAAAAAAAAAATTTAAATAAATCCATGTTTAGCCACCGACAATTATTATGGAATCACCACACTTTGATGTTCACCCCTCATTTTTAGCATATAGCATTTTTTTTTTTATCACAGCAATTGCAAAAAAAATGTTTAATAACTCAACATTCTGGCTTCTGCTATTTTGACCTCAAAATAAATTGTTTAAATCAATGTTATTCTTCCTATTTAGTTCAAGTGGAGGAAAATGAAATAAATATAAGAAAAAAACCATCATAAGTGCAAAGATGGAAATGAGTCTGCAGTTGAAAAAACAAAAACGAAACAACATAACCTCAGTGACTTTAATTACTACCGATCTTTTCTACAATAGTTTCAGTCGTTCATTACAACATTTTTGAGAAGATATTTGCTTCTCAAATCCAATGCCTTCTGTTCAATCAGAACTTATTTGAGCAATTAGAATTTGGTCTTCAACCTAAAAAGATCACAGTGACTCCCCTGGTTAAGGTCATCAATAACCTTCTGGAAGCTGATCTAGGAAGTGAACATTCAGATACAGTTTAACATTCAGGTAAATTCTCCCAAACCTGGACAGGAAAGCTCTGAAATGTGAGTGAGTCAGGCCTAAATAGGTGAAGTGGTGAGTGAGTGTGAGATAGGGGTGAACAGGTGAAGTGTTGAATTGGAGTGTTGGAGGTGTTGAAGGTTCTCAGTACAGATCTTCTTGAAGAAAAAAAAAAAGATAAAGTTAATAGTAACCAAGCAGGGCATGGGAATCAGTGTCACATTGCACTGAATTATGGGATTTTACTGCTGGCAGGGTTCAACACCAGATTTGTTTCCTTGCTGGCGAGGAGCTCATATGCCTGATCTTCAGACTCTCCTAGAACAGATATCTATTCAAAGATTAAATCTGGATATTCAATTCACATGTTTAACTCAGTTACTGCTGGGTGTGTGTGTATTTTTTACTGAACACAGCTGCTCCTATACTGAACTAAAATCAACACTATCATCCTGAAAGGGATTGTCCTACAAGAACAACCAGTAGTACAAGGGACAGTGGTGTCCCAGTGTTTAGCGATGGGGCCCAGGATAAGAAGGTTGTGGGTTCAAATCCCAGAACAGTAGTTTACCCTGATGTCCCCATGACCGAGGTATCAAGAGGTCCAAGGTTCGAATCCCACCTCCGAATCCCACCTCCATCACTACCACCACTGGGTCCCTGAGCAAGACCCTGAACCCTGAGTTGCTCCAGGGGGACTGTCCCTGTAATTAGGACATGTAAGCCGCTCTGGATAAGAGCGTCTGCTAAATGCCGTAAATGTAAATGTAAATGTCACCATCACTGATCACTGCTAGACATGGCTGCCCCCTGGGCGGTATGTGTGGGTTAAATGCAGTGGATGCAGTTTCCTGTGGTTCACTGTGTGTTCACAATGACAAATAGTCACTTTCACTTCAGTGAAATGTGTCCCTGAATTTCTCCAAACCTGTGCAAAGACATGAAGAAAGAAGTAATTCTGGAGAAAGATAGAGGTGAATGTAATATGAATAAAGAAAATAAAATAAGATGATGAAATAAAAAGTAAAATAAATCTGGATAGCAGAGGTGTACATGTATATAATACAGGTGTGATGTGTTTAAATAATCAAATATATTAAAACCAACAGAAAAAAGTACAAAGGATATGCAGTGACGATGTACAGAAGTGACGGTATGAATGATGTGGAAATGTGCAAATAATAATAAAGTGGAAACGTCCTGAAGAAGAGCATGTGCATTTTAATATGTGTCTGTTTTACAGCAAGTACAGACCCGAGAAACAGAGTCACTGTACGTGATGCCATGATTGAGGAGCCTTATTGTCTTATTATTAAAGCTCTTTCTGAATCTCTGTCCTGTCTCTGTCCGTGTAAATTCATTCCGATCTCCATCACAGCTTCTGGACCAGAGCCTGTGCAGCAGGGTGGGAAGGTCAGTTTCGTTCTTGAAGGAGAAGCCTAGCATGAAGGAAAAGAGCAGGCGAGCCTTTATTAGATCACCTGAACATGAAGAGCTCAGTACCTGCAGCACTGCAGCTCCGCCAGCAGGGGGCAGTCGAATCCAGCGGGGCGGGAGAGGCTCATCTGAGAGAGAAGAGCGGAGATTTTGGGTAGAAATCCTCAGCTGCTCCTGAAAAACAGACGCTCCGTTTTTCTTCCCTTCAGTTTGGGTTAGGACGCTCAGAAACAGCGCCACATCTCGGCCTGGAGGAGCGGACAGGCCTGATTTAAGCCCATCCATGAACGGAGCATATAGATCATCAGTAAACAGTTGTGTTCAGGTGGGGTGTAGAGCACCACTCACAGCCGCTCACACTGTAGCACATGTGGGAAGATATGATTGCACGCACCTGGACTCTGCACATCTGGAGGATTTACTGATTGAAGGGAGAGAAGCGAATTTAGCAAATTTCTCCAATTTCTTTCTTCTGGCGGTGGTCTAGTGGTAGAGTACTTGCCTACGGCCCTCTGGATCAAGTGGTCTCAGGTTCGAATCCCACCTCTGGCACTACCACCACTGGGTCCCTGAGCAAGACCCTGAACCCTGAATTGCTCCCTGTAATTAGGAAGTCGCTCTGGATAAGAGCGTCTGCTAAATGCCGTAAATGTAAATGTAAAAACTGCCACAAAAATATAACTGTGCATTTAGTGCTCAAAACATATAAGCACTTAAAAACAAAACAATATATATTTACACTGAAGTTGCAGCATAACCCAGCCACTAGGGATGCACAAGCCAGTGTATTTCTTCGTGCCGGTCCCAAGCCGGGAAAAATGGGGAGGGTTACATCAAGAAGGGCAAATCAATATGCGGACAATGATACAGAATCCCATACCAGATCGGTTGAGGCCTGGATTAACAACGACCGCCACCAGTGCTGTTAGCCTACAGGGTGCTGGTGGAAACTGGACTTCTGTTGGCCAAAGCAGAAGAAGAAGAAATGTCCAGATGGAGAAGGAAAGAAAGAAGGGGAGGAGAGTGGAAGTGAGGGAGGGACTTTGAATGTTGGCAGCATGACTGGTAAAGTGTACCCAGGGGAGAGAGAGTGATGATTGGTGCAGTTGAGGAAGATGAAGCACAGGAAAGCCACAGGTCCAGATGGCATCAGATCCAGCTTGTTGAGGGACTGTGCAGATCAACTCTGTGAGGTTCTCACCTACATCTTTAACCTCAGCCTCAGCCTGGAGCGTCCCCATTCTGTGGAAGACCTCATGCCTCGTTCAAGTCCCCAAGACGTCGCACCCCAAGGAGCCAAACCACTTCAGACCTGTTGCCCTCACTTCTAACCTGATGAAGGCTATGGAGAGGATCATCCTCCATCACCTTCGTCCACTGGTCAGGAGGGACCTGGACCCGCTGCAGTTTGCTTACCAGCTGCACACTGGGGTGGATGACGCTGTCATCTACCTGCTGCATCGGGCCCTCACTCACCTGGAGAGTGCCAAAAGCACTGTGAGAGTCATGTTCTTTTACTTTTCTAGTGCTTTCAACACAATCCGGCCTTCAGTTCTGAGGGGGAAGCTGGAGGGAGTGGGTGTGGACCATCACATGTCTGAGTGGATTATTGACTACCTCACCAATAGGCCCCAGTATGTGAGACTCCAGGACTGTGTGTCTGAGGTGGTGGTCTGCAGCACTGGAGCCCCACAAGGAACAGTCCTCCCCCTTCCTCTTCACCCTGTACACGGCGGACTTTAAATACAACACGGACACCTGTCACCTGCAGAAGTTCTCAGACGACACAGCTATTGTTGGTCGTGTGTCGGAGGGGAATGAGCAGGAATACAGGGGGGTCATCAGTGACTTCGTCAGCTGGTGTGAACAAAACCATCTGTGTATCAATGCCAGCAAGACGAAGGAGCTGGTCATTGACTTTTGCAGGAAGTCACCCCCCATCACACCGGTGGACATCCAGGGTTTGTGCACTGAAACGGTGGAGGAGTACAAATACCTGGGTGTCCACATCAACAACAAACTGGACTGGTCCACCAACACAAATGCTCTGTACAAAAAGGGCCTCAGTCGTCTACACCTGCTAAAGCGGCTGAGGTCCTTTGGAGTACACAAACATCTCATGAGGACATTTTATGACTCTGTGGTAGCGTCGGCTGTTTTTTACGCTGTGGTCTGCTGGTGTGGAAGAGTCGCAGAGAGGGACAGAGGGAAACTAATTAAACTGGTCAAGAGGGCCAGCTCTGTCCTGGACTGCCCGCTCAAATCCATTGAGCAGGTAGGGGAGGAGATGATGTTCTCCAAACTAACATCCATCATGGACAACACCTCCCACCCCCTACACGAGACTGTACGAGCACTGAGCAACTTGTTCAGCAGCAGACTGTTACACCCGCAGTGGAAGAAGGAGCTACCGCAGGTCATTCTTACCATTCTTAAGTCTTCATTCTTAAGACTCCACAATTCCACAACATAGCATTACATATTGAATATTACTTGTTTATTATTATATTATATATTATTATTATTATTATTATTATATATTACATTTGTTACTTGTTTATTTATAATTTATAACTTTTTTATTACTGTTTACTGTATATATGGTCACCTTCCCTAATCTTCATGTAAATATATATATTATATATATAGATTATTTATTATTTAAAGCTCTTGTACTTGTTCCTCGTTCTTTATATTTTTCTATATTTTTCTTATTTTTCTGTACATCTATCTTTCTATATTCTTTCTGTCTCCTTTATAAGTGCCCTGTAACGCCCAAATTTCCCATTCGTGGGATAATAAAAGATTACTCTACTCTACTATTATAATGGTCATGTTGGTGAAGGGAACAGAGGTGATGAGGAAGTGAAGGGAAGTCATGGTGTCAAGGAGAGGAATGTTGGTTGGTTGAAGGTCAGATAGTTGTAGATTTTGCAAAAAGGATGGAAATGGCTGTAGTTAATACTTATTTTAAGAAAAAGGAAGAGCACAGGGTGATGTATAGGAGTGGAGGAAGATGCTCACAGGTGGATTATATTCTTTGCAGGAGGGTCAGTCTGAAGGAGGTTGGAGACTGCAAAGTAGTGACAGGGGAGAGTGTAGCTCAACAGCATAGGATGGTGGTCTGTAGGGTGACCTTGGAGGTCAAGAAGAGGAGGAAAGTGAGGGCAGAGTCGAGGATCAAGTGATGGAAGCTGAAGGAGGAGGACTGCAAGGTGGAATTCAGGCAGGAGTTAACACGGGCACTGGGAGGTGTTGAAGAGCTACTGGATTGCTGGGAAAGTACTGCAGAAGTGATCAGGCAGACAAAAATGTACTTGGTGTGACATCTGGAAGGAAACCAGGTGGTGGAACCAAGAAGTCCAGGAGTGTATTCAAAAGAAGAGGGAGGTAAAGAAGACATGGGACAGTCAGAGAGATGAAGAAAGTAGACAGGTGTACAAGGAGATGAACTGCAGGGTGAAGAAAGCAGTGGTGAAGGCCAAAGATAAGGTGTTTGGTGAATTGTATGAGAGGTTGGACAGTAAAGAGGAAGAAAATGACCTTTACTGATTGGCTAGACAGAGAGACAGATCTGGGAAAGATGTGCTACAGATCAGGGCGATTAAAGATAGAAATGGTAACGTACTCACAGGTGAACAGAGCGTGTTGAGCAGATGGAAGGAGAACTTTGAGGGGCTGATGAATGAAGAAAATGAGAGAGAGAGAAGACTGGATGATGTGAGAAGAGTGAACCAGGAAGTGCAGCAAATAAGATGGAAGTAAGGGCAGCGATGAAGAGGATGAAGAATGGAAAGGCTGTTGGACCGGATGACATACCAGTGGAAGCATGGAGATGTTTAGGGGAGATGGCAGTGGAGTTTCTGACCAGATTGTTTAACACAATCTTGGCAAGTGAGAAGATGCCTGAGGAGTGGAGACAAAGTGTACTGGTACCGATCTTCAAGAGTAAGGGTGATGCACAGAGCTGTAGTAACTATAGAGGGAAAAACTTGATCAGCCACACCATGAAGTTATGGGAAAGAGTAGTGGAAGCTATGTTAAGAAAAGAGGTGAGGATCAGTGAACAGCAGTATGGTTTTATGCCGAGAAAGAGCACCACAGATGCAATGTTTGCTCTGAGGGTGTTGATGGAGAAGTACAGAGAAGGTCAGGAGGAGCTGCATTGTGCCTTTGTGGACTTGGAGAAAGCAGATGACAGGGTGCCTAGCGAGGAGTTGTGGTTTTGTATGAGGAAATCTGGTGTTACAGAGAAGTATGTAAGAGTAGTTCAGGATATGCATGATGGCAGAGTAACAGTGGTGAGATCTGCAGTGGGAGTGACGGATACATTTAAGGTAGAGGTTGGATTAGCACTGAGCCCATTCTTGTTTGCAGTAGTAATGGACAGGTTGAGGGACGAGGTTAGACAGGAGTCTCCGTGGGCGATGATGTTTGCTGATGATATTGTGATCTGTAGTGAGATTAGGGAGCAGCTTGAGGAGAACCTGGAGAAATGGAGATATGCGCTGGAGAGGAGAGGAATGAAAGTGAGTAGGACAAAGACAGAATACATGAGTGTGAATGAAAGGGAGGAAAGTGGAGTGGTTAGGATGCAGGGAGTGGAGGTAACAAAGATAGAGGAGTTTAAATACTTGGGATCAACAGTTCAGTGTAACGGCAAGTGTGGAAGAGAGGTGAAGAAGAGAGTGCAGGCAGGTTAGAATGGGTGGAGAAGAGTGGCTGCAGTGATTTGTGACCAGCTAGAGTAAAAGGGAAGGTTTACAGGACAGTAGTGAGACCAGCTATGTTGTATGGGTTGGAGACGGTGGCACTGAGGAAAAGGCAGGAGGCGGAGCTGGAGGTGTCAGAGTTAAAGGTGCTGAGATGTTCGTTGGGTGTGACGAGGATGGACAGGATTAGAAATGAGTATATTAGAGGGACAGATCAGGTTGGACGTCTTGGAGACAAAGTTAGAGAAGCAAGGTTGCGTTGGTTTGGACATGTGCAGAGGAGAGACGATGATTATATTGGAAGGAGGATGTTGAAGATGGAGCTGCCAGGAAAGAGGAGAAGAGGAAGACCAAAGAGGAGGTTTATGGATGTGGTGAGAGAGGACATGCAGATACTCGGTTTGAAGCAGGAAGATGCAGAGGACCGGAAGAAATGGAGACAGTTGATCCGCTGTGGCGACCCCTAAACAGGAGCAGCAGAAAGAAAAAGAAGAAGACTGAAGTTGCAGCACATCAGGAACCTGCCTAATGTGCTTTTCACGGATTTAAAAAAATCTAATTTTTACTACTAGATAATTTATGTTTTTACATGTGTTTAAATCCAAACTACATGACCTACATGAAACACATCCATGACTATCAGGACTACAAGATGCTTTGAGAAATTCTGTCAGAAATGCTCACAGCTGATTCTGACAAACAAAAGAACACAAAGGACAGTGTTTCTCAGCTGGAGATCCTCCTCAGAAGATATAGTGACTAAAGCCTCTCAGGGTTAATCAAATAGAGTCAGTCAGTCATTTTTTGCCACTTGTCCCAAGCAGGGTCGTGGGGGGGTTCTGGAGTCCATCCCAACTCACACAGGGCAAAGGATGGGGGACACACCCTGGACAGGTCACCAGCCCATCGCAGGGAGCAATCAAATACAGCACTGTGCAAAAGTTTTAGGCAGGTGTGGAAAAAATGCTGTAAACAGAACGCTTTCAGAAATATAAATAATGATTGTTTATTCTGATCAATTTTTAAAATGCAAAGTGAGCAAACAAAAGAAAAATCTAAATCAGACCAATATTTGGTGTTACCACCCTTGCCTTCAAACCAGCATCAGTTCTTCTGGCCCCACAGAGCCCTGATCTCAACATCATCCAGTGTGTCTGGATCACATGAAGAGACAGAAGGATGTGAAGAAGCTACATCCACAGAAGATCTGTGCTCAGTTCTCCAAGATGTTTGGAACAACCTACCTGCAGAGTTCCTTCAAATACTGTGTGCGAGTGTACCTAGAAGAATTGATGCTGTTTTGAAGGCAAAGGGTGGTCACACCAAATATTGATTTGATTTAGATTCTCTTTTGTTCCTTCACTGCATTTTGTTGATTGATGAAGATAAATGATCAACACTTCCATTTCTGAAAGCGTTCTGTTTACAGCGTTTTACACACCTGCCTAAAACTTTTGCACAGTACTGAAAATCATCAGTACAAACCACTGTTTCATTTACCACCACATTACCTTCTAATTAAATGGAGACATATTATATCTTTTTACAGCATTAAGATGAATACAGAATTGAAAATTTTCTTCTAAGACTTTAAAAGACATTAATGTCCATTTTTTCTTAACATAAAAAGAGTTTCACAAAACAAGTGCCAGTAAGACATAAAACAATAAAGCAATCATACTTTTTTAGTCCTGCCATTCAGTTCTGCAGGGCAGATTTAAGCAGTAAATGCTCTTTTTCTGACAATGATTAAAGCTTCATAAGATATTTAAACAGTGAAACACTTTACAATCAAAGTGTTGTTGATACTTGTGAAAATGACATTCCTTGTCATTGCGTGGTCACAGCACAGCACACAGTGAACCACAACGAAATTGGACCTCTGCATTTAACCCATACACACACATGCAGCAGTGGGCAGCTATTGAAAGCACCCGGGGAGCAGTGACGGGGACGGCACCTTGCTCAAGGGTAGCTCAGGGCAACCCACTGAGGAGGGAATCGAACCCACAATCTTCCGATCTGGGGCCAACTTCCTAACCACTAGGCCACCGCTGCCCCACTTGTTGAAGTATTGTTACAAGAACATCTGGACCCAACCATGTTAAACTTCAAATGATGGTGGAAATCAGAAATTTCTAGGAATTAATCTAAGTGGGAAATTTTCAACCAGTCCAAAATCCTGTGAATGTGGAGATACAGACGGAATGTAAGTTGTCCCCAGATGTGAAATCCAGATTTTAATTATGTCTCGTCCAAAATGACTCAGAATAGAAAACAAGAAAGTCATTGGTCTGAGTGTCTCCACAGGAGACTCTCACTCATCTTAATACATTTGTGTGTCTTTAATGTACTGGAGTGTCTGAAGCTCCAGCCGCACTCTTGAGCAGCAATACGGTTTCTCTTGTCGTGGAAAATTGAAGTGTGAGCCTAAGTCAGAAACCTTTTCTAAGTCAGAAATTAAACGAAGTCAGAGAGATGCGGCACAACCACTTTACTGAAGAGTTCCAGCAGGTGGGTCCAGTGGGAGCAGCTCCAAATGCTCATCCCAACTTCGGACTTTAAATACATTTCAATCACCTTTAAAATTTACATAAATCCATCCCATTAATAGCTTTCCACCAATAATAATCAATGCTGTCATGATTAAAACCTTTTCCCCGCCTTTACCACGTCACCAACAGTTGACAAAGGTCTCTTCACTGATGGCTCCCTGTCTTATCCTCCACCAGCATTTCAAGGTTTCTTCCCATCCAGTTCTCAATTGTAAACGCAGCTGCTTGAATAAAACCGTTTGCTACTGGCTGTCTGTGGGAACTATCGTTCAATTAAAAATGTAACTCTTTACTGCTGGATGTCTTCTGGGAACTCATGAGACAGACGTAAGACTCTGGACAAATTGTAACTGTTTGCAGGTGCAACTGCTTCTTACCCGTGGGAACTCGATGGTGTGAGACACTGTAGGACAGGGACAAAAGTAAAGGGATTTTTACTATATTCTCCAGTGTCAATCTGCTGGTGTCTCTGGAGGGTGCACCTGTCCCCAAAACTGGACATTCATTTGTTTTTTTTTTCTGGTGTGTTCTGAGCTTACTAATTTGGTTGAAGCTCTTCCTGTACTCTGAGCACTGAAGCGGGGTGGATGCGCTGGAGCAGGATTCCTGAGTTCCTGAAAGTGATAGGGTTTCACTCTGGTGTGAAATCTTGGGTGTCATTGGAGATGATTCAGATTATTGAAACTTTTCCCACTCTCTGAACAGCAATGTGGTTCCGCTCTGGTGTGAATCTGCTGGTATGTTTTGAGGTGGCACTGTTGAGTAAAACTCAACAGTCTGATCAGTGGCGATTTCTCTCCTTCACTGATGTTTTTTGTCTCTGTCTAAGAGATGTTTTAGAGCACAGTAACCACTGATGTTTCCTGAGTGCTGGAGTTTCCTCTCATTTCCATGATCTCAGGCTTGATTTCTCCTTATTCAAGGCATCTGACAAAGTCCTCTTGATGTGGATTCAAGACACAAACTAAGTTTATTATAGTCTCATTGTGTTATATCTTTTGCACTCTGTGCACTCACACAGTTGTGTTGTCATCTGCATTGTATATATTTTTATGTAGATCTGATTTAGATTTATTATTTTATTATCAGACTTATTACACTCACTCCATGTTTTATCTAGAATTAGGTTTTTTTTCATGTCTTTGCACAGTCTTGCAGCAACTCTGGAATTCATTTCACTGCAGGTTGTGTTCTTACAACTGCATGAGAAATAAACTGCTTCAATCTCCAATCTTGAAAGTAAAACTAGAATTGCTGAGTCATGAAAATTAACTCTAAAGAGGAATTAAAATGTTGAAACATATAATCAACACTGTGATGACATGAGTTCAGCTACAGTCAGGCTGTTTTACTGACCATCCTTCAAAAAGAGACAATGAACTAAAGGACTCAGGCCTGAGTCACAGCTTCTCACCACAAAGTCCTGGGTGTCCAGTAATTAGCTCAGAAGCTTCAAATGCCAGGTGAAAATCTAAGAAAGAAAGAGAGATAACCTGTCAACCAGAAACTTCATAAATTATTCTCTTGGATTGACAGGAGAACTGATCCAGAGGAGCTTGTGAACCAGGCTGAGATAAACTAGTCAATGTCCAGCCAGCATTATTCTCATTTCTCTTTCTCTTCCTCCAGCCACTCCCCTTAGGGAGTGGATCTCCTGTCTCCATGTCTTCCTGTTCTCTGCATCTTCCTCTTTCACATAGCCCCCATGCATGTCCTCTCTCACCATATCCATAAACCTCCATTGTCCTCCATTTTCAGCATCTTTCTTCTGATACACGTCTCATCTCTCCTCTGGACATATCCAAACCAACATATTTTCGATTTTCTCACTTTGTCTCCAAGTCGTCCAAGATTTGTCCTAGAGTCTCAGTTTCTAAAGATTACAAATATTCAGAAATGGGTGTTTTTTAATGGGTTTTTAAAAATGTGGTTTTCTCTTAAACATTAATGTTTAGCAAAGTGTTTAATTGTGTTGCTGTTGTAGCTGTCAGCACCATCATCATCGGAAGATATTACAGACATTTAAATACAACTTAACCTAGAAAAAATAATAATTAACATTATTGCTTTGACAAACATGAGTCGTCTTAATGCACTTGTGTGTCTTTAAAGTTCGTAAATGCCTGAAGCTCCAGCTGCACTCCGAGCAGTAATACGGTTTCTCTCCAGTGTGAATTAGCTGGTGTTTTTGAAGGGTATTTCTGTCTCCAAAACTGATCCCACACTCTGGACACTGATAGGGCTTCTGTCCAGAGTGAACCCGCTGGTGTGTTTGGAGGTTACACTTCTGATTGAAGCTCTTCCCGCACTCTGAGCACTGATATGGTTTCTCTCCGGTGTGGATGCGCTGGTGGGTTTGGAGAGCACCCCTGTTTCTAAAACTCTTCCCGCACTCGGAGCAGTCATACGGCTTTTCTCCGGTGTGAATTCGCTGGTGTCGTTGGAGACTATTCTGCCGATTAAACCTGTTCCCACACTCTGAACATTGATATGGTTTCTCTCCGGTGTGAATACGTTGGTGAAGGTGAAGCTGATTCTGTTCTGCAAACCCCTTCCCGCAGTCTGAGCAGGAAAAGGGTTTATCTCCAGTGTGAACGCGATGGTGTCTCTGAAGGCTGCTCTGTTGATTAAAGCTCCTCCCACACTCAGAGCACTGATAGGGTTTGGCTCCAGTGTGAATCCGCTGGTGCTGCTGCAGGTGACCCTTCTGAGTAAAACTCTTTCCACATTCTGAGCAGTGGTGAAGTTTCTTTCTTTTTTGTTTCTCATTGAGAGACGTGTGGACAGGAGACATTTGCAGAGTACTATAGCTTCCTCTGGACGTCATGTTTTCAAATCTATCTGATTTCAGCATTGTGACGTGATTGTCTTGGTCACATATCTTGATTCGTTTGTTAACTAAAGATTGTTAGCCAAGCAGCAGAGGACTCAGATGACATGTCATTCATTTCTGAAATAGTAAATAAATTAAGATTTGTTTCAATATTTGACCAAAATTAATTTTTATGTAAGTTTCACATAAATCAGGTTAGCCAGAACAATAATCTGTAGGTGAAGTGAACACTGATGACCTGGTTCCAGCATCTTAGTAAGTGAACAGTCTGTTCTTGAAGCAGAAAAAATAGAAGAGTATGAAGTGAAAGTGACCAATACAGTAAAACACAGCACAGCACACAGAGAGACACAATGAAATGCTCCTTCTGCATTTCACCCACACACACCATCCAGCATGGGGCAGCTAATGAAAGTGCCCGGGGAACAGTGACGGGAACTGTATCTTGCTCAGGGCACCTCAGGGCAACCTATTGCTCTGGGATTTGAACCCACAACCTTCCAATCCTGGGGCCTCGTCCCTAATCACTAGGCCAGTGCTACTCCATATAGGTGTGTGAGGATCTGAAGGACAAACTGTGACAATGAGACCAAATGGGTCAGAACACATCCAACACAGCAGGTGCCATGGGCTGTTCTTTGTATGCAGTACGTCAATAACAACCAAAGGTTCTCCAAGTAAGGAGAACCAGGGAACTTGCAACAGGATGATGATAGAAAAATGTCCAGACACAAACTATGTGGCTGCAGACCAGTCAGACCGTCCTTTCTGAGCCCTGCCCACCACTGAATGCTCCTGTAAT
Source organism: Hepsetus odoe (assembly GCA_017165825.1). Lineage (NCBI taxonomy): Eukaryota > Metazoa > Chordata > Actinopteri > Characiformes > Hepsetidae > Hepsetus > Hepsetus odoe. Next base: position 737,456 of record CM029378.1, read on the forward strand.
GGACATTAGAATTGCACTAGAGGAGAAGGAGATGGCTGGTTCTCGTTTCCATCATGTGGATGGCCGGGTGTGTGTGTGTGTACCAGGGAATGGACACCAGGGTGCTTTATGGGAAGCCGGCAGAGACAGTGCACCGCTCTGGACAATGATCTGCTGGGAAACTTTGGGTCCTGCATTCATGTGGACGTTATTTGACCCTTAAACACTCTCTGCACTTTATCAATAACACTGCTCTTCTATAATCTACCTGGGCTGCTTTAGTTCTACAACACTGCAGCCCTCTACGGATGAATGTACTGTCTGTCGTGCCGTCTGTTGTTGTCTGTCTTGTCTGCACTTGTTGCCCTGTTTTGTGTCTTATGTTGTCTTGTGTCTTGTCTTGTGTCTTGTGTGTAGCACCAGGGTCCTGGAGGAACGTTATTTTGTTTCACTGTGTACTGTGTATATGGCTGAAATGACAATAAAATCCTACTTGACTTGACTTGAAACATCTCCCCACATCTCAGTCCCGTCCAGCATCTTTGGGACAAACTAGTCCCATCAAAGGAGCCACTATCCAACTTACAGGACTTAAAAGATCTGGAACCACAGAGGAACTGTGGAGTCCAGTCCATTTTCCGTTTTTGAAGGCACGAGGGATAAACACAATATTGGACACAATTTGAGTTTTAATATTATAACTGATTGCTGTATATTTGCTGTACACATCATTTACAGCAGCTGTAGGTTAAACATGTCTGTATGACACTAAACGCTTCAATAAATATTTCAACTTAAAGATTAAATGTGTAAACTGACAAGATTGTTGTTAAACAAAACACGTACTTACAACAAACACACAAAGCTAGTGTTTAAGGACGAGGCCCCAGGATGGGAATCAGACCAGTAGGTTGCCCTGAGGTACCCTTGAGCAAGGTACCCTCCCCGTCACTGCTCCCTGGGCGCTTAAAAACTGTCCCCTGCTGCACGGGGTGTGGGTGAAAAGCAGAAGCTGAATTTCGTTGTTTCACTGTGTGCTGTATTGGACGATGACAGTCACTTTCACTTCCAGCGACGGGACGCGTCCGTTTGTGGAAATTGGTTCAGAGTTTAACACTAATGTGGAAACACTGCCATCTAACGGCGAAGCGCCGTCACATACTTGCAGACAGTGTCCGCTTTAAAGCCGCGGATCCCTTTATTTTAACACAACCGCGCGCATTTTAAGCTCTCGGGGTCCAAAAAGGACGTGGCGGGCCTTAAATTTAACACACGTGTCCTGCTGTTTCTTTGAGGACACAGTAAACAGTGATCTGCTCACCTTCATCCCTGCAGCTCCTCATCCTCTCCAGCAGAGCAGACACACACAGGATTGGTGGGACGGCAGAGCTGGGGGTTCAGCAGGAGGAGAGAAGAACCTTTAGAGGGGACGGAGACGCTGAATGATCAGAAAAAATCCTCCAGTACAGTATGTGAAACATCTGGAAGCTGGTACACTGGGCTCTACCGCCACCTGCTGGACAGACTCGGCTATTACACGTACACTTTTAATCAGACTCTGATCCAGATCAATGTAGAGACAGTGAAAGTCTCCCTCGAGCTGATTGGAGGAACGGGTTGTGTTCAGACCTCAGATGTTGCTGGAGACACGAGACACTCAAACCCACAACCTCTGTGTTTGAAGGGATGTTCGGACGAGTTTAATGCAGACTACAAATCCACTATTGATGTTTTTCCGAATTTTAGTTGCAGCTCTTAAAATGATTGATGTACATTTCTATTGATATATTTTACACCTTTTCTAAATTTTAAAAACAGGCTTCATTTATTTTAGCTGGTTGTTATCGAGGTGATGAAGGAAGTGAGTAATGATAGAAAGTACCTGTTCTATAATTAAAGGAAAGATTTTAGTGTTGATCAGACTGATTTCTGTAAACAGTTGTTGATGTAAATCCAGTTTACAGAAATGAAGGACAGATGAGGACACAGCACTAATGGACATCTATCTGGAGAAGAGAGCCTGATAAACACTGTTAGTGTAAAATATACATGTAAGTAGTAGAGGATAAAAAGTCTGAATTTACTTATCCTTTTAAAATAATCACACATTATATGCATGTATAATTTCTAAATATCTACTGATTTTCACATTTTTATTCTTTGACAAATTATATTTATTTATATTATATTAAGTGGGCTTTAATGACCAAACATTAAACCATCTTATGGAGCTTAACATTTTATATTCTTCAAATAAAGAGCTGATTAACTGCATAATGTTCCAGATTTTTCCCATTTAAATCCAATACGTGATTTAACTCTTTTTTTGCCAACAATTTTTGTAAAATGTGTCTGTAAGACTGGGGTTGGGAATCACTGCTTAGAACAATGAGCCCCATTAAAAAAAGTACAAACAAGCAAGTCTATCTGGAACAAAAACAGTGATGAGGACTCTTTCCTGGATCGAACTGATGTCATGATATTTTGTTGTTCCCATTTACCTGCAGATGGGTGCTGGTGGTCTAGTGTGTGGATACTCACATACAGCCCAAGAGGTTGCCGGTTCGGATCCCACCTCCAGCACTACCCACATTGGGTTCCTGAGCAAGGTCCTTAACCCCAAGTTGCTCCAGAGAGACTGTCCCTGTAGTTAAGAAATGGAAGTCACTCTTGATAAGAGCAACTGCTAAATGCCGTAAAAATGTAAACAAATAACAAATAGACACAAAGTTGAATAATTAAACACTGCAAATTTATGAAGTTTATAGTGAACAGGGGAGTTGGACTGGGGTGCTCAAGCCTGTGCAGAACACTTTCTGTAAAGAACCTTTGTACACTATGAATACACAAACTTTTTTTTATTTTTTTTTTTTTAAACATGATTAACATGATTACAAGAAGACAAAACGTAAGATTAGGCAGGGAGTGTGAAACAGTAGAGATGAGGATCAGCATCTGCAAATCCATGGTGCCATCTGTTGAGGAGAAGTTCTTGGCTCACATGGAGGAGTTAAAGTTTTTGAAGATCTTCAAGTTTTTGAGTGAGGGTAAAAGGGAGCGAGAGATGGATGGATTAGGGCAGTGATTACAGTTACGGAACTGTTGTACCCACTGTGGTGAAGAGGGAGTTGAGTTGAAAGGAAAGGCTTTAAATTTACCAGTTGATCTTCCTTCCATCTCTCACAGGGTCATGAATTCTGGGTAGTGAACGAAAGATTGCAAATACAAATGGCAGAAAAAGGATCCACGCTGGTGAAGGAGATGAGAGAAAAAGCACAGAGGAACCTTTTCAAAGCTTTAAGAGAATGCCACCAGCTCTTATCCTGGTTAATGAGACAGTTTGAAATCTTTCGGAGCAAATAAAACACTATATTTCCACAACAGCTCTATAGACATGAGCAGTGAATTTAAAGGAAGAAGCACCATAAAATTAAATCAGCTTGACCAACCCATCAAAATTCTGCACCCCACAAACACAATCATCAAGGCCAGTGCTTCTCAAACAGGTCCTCAAGTCCTTTCCAGAGCTGTGTTTGGACATAACAAAAACATGGACCATCAGAGATCCCAGAGGCCCATTCATATAGACATACAAATATCCAAGAGAGAGAAAGTCACACTCCCTGATTTAATTAACAATATTCACATTCATATTCTCATAATATCCTTAATTAAAGTAAGTAAATCACATTAAACAGTTAAACTTAAAAATAGAAAACATTAAAGTCATTGGTCTGAGTGTCTCCACGGGTCATTTTAATGCACTTGTGTGTCTTTAATGTACTGGAGTGTCTGAAGCTCCAGCTGCACTCTGAGCAGTAATACGGTTTCTCTCCGGTGTGAATCTGCTGGTGTCTCTGGAGGGTGCACCTGTCCCCAAAACTGATCCCACACTCTGGACATTCGTACGGCTTTTCTCCGGTGTGTGTGCGCTGGTGTGTTCTGAGATTGCTCTGTCGGTTGAAGCTCCTCCCACACTCGGAGCACTGATATGGCTTCTCTCCGGTGTGGATGCGCTGATGTGCTTGAAGAGCACCTTTGGTTATAAAACTCTTCCCACACTCGGAGCAGTCATACGGCTTTTCGCCGGTGTGAATCCGCTGGTGTCTTCTGAGTTGACTCTGTTCAGTAAATCTCTTCCCGCACTCTAAACAGTCATAGGGTTTCTCTCCAGTGTGAGTTCGCTGGTGTATCTGCAGACTGTTTGGATAATTGAAGCTCTTCCCACAGTCTGAGCACTGATAGGGTTTCTCTCCGGTGTGTGTGCGCTCATGAAGTTGGAGGTTGTATCTTTGAGTAAAACTCTTCCCACATTCTGAGCACTGATACGGTTTCTCTCCGGTGTGAATCCTTTGGTGTAGCTGGAGGTTACACCGCTGAGTAAAACTCTTCCCGCAGTCTGAACACTGGTAATTCTTCTTTGCTGAACTTTTCTTCATCTGTCTTCCAGGTGTGTTGGTGTGGACACTGCTAGAGGATGGGTCCTGAGCACCGGAGCTTCCTCTGGTTTCCATAACTTTCTTGATTTCAGTAAGGATGTAGGGATTCCTCTTGGAGGCTGGCGTTGAATCTGTAGGTAAATGGGAACAACAAAACATCATAACATCGGTTCGATCCAGGAAAGGGTCCTTATCACTGTTTTTGTTCCAGACAGACAAACAGACAGAGACAGACAGACAGGCAGGTATACAGATGCACAAATAGATAGACAGAATAACAGTCAGACAGACAGACAGATACATAAACAGAGAAAAAGACAGATAGATAGACTGAACAATTGAAAGACAGACAGAGTGACAGAACAGAAGACCGACAGGCAGGTATACAGACAGAAAGATAGATAGAATTAAAAACAAAGATATAAAATATAGAGTGACAGAATAAAAGACAGACAAACAGAAAGAATAAGACAAACAAAAAAAGACAGATAGATTAAAAAATGGAAATATATAATAGACACAGATATTGACAGAAAGATAGAGAGACAGATAGGCAGACTAAAAGATAGATAAATAGGTAGACCGTTAGACAGTCAGATAGATAAGCTCGTCTCATCTTTAACCTTCTACTAGTTTCTTTTCCGGGGAAGCGTTAATGTTTCTGAACTGATGTTTGAGAATTTCTGGAGTTTTAATCGAGAGGAGATGAGAGCACAGTCTCTGCTCACCTGCAGCTTCTGAATCGCTTGACGATGTTATTTTATTTCTGTTTACAGGCGGCTGTTAAACCGGAAGATTGATCAGCGCCCCCTGCTGGACCGGCGCACAGACTCGCTACCCTGAGACACACAGCTCCCAGGCGTCTGCGCCGACGAGCGTCTTGTGTGATGGTTTTTGGAAGCGAAGGCGGTTTGACTCATTAGCGCCGCCTGTTGTAGCGGAGAGTGCAGCTGCTTCCCTTCCGTCCAGATATAAATGAATGCAAAGGCCTCGAGTGTGTGCTTACTTTAAGATATGGCGAAAAATACATAATTATCATTAGTAATGGAGAAGATGATGTGGTGGTCTAGTGGTAGGATACTTGCCTATGGACCTGTGGATCAAGAGGTCCCAGGTTCAATCCCACCTCCAGCACTACCACCACTGGGTCCCTGAGACCCTGAACCCTGAGTGTCTCCAGGGGGACTGTCCCTGTAATTAGGACATGGAGACACTCTGGATAAGAGCATCTGCTAAATGCTGTAAGATGATAACAACGGAAAGTGCTTTACATTTTATGCATTATTAAAACAAACATTGACTTATTAATACTGTAAATAAAATAAGACTACCGAGAATTTCTTTAATTTTAAAACAAACAAAACAAAGTGAGTTACAAAGTGAATGACAGAGTACGACCAGAAAGCACTGCTAAATAAAATGTTTTTATTGGTTTATATAATCTAATAACTGCAGTTTCTGAGGGATGTTGGTGAGCAGTGTGTTCCAGAGTTTTGGGCAATAAAAATGAATGGTTCTGTTTCCTTTTAGGATCTTCAGTCTGGATTAGGAGTGGAGTCCATCAGACTTTCTGTAATGAATGAAGGTGTCAATCCATTAAGAGCTTTAAAAAAAACAGCATTTTAAAATCTCTTCTAAATGAGAGGGACAGTTATTAGAGAATGTGCTGCTAGTCTGTATCCACACTGTGACGCTCTATTTCCGCCACGCGGGGGCGCTAAACAGAGTGTCCAACACCAAAAAACCGGAGAAGGAGAAGATCATCTCTGGGTTCCTGTTGTTTCAGTGGGGTTTATTGAAGGTAAAGACCAGTTCAGCCTTGTGTTTCCATTAACACTTGTCTTTAATTGACTGAATTTTACTGATAAATGATTGTAAATATGTCACTTTGTTGGAGAAGCGCAGCAGTCATGAGAAATAATTACAGTACGAGTTACTAAATTATGAGCTTCTGTTGTCTGTCACCAGATAGGAGATCACAGATTTATGTGTATATTTGATTTTTTAATTTAAAGTGAAAGTGACTACTATGAACACACAGCACAACCAAACACATCCTCTGAATTTAAAACACACACACACCCACACACCGTCCAGCAGGGGGCAGACATTCAGCACCCAGTGAGCAGTGATGGGCACAGTACCTTGATCAAGGGAACCTCTGGGTGACCTACCGGTCCAGGATTCTAGTCCACAACCTTCTTATACTGGGCTCCTTTAAACACCAGAAAACTACTGTCCCACAAAACAAGCTTTTTTTATCCAGGTGCGACACTAAGAGCTAAATGTATTATTTATGGGATCAGCCTGGTAAGAGGCTAAAAACATATGTCTCCAGGGGGAGAGGTCTGGGGTTATATAATAATAAAACCACAGCCATACAAACATGGGGCAGCAGTGGTCTTGTGTAGAGATGAGTTTTAAGGATTGGAAGGTTGTGGGTTTGAATCCCAGACCAGTAGGTTGTCCTGAGGTTCCCGTGATGAAGGTACCATTCCCATCACTGCTCCCTAGGTGCTGGATATGTCTGCCCCCTGCTGGGTAGTCTGTTTGGCTTAAATACAGAGAATGTATTTGGTTGTTTTTCACTGTATAGTCACAAATAGTCACTTTCACTTCAGAAGCCTCATGAGAAATGCAAGAAAGAGTGAAGTTCCTCAAAAGCAGTTGCATGTGTCTGTTAGCCATATGAGGGTCTTAAAGTGGAGATAAATTTGTTCATCTTGAATGTTTTTTGCAGGTTTTTCCAGTTTTGATTGAAGCCCTTCAATAGAAACAGCGACATAAGAGCTTCTTCAAAAGCAAATGAGAAATATTCTCATTTTTAATATTTTTTTTTTTTGGCAGCATTAAAGTTTACTTCGATTAAGCCTGTCATAAAAAATATGTCACTTAGGCTGAAATCAAGAGAGATCTGAGAATATTACATCCCTAAGAAGCTCCTCTGGTAGTTTGCCAACATGTCTCTCAGTGTTATGGAGGAAAGTGCAGGAAAGAGGAGAACTCATCGCTGCTCAGAGTGTGGGAAGAGTTTTCATCATCAGTGTAATCTCCAAAGACACCAGCGCACTCACACTGGAGAGAAACCCTATCAGTGCTCGGAGTGTGGAAGTCGCTTTACACAACAAGGTTCTCTCAAAGCTCACCAGCGAATTCACACTGGCGAGAAACCATATCGCTGTGCAGTGTGTGGGAAGAGTTTCACTAAAAGTAATGGTCTGCAGAGACACCTGAGAATTCACACTAGAGAGAAACCGTATCAGTGTTCCGACTGTGGGAAAGGTTTTGCTCTAAAAAATCACCTTCAGAGACACCAGCATGTTCACACGGGAGAGAAACCCTATCAGTGCTCAGAGTGCGGGAAGAACTTCAATCAAGCCAGCACTCTTCAATCACACCTGAGAATTCACACTGGAGAGAAACCATTCTGCTGCTCAGAGTGTGGCAAGAGATTCAGAGACAGAGGTGATTTCCAGAGACACCATCAGATTCACAGCGGAGAGAAACCGTATCAGTGCTCAGAGTGCGGGAGGAGCTTTACTGCACCACGGCAGCTCCAAGTGCACCAGCGGATTCACACTGGAGAGAAACCATATTGCTGCTTGGATTGTGGGAAGAGCTTTTCTCAGCTTGGTGGTCTTCAAACACACCAGCGCATTCACACCGGAGAGAAACCGTTTCACTGCACGGACTGCGGGCGAAGCTTCAGGCACTCCAACACTTTAAAGGAACACAACTGCACTTCGGGGGACAAACGTTATCAGTGTTCAGAGTGTGGGAAGGGGTTTACACAGCTGGGTGGTCTCCAGCGACACCAGCGAATTCACACAGGCGAGAAACCGTATCACTGCTCTGAGTGCGGCAAGAGCTTCACTCAACTCGGCAGTCTTCAACTACACCTGCGCCTTCACACTGGAGAGAAACCATATCAGTGCTTGGATTGTGGGAAAAGATTTAGTGATAAAGGTGGTCTCCAAGTTCACCAGAGAATTCATACTGGAGAGAAGCCATATAAGTGCTCTGGATGTGGCCAGAGCTTTAGACATTTTGCGACTCTAAAGAGACACTGCAGTCTGTGCAGCATAGGGGTAAAAACTGTGGTCATAGGAATTTCGGTTTAGGTGGACATGTGTATGTGATGAATGTTTGTATCCTGTATGGTTTGTACGACTGTCTGAATGGCTGCAAGTCTGTTTTCACTCCTTTAGAGAGATAGTGTGATGTGGTTGGTGGTGGGATTATTAAAACTCCCCCTACTTGAGGGGCAGTGCAGTTTGCTGTCACATAAGCATTTTGTATTTTTTCAAATGTTAAGTTTATACTCCTTTTTCCTTTTAGTAGAGTAGAGTGATCTTTTATTATCCCACGAATGGGAAATTTGGGCGTTACAGGGCTCTTAAAAAAGACAGGTGTATAGAAAGAGAAGAAAAAATATATAAAGATATAGAGAGAGAACAGGAACAAGTACAGGAGAGAAAAAGAGGAGCTATAAATAAATAATAAATTAACTATCTATATATATCTATATATATATATACATATACATATCTACAATATACACGGTAATAAGTTATGAATGAATTATACATATAAATAACAAGTAGCAAAATATAAATATAGCAAAAATATGAATATAAATGTAATAATAAATAATAAATGTAATAACAATAATAATAATATAATATACAATACAGTAATAATAATAATTATATATATATATATATTATAATATATAACAATAATAAACAAGTAGTGTAATGTTATGTTATGATACAGGATGAGTTGTGGAGTCTTATTGCAGCATAGGGAATGACCCGCGGTAATTCTTCTCACACTAAGTGGTGTAACAGTCTGCTGCTGAACGAAGGTTCAGTGCCTCGTACAGTCCTCAGTGTAGGGGTGGGAGGTGTTGACCATGATGATGTTAGTTTGGACAACATCCTCCCCTCCCCTACCTGCTCGATGGACTTGAGCGGACAGTTCAGGACAGAGCTGGCCCTCTTGACCAGTTTGTTTAGTTTCCCTCTGTCCTCTCTGCACTCTTCCACACCAGCAGACCACAGCGTAAAAAACAGCCGACGCTACCACAGAGTCATAAAATGTCCTCATGAGTTGTTTGTTTACAACAACATGTTTAGTTCATGTTCTGTTTTTTCTTAAAACAATTCTTGTCATGCAAGTAGGATTTATTGTCGCTTCCTCAGCCATATACACAGAACACAGTGAAACGAAATAACGCTCCTCCAGGACCCTGGTGCTACATACACAAGACAAGCATACTAGATAACATAAGACACAACAACACGGGCAACAAGTGCAGACAAGACAGACAACAACAGACGGTACGACAGACAGTACATTCATCCGTAGAGGGCTGCAGTGTTGTGGAACAAAGCAGCCCAGGTACATTATGGTGTAGCAGTGTGGTGGAGCGGTACATTGATAAAGTGCAGAGTGCAACATGAGATAAATAAATAAATACAGATGAAAAGTGGACTGGCGAGAGTTCAAGATATTGGTGATTCAGAGTTCAAGAGTCTGATGGCCAGGAAGAAACTATTTCCCATCCTGGAAGTGCGGAGGCCCGCATGCTGCGAACCTTTTCCAGATGACAGGAGGGAGAAGAGAGTGTGGGATGGGGGGGAGGGATCATCCACAATGCTGGTTGCTTTGCGGATGCAGCGAGTGGTCCTGTACAGAGGGCAGAGATCCCGATGATCTTCAGCTGCCTCACACCAGTAGGGACTCTTATGGCCTAAGACGTTGCAGTTCTACTCAGGCAGCAATGCAGCCGCCAGGATGCTCGCACGTTCTCCTCTGTAAAGATGGTGAGGATGGAAGGTGGGAGATGGCCTCAGTCTGGCGCAGGAAAGTAGAGGCGCTGCTGGCTTTCTTTTGTGATGGAGTTGGTGTTGAGGGACCACGTGAGGTTGTCAGTGATGTGAACACCAAGAAACTTGGTGCTCTGGACCATCTCCACAGGTGAGGAGTGATGATAAGTGGAGTGTGGTCCCGACGTGATCTCCTGAAGTCAACAACCATCTCTTTAGTCTTGTTGGACGTTCAGAGACAGGTTATTCTGGTACCAGTCCGTCAGCCTTGCATTCCTCTCTCAGAGCTGCCTCATCTCCACCGCTGATCAGATCACCATGGTTGTAATTACCGCGAATTTGATGATGTGGCTGCTGTGCTTGGCTGCACAGTCGTGGGTCATCAGTGTGAACAGCAGTGGGCAGTGTGATGGTGTTGGAGGTGCTGCTACTGATCCTGACTGACTGGGGTCTCCCAGTCAGGTCCAGGATCCAGTTCCAGAAGGAGGTGTTTAGGCTCAACAGTTTCAATTTTCCCATCAAATATTGAAGGATGATGGTGCTGAATGCTGAACTGTAGTCGGCGAACAGCATTCTCTGTCATAACTCGTCCTTTCTGTCAAGATGAGAAAGGGCCAGATGGAGGGGTAGAGATTGCATCGTCTGCTGAGCGGCTGGGACGAGCACGCAAAACTGCAGGGGGTCTAGTGAGGAGGGGATCTGGGACTTGATGCCCCATGACCAGCCTCCTCGAAGCACTTCAAGCGATGATGGTGGTGGAGTGCGACGGGACGGCAGTCGCGGAGGCAGGAGAGGGGATGGCTTTCGGGCACTGGAATGATGCTGGTGGGTCTTGAAGCACCTTTTGGAACAACAGTGGTGCTCAGAGAGGTGTTGAAGATGTCAGTGAGAACATCTGCCAGCTGTTCTGGCACATCCTGGAGCAATAATAACCTTGAATATTGTCTGGACCGGGCAGCTTTCTGCGGTTGACTCTGAGAAGAGATCTTCACCTGGCCGTATCAGACAGAGAATCTGGTCGTCCGGAGGAGGGGTGGCCTCCTATTCGTCGCTCACTGCATCAAACCGCATGAAGTGGTCTAGCGTGATTCGGGAGGGAGGGGTCACGGCCACAGGCAGGTGAGATGTCCTGTAGTTGGTGAGGGCCTGATGCCCTGCCACATGCGCCCCGCGGTCACCAGTGTTCTTGAAGTGGCCATGGATTCTTCTGCTTGAGCACGCTGTTGCCTGATGGCCTGAGACAGTGGTTTCTGCCCTCGCTTTTCTTAGGGCGCCTGGCCCCCTGACTTGAAGGTCTTGTCCTGTTCTCAGGAGTTCGTAGCCCGTCATCCATGCATTTCTGGGTTGGGTCGTGATATGATGAACTTGGAGACAGTGCACATCCTCAATGCACTTGCTGGATGTAGCTAGTCACTGAAGCTGTGTAATTCTCCAGGTCGATGGGAGTCACCGTGAGGTTGCAGCTCCTCCCTAAACATGTCCTTAGTCAGCAGCTGGAGCAGTCCTGAAGAGCAGAGATGGCTCCTGTGGGCCAGGATCTTTACTTGCTTCTTAGGGTGGGTCTCACGTACTGACGATGGGTCTGTACGCTTTCGGGATCAGCAGCACAGAGATGTGGTCTGAGTGTCCGAGGTGGGGCGGCTCCGCTCTGTACGCGCCGTGCCATGTTTGTGTAAACACAGTCCAGCGTGTTTTCCCCCCTTGTTGCAAAGTTCACTTGTTGATGGAATTTGGGGAGAACTGACTTGAGATTTGCATGGTTGAAATCTCCAGCAACAATAAACAGTCTGTCTGGGTGGTGGTTTTGGAGTCCGCTGATAATTCGAGCAGTTCAGCTAGCGCACTGTTAGCATTAGTGCTGTTAGCGCTAGCGCTGGGTGGGATGTAGACCGCCGTAATAAACACTGTAGAGAACTCGCTGAGCCATGTCTCCGTAAAAACAAAAACACAGCAGTCTCTATACTCACGCTGGGTGTTCAGCTGGAGTCGTATAAGTCCAGCTTATTATCCAGGGAGCGACATTGGCGAGGATTTGACGTGGAGGCGGTCAAGTAGTGTTAGCCAAGTGGTTGTTTCATCCCAGCACGCTTTGCCACGCTTTCTGTTTCCTCTCACACCGCCCCATGTCCCTCTCAGTCGCCAGGTCTGGCAGGCGATCTCGTGGGATCGAAGGCCTGGTCTCAGCACGCCGAGCTCCCGTAGCGTTGTTCTTCGAGAGTCACAGCACTGGAACTGCTGATTCTGGAGCTCCAGCAGTAAGCCATGGGAGTTAAATTTTTAAGATATCTGCTATAGCGTGACGCTCATGTGCAAGTCTTATGGTGAAACGTAGTCGGATGAAAGACTTTTTCAAAGTTTGGACCCCGGAGCGGCCGCTGCGTGTTACCGCGCCGCCATCTTGGTTCACGTTCTTGGATCACATTTAGTCCCTCAGATAATTGTTCCCTGACTAACATCTCCAACTTCCACTTCTTAACTACTCTTATGCCCTTTTACTTCTACTTCTTCTTGTGGCTGCTCCTTTTTAGGGGTCACTACAGAAGATTATCTGTCTCCATTTCTTCCTGTCATTCGGGATTCTCTCCTCACATATCTATAACTCTAGCTCTCTAGGGCAGCTCCATCTTCAGTATCCTTCTCCTGATACACTCCTCATCTCTCTCTCATTCTGTCAGAGTACTACTCACTTTCATTCCTCTCCTTTCTAGAGTGTCCCTTGTGGCAGGGTTTGTTCCTGGTCTAACAGTGATGTAAATTTCAGATCCCACTATTCTTTAGAATATTGAGGCCATTATACAGAAAATTTAAGTCATGAGATTTGCTGAGTTTAATACAAGAGTTTTCACAAACACATCTTATAGAAGAAAGTCTTAAATCCTTTTTTATTCACTTGAGGTCAGTAATCTACTTAGTCTCTTACCATGCAGCCAAAGTTACATACACCTAAAGTGTAAATACCCAACTAAAATAAACCAAAATGCAAACACACCTCTCACTATTGTTGATCCCAAAACCTTCTGACTCCCTAACCACTAGGCCACCACTGTCCCAATACAGTATTACGGCAATGATAATGCAATTATAAAAACTACTACATATTTATATACTACATACAGTATTATATACTACATTTGAAATGAAGTAAACCACTAGTGCTGTAACTTCAGCCTTTCAATAAAATCCTCACAACTGCAAAAACAGCAGCATAAACTCACAAAAAGAAATGCAGTGTTAGAGCAGCTTCAAAGGTTTTATGACCCAAACAGATGACTATTAACTCCTAATTTAGATCCATCTTTTCTTTCATTCAGAATTTAAACAAAACATAAAGATGCTAATTGTTTGGTTGTAAGAAGTTAATTAGAAATGTCGGCTGAAGTCAAGTTAGTGTTATTTATAAATCTTGCTTGTCAAAGTAAACAGCTTTATGAATCTGATCTTTACCCCATTTGGGTAAGCTGAGGGCTATGAGCAGAACTCCCCAAAACTGGAGGCGAAACTGGAGTGAAAACCAAGGCCCAGAAGGGGAACCCATCCTCCTCTGGTCGACACGGAAATAAAGAAGGAAAGAAATAAAGAGAAAGAGCATTTCATAATTAATCAATTGAGCAATGAGTTCCAGTAAAAGAGTCAGTTAGTCCGTTAGGAGAGAAATCTGATGATAGTAGTTTCATCAACTTGGTGGAGAAGCTGGTCTGGAGTTCAGGAGATTTCGGTGATTTCTAGAAATACTAAGGCTGTCCACGATACAAGTGGAGGACAGGTGTCTGAGTCCCAGACAGTAGCTGGAAGACTGGAATACCACGGCACTTATTTATTCATTTACATTTGCGGCATTTATCAGACGCTCTTATCCAGAGCGACTTCCATGTCCCAATTACAGGGACAGTCCCCCTGGAGACACTCAGTGTTCAGGGTCTTGCTCAGGGACCCAGCGATGGTAGTGCCAGAGGTGGGATTAGCAGAAAAGTATGCTACCACTAGACCACCTCCACCTTACCAATTTAATTCTTGCACTTTTGTCTCAACAGTCTCAATAGCTCAGTTATATTGTCCAATTGCTTTGTTTCATACCACTGGGCAGCCTCTGACATTACATTTACATTTACGGCATTTATCCGAGACTGACTCACAGTCCATCACTATAGGACAGTCCCCTGAGGTACTGTGCTGGCGGTCTTGCCTAGGGACCCAGTGGTGTTAGTACCAGAGGTGGGATTCAAACCTGGGACCTCTTGAGCCATTGGTCCATAGGCATGAAAATAATTAAATAACGTTCCTCCAGGACCCTGGTGCTACACACAAGACAACATAAGACATGAAGATATAAGACACAAGACAGGGCAACAAGTGCAGACAAATAGACAGCACAATAGACAGTACATTCATCCGATAGAGGGCCGCAGTGTTATAGAAACGCCATGTACTATCTAGTGTTGGTTCATAACAGAAGTTCTTGTGGACTAGACTTACCTTGTCTTGTATTTTATGTCATTTCTGATGTTACCTTATTTATAGCACCAGGGTCCCGGAGGAACGTTATTTCATTTCACTATGTATGTGTATGTGGCTGAAATTACAATAAAAAACCTACACAACTGTCCCAGAGACTTAAACACTGGAGAGTGGCCTGAGTCCCGGATGTAGCTGGAAGACTGGCCCCAGAGACGGGGTTTGAATGAAAAGGCTCTCTCCCCATTGTTATTTTCTAAATAGCAGCAAGCAGCACTTGTTACTCTAAGAGAGCTTTAGGCGTTCATAATTGAGATCAGCTGAGAGATACTGACAGAGACCGCTTAGGACTCCTTGTAAGTCACTAGAAAAATTTTATAGTTGATGTGGAATTTCACTAGAAGTCAATGAAGTCTAGATAATATTGGACTAATGATCAAATGTTCTAGATCCAGTGAGACTCTAGTTGCTGCGCCTGACTAACTGGAGTTTCGAAGCTTTTACTGGAACATCCTGACAGCAGGACATCACAGTAATCTTGTCTGGAGGGGATAAAAGTGTGTATCAGTGTTTCTGCATCATGTAGTGGTTCCCAAACTGGGGGCAGAGATATTGCAGGAGAGGCACCATTTCCCAGTCATTTTTGTGGAGACAGTTGTTTATTCTTGTTTATAACTTTAGTTTGCTCTTTATTTATCCCACAGTGGTGAAATTGCACCATTTGTAATTGCATTTGTTTCTCTCAATTAGAAAAGGGAGTTGTGTTTCAAATAAAGTTTGAATCTGAACCTGTGTAGTTTGAATGGGGTGTGCCTAATAACAACTCCTATCTAGAAAAGTAAGCATCAGAGACAGTTTGGGAACCACTGATGTAGCATGAGTTATGAGTTAGTTATGTTTCTAAGGTGAGGGAAAGCTATTCTAATTTCCAACGTGTGTATCCAGAGAAAGATCCCAGTCCATTGTGATGCCCAGTCTTTTGACAGTAGATTAAAGATTAAACTGTGCTGAAGTTAAGTCTAGCATTAAACCTTGAAAGTTTGTCTCTAGTAAATTTTAGACCAAGAAAAGAAACTTGAGACACATCCACTTCTTTATTTCTCTCTCTACAATCCTCACTCTTTAATCTGACTCTGATCGCCTGGTTTGTCTGAACTATAGAACTGTATGTCGTCAGTGGAACAGTGGAAGCTGATTCCATGTTTCTGGATTACTGAACCAAGAGGGAGCAGGTCTAATATGAAGAGTAGTGGACCGAGGACAGAACCTTGTGGGACTCCATAACTAACTTTTGTGTGAAGTGACGTTTCATCATTTCTCCATTTCCCAGGTTGATAATGGTTGGTGGAGTATGAGTTAAACCAGGAGTGGGTTCCTGTTATACTAAGTGTTCTAGTCTGTGCAGTGAGATCTGGTTCAAACACTGCAGGTCCCGGAGGACCAGTAAGCAGACCGACCCTTGGTCAGATGCCACTAAAATTTTCACTCGTGCTGTTTCAATACTATGGTGTGAAAACCAGACTGAAATTTCTCAAAGATGGTATTTTTATGTAGATATGAGCAGAACTGCTGGGCCACAACTTTCTCCAGCATCTTTTATATAAAAGGTTCATTAGAAATCGGTGGAGTATTTGTTAACTTGAATGAATCAAAATTAGGCTTCTTGAGTAGAGGACTAAGAACTGCTATTTTGAATCCTTTTGGCACAAAGTCCAGGTTGAGAGAGGAGTTTATTATTTTTAATAAAGGCCTGATTATTACTGGCAGGACCTCTTTAAGTAGTCTGCTGGGAACTGAATCCAGGATGGAAGTAGGGCAGCTGTGTTCTAGTGCTTCAGGAGTTGCCCTGGATCGGAAGATTGTGAGTTCCATTCCCTCTCACCAGTAGGCGCCGTCTTGAGGTACCTTGAGCAAGGTACCGCCCCTGGGCGCATTGCCCCGGGTGTTTTCTACAGCTGCCCTCTGCAAGTGTGTGTATGGGTGAAACACAGAGGTTGAATTTCACTGTGTTGTGCTGTGCTATGGGTTTCACAATAACAAGGATTGTCACTTTCACTTCAAGTAGAAGATCTGAAGAGGAAGAAGGAGATGCATCTGCAGAACTGGGATGAAAGTAGTCATACCTCTCTGTTCATATGAGGTTTTGATCTGTATCTATTTCTGTCTCAGGCAGCAGACGTGCACTCTTTTAATGTGGATCGTAGGCAGAGTGTGCAATGTGGGAGTGCTCTTTAATTGTGGTATGGAAGCACTTTGGTCCAGGCATTGAAATGTTCTATCTTGTCGCTGCCATATTTTCATTTCCTATTTCCACATCTTTTGCTTTAGAGCACGTTTGATTTGTGTACCATGGAACAAGATTTTTTTATGTTTAAACGATGCTACATTATCTAATGTGGAACAAAATGTGTTCTCTAAACATTCAGTGAGATTATCTTAAAATCTTCTGACCAGATGGAGTGTTGATCCTCGAAGGAAGGTTTTGATTAAACTAAAGTCCTGGTGGAGTGACGCATTGCATTGTGTGTATTGTACACAATAACAAAGTGATGTACATAAAGTAGAGCTGTTATGGATCAGATATGTGATAAGATGGTGATCTTTTCTGTTGACGTTGGGGTAGAGATGGTCTAGTGGTAGAGTACCCTAAGAGCAGTTTAAACCTGTTCTCTGACTGAAAACTATGGTGTTTTCACGTAGAACTGCTGTTATTTCTTTTGTAATAGTTCTGTTCGGGGAATAGACACAGTCTCAGTATGGTGACCCTTGAGTGATGCCTCATTGCAGCTCGACCGTCTGCGGCCTGGTGCCGGCCCTGGATTGTCAGCAGCGGCTAACTACTCTGCCGACTAACAGACTCTGGGCTGCAAGAAACGTGCTGCGAGGGGTGGACAGAGAAAGGAAAAGAAAGGACAGAGCAGAAGAAGGCATGGAGAAGGAGAAGAGGAAAAGCACAGACTGAAGAACACAGAATAATGTTTTCAGCAAATATCACAGCAAATTAAAATGTGTGATTTAGCTCACATTTTAGATTATGGCAAGTTTTTAAACTGGAAAATCTCAGATTATTGTGCAGATATATGTGGCTCAGCTATAAATTCTCACTTTAAAACTGATTTACTGAGATTACGTATGCAAACTCACAAGCGCGGCTAGGAGAATGTCAGAGATATTAACCAATCAAAGCGCAGGAGGCGGCTTGTCAAGAGGGTGGAGCGGGCGGGCGCGCAAAGCCGTTATAGGGATTAGTGTCTCCAGTCCAGCTGGGGGCGCTGGAGCTGAGGCAGAGTTTCGGGCTCAGTGAAGGAAAAGCGGAGGAAGAGGAGCCGGAAGTGCTTCAAGGTGGGACAACAAAACATACCCGAACGAATTCCATTTAGAGTGGTTACAGAGAATTGAAGGAGTGCAGTGAATGAGTCCTGACTGAGTTTACGGATCCATCACTGCGCTGTGTTTGAGATCACACTACTTTGAGTTTATATAGATTAAACACATTCCCGATTTATTTAAATTAATTTCTGTGCTTTCTGTTCTGGTATTCCATGCTTGTTCTGCTTCTTTATGTTTTATTTGCATGTTTTAAGCCACATCATTGATAAATTGCAAGACTGTTTAATATGAGCAGTTTGATTGTACCATGACAATTAAGCAGACACATCTTTTGTTGCTTTTTGTCCAAATTTCGAGGAACAGCCTCTGAAATCAAATGGTGCTCCAAACAGTCATTGAAACTGATCTTCTGTAAGAAACCAGCCAAAATAATAATTGGGATAATAAAATCAGTTAATTAATAATTGCTGTAATAATAAATCTGTAGAGAAGTCTTATAATAAACATTTGTAAATTAATGTTATAATGTGCACATTAATAAATGCTAAAAAAAAGAAATTTGTAATAAATAATAAATGTTACTGCAAAAATTCCCACCCCAACAAAATCTTTCTTGTTGCTGCTTTATATTTACGGCATTTAGCAGACACTCTTCTCCAGAGCGACTTACAGGTTTCCTAAACGCAGGGACAGTCCCTCTAGTTTTGCTCAGGAACCCAATGATGGTAGTGGAGGTGGGAACCTGTGACCTCTTGGTCTGTAGGTGAGTATCCTACCACTAGAACACCAACACCCCTTTAACAGGAGTTCTCCAGGGTTTCTCATTGAGTAGAGTAGAGTGATCTTTTATTATCCCACGAATGGGAAATTTGGGCTACAGGCTCTATAAAAAAAGATGTGTACAGCAGAAAAGAAAAATATATAAAGATATAGAGAGGAATATGAACATACACAGGAGAAAAGTAGAGGAGCTTATAAATAATAAATAATAATAAATTATTCTAAGTCTATATATATATATATATATATATATATATATATATATATATATATATATATATATATATATATATATATCTATATATCTATATACATATATATATCTATATATCTACAAGAGTAATATACACTGTAATAATTCAAAAGTTTTGAAATGAATTATACATATAAATAATAAGTAGCAAAATATAAATATAGCAATATGAATATAAAATGTAATAATAATAAAAAGTAGTAGTAGTAATAATAAAAAATACACAATATAAATATACAATACAGTAATAATAATAATAATAATAATATACAAACAATAATAATATATAATAATAATAAACAACAAGCAAATGCAATGTTATGGATGAGTTACGGAGTCTTATTGCTGCAGGTGGTGGTTTCGATTCCGGGCGGTAGCTCCTCTCTTCCTTCCACTGGGCGGGTGTAACAGGGCCCGGCTGGCTGAACGAGCTGCTCAGTGCTCCACAGTCTCGTGTAGGGGTGGGAGAAAGTTGTCCATGATGGATGTTAGTTTGGAGAACATCCTCTTCTCCCTACCTGCTCGATGGACTTGAGCGGGCAGTCCAGGACAGAGCTGGCTCCTCTTGACTAGTGTTTAGCAGAGTTTAGTTTCTCTCTGTCCCTCTCTGAGACTCTTCCATACCAGCAGACCACAGCGCAGGTAAAAACAGCCGACACTTACCACAGTGTCGTGAGGAATGTCCTCAAGGAGATGTTTGTTTACTCTAAAGGACCTCAGCCGCTTTAGCAGGTGGAGACTTCACTGGAGGCCCTTTTCTGTACAGAGCGTCATTAGCGTTAGTGGACCAGTCCAGTTTATTGCTGATGTGGACACCCAGGTATTTCTTCTGTACCCTCCACCGCCTCAATGCACAAAACCCCGATGTCCACCGGTGATGGGGGTACCTTCCCCATAAAGTCAATCAACAGCTCCTTCGCCTTGCTGGCATTGATGAGCAGATGATTTTGATTGCACCATCTACGGTGTCATTTGATGACCTCTGTATTCCTTCTTGTGCTCATTCCCTCCGACACACGCACCAACAATAGCGTGTCACGGAGAACTTCTGCAGGTGACAGGTGTCCGTGTTGTGCTCTGAAGTCCGCTGTGTACAAATGTGAAGAGGAAGGGGGCGAGGACTGCCCTTGTGGGGCTCCAGTGCTGCAGACCACCACCTCAGACACACAGTCCTGGAGTCTCACATACTGGGGTCTATTGGTGAGGTAGTTAATAATCCACTCAGACATGTGATGGTCCACACCTACCCCTCCAGCTCCCTCAGAACTGAAGGCTGGATTGCGTTGAAAGCACTGGAAAAGTCAAAGAACAGTGACTTCACAGTGCTTTTGGCACTCTCCAGGTGAGTGAGGGCCCGATGCAGCAGGTAGATGACGGCGTCATCCACCCCCATGTGCAGCTGGTAAGCAAACTGCAGCGGGTCCAGGTCCCTCCTGACCAGTGGACGAAGGTGATGGAGGATTATTCCTTCTCATAGCCTTCATCAGGTTAGAAGTGAGGGCAACAGGTCTGAAGTGGTTTAGCTCCTTGGGGTGCGACGTCTTGGGGACTTGAACGAGGCATGAAGTCTTCCACAGAATGGGGACACGCTCCGGGCTGAGGCTGAGGTTAAAGATGTAGGTGATAACCTCACAGAGTTGATCAGCACAGTCCCTCAACAGGCTGGAGCTGATGCCATCCGGACCTGTGGCTTTCCTGTGCTTCAACTTCCTCAGCTGACACCGCACCTGGTCAGCTGTGATGGAGAGGCTATCGTGTGGTGAGAGAGTGGGAGCCTCCTGATGAGTGGGGTAGCAGGAGGGAGCAGTAGATTCCTCAGGGGAAAAGGGGGGGGGGAGAAGGAGAAGATAAAAGGGGATACGCAGCTGATATCCCTGGTGGGGGTTGCAAGGAGGTGTGAAGGGGGGCACTGGCATGTGATGAGCTTTGATGGTTGGGTGAGGGGCAGATTCCTGAGTCAAACCTGTTGAAGAACAGATTTAGACTATTAGCCCTCTTTCTCTATATCTTAGAAAGATGATTTCTTCTGCTGTGGAAGTGCTTTAGTGTCAGTCTGTTGGAGGGTGAAATTCAGCAGTGGAAGAGAAAAGTATAGTAAAGAAAGCTGCAGTGCTTGAGGCTTTTTCTTGTAGTTGATTGGGCAGAAGGAGCCACCCAGTAGGTGGAGAACATCACCACCCTCCTGAAGGATCTGAAGTATCCTGGAGGAATATTCTGGGTCTGTGCTGTCAAGGAGCTGGTGGGTGGCTGAGGAGGGGATTGAAGGTCTTGGTGTCAAGTGAGAAAGGTTGTACAGTGGCAGAGGGGTTCAATTTCCATCCTTGTGCTGAATGGTCCTTCCAAGGTGTTGCAGCTGAAAGTGCAGAGAGAGGTGGAAATTTGCACCTGTGATTCTGAGGAGGCCTTGATGTAATCAAAGACCCTGAGCAGTTGACTGTTCAGCAAGACAAAGTGGCACAAAGGAAAATGCAGCTGAGAAGTGTCCCCATCGCTGCACCTTGGGCGCTTTAGAGAGCTGGCTGCAAGTGTGTGTATTGGTTAAAAATTGGCTGTGTTCACAATGATTTCTACCTTATTAACTCCACCTAAGTTCCCCACTCCAATCTGGAATCCTGAGTTCCATGTTATAGTATCGAGTTCTGTGATCCAGCACTACTAGGCACCGACTAGGGGGGTATGTCACTGCAAGCTGCTTGATGAGCCTTACAGTGAATTGGAGATCAGAGGGTTGCGGGTTTGAATCCTGTAATTCTGTCTGATTGGTCCTGTGAACTTTTGTCTAGACATACATTTATTCATTTAGGAGATGCTTTTATCCAAATTTTGAGGCAGCTGTCCAGGATGTGGTGGGTGTCTCTCTCCTGCCTCTCTCTACTGATGCTCAATCAACTGCTCATTCTTTTACATTTACATTTATGGCATTTAGCAGACGCTCTTATCCAGAGATAGATGTTTTCTGGCAAGATGACTGTGAAATGTTTTATCAAGGAAGTCGTAGAAACAGAGGAAAAGGAAGGTTTAGAGGACGAGGTGGACGAACAATCACCCTACTACTAGTGATAGTGCTAGAGGTGGGATTCGAACCGGGGACCTCTTGATCCAGAGGTCTGTAGCCAAGTACCCTACCACTAGACCACCGCCACCCATCTTTGTATTTGGTTGCGAGCTGAAAATCAAGATCATCTCAGTTTGCCTTGTCTCTCCAGTCCACCATGTCTCCTGCCATGATTTAGCCTCTGGTCAGGTTCTGAGCAGATATCTCATAGCTATCTACCAGAAGTTATGATGGTAATCATTTCAGTGTTCTACAGTCAACAATGCAACCCTTGTCGAAAGTGTGTTAGTCTTTGTAAATGGGTTAAAATTCTGTTTTTTTTTTTTTTTTTCTTTTTCTTTTTATTTGATTCCTCAAACCAGTTCTGTTTTCAAATGTTTTTTTTTTTTCCCTCTAAAAATAACATTGCATTGTTTATTACTGACAATATTGGTACTAAAATCATTACTTTTTTACATTTCATGTTCAATAATTTTTCTTTTTTCAGTTACACAACTGAATGACCTCCAAGTTGTCTACACTTGCTGTCGGCTACACTGCATGGTTTAATCCTTCACCCACGAGCACAGGAACCAAACGGGATACAAGAGGAACTCATGACACTGGTGAAGTCAGAAGAAACTGAATGTGACAATATGGCAGCTATAAGAAACTCTATGGCTCAGCAGTCGTCTCGCAGTGCAACACCAAGCAATTCAGGAAAGAAGAGAACTCACAGTTGCTCAGACTGTGGAAAGGGTTTTTCTCACCACAGTTTACTCCAAAGACACCAGCGAGTTCACACCGGAGAGAAACCGTATCACTGCTCAGACTGTGGGAAGAGATTTACAGCACTGCATACTCTTTTAAGGCACCATCTCATTCACACTGGCGAGAAACCATATCAGTGCTCTGAGTGCGGGAAGAGTTTTAGAGAGAGTGCTACCCTGAAAACCCACCAGCGGATTCACACGGGAGAGAAACCGTATCGGTGCTCTGATTGTGGGAAGAGTTTTATACAACGAAATAGTCTCCACCTACATCAGCGCATTCACACTGGAGAGAAACTGCATTACTGTTCGCAGTGCGGGAAGAGCTTTAGGGATGGCAGTGATTTTAAAACACATCAACGAATTCACACTGGAGAGAAACCTTTTGAATGCTCAGAGTGTGGGAAGAGGTTCAGTGACAAAGGAAACCTCAAAACCCACAAACGGATTCACACCGGAGAGAAACCGTATCGGTGCTCGGAGTGCGGAAAGAGCTTCAACCAACAGAGTCACCTCCAAACACACCAGTTCATTCACACTGGAGAGAAACCGTATCACTGTGTAGAATGTGGGAAGAGCTTTAATCAACAGAGTAATTTCCAGGTTCATCAGCGCACTCACACCGGAGAGAAACCCTATTCCTGCTCAGACTGCGGGAAGAGTTTCAATCAGCAGAGTGGTCTCGAACGGCATCAACGCATTCACACTGGCGAGAAACCGTATTACTGCTCAGAGTGTCGGCGGAGCTTCAGGCATGCACATACACTAAAGACACACAAGTGTGTGTTATTTCAGCATGAGATTGGTGCAGGGACTGAAGTAGATGTTGATCCATCATAAGATTTATTTTTCATTTGCATGACATGAAAGTTGTTGCCTGTTCTGCTGCACTCCTTCGTGTTCATTCTGTAAAGGTTATTCAATAGCTTTTGTTGAAGCATTAGTCAAAGAAATCCTCATGTCTCATGTTTGTGGTAGCAGGTGTGTTTTTTTTTTTTTTTTTTTTTTTTTTTTTTTTTTTTTTTTTTGTGGTCAGGTTTATTTCTTCAGGGCATTTTTATGGACATTGTTGCAGATTTGCTGTACAGAATGTGGTTCAGAGCCCTGAGTTAACAAGTCAGGGGCTTTAATTGTTAATGATTTGAACTGAGGCATTTTGCAACCAAGCCATTGATTTGCCTTCAGTTTTCATCTGCTTAAGCACAACCGCTGTCCTGTTCAAACAGAAGCCATAGCTCAAAAGGGCTTGTACTCACCTCTGCATTGCATAAGAAAAGAGGCAGAATTTTTCTACTCCATACTGGATTATTTTAGCAGCCAAACCAGTTTTAAATTTGCCACAGTTTTTAAATGGTAGTTGAGATGTGATTCACTCAAAATGCATGTGATTTATGGAATGACATGCAGAGAATTAAACGCATTTACTTTTTAAATGTTTATTAAATGTGTCTTGTGCATTTTCGATAGTTTAGTATGAAAATGGTTGGTGGTTGTTAAATTAAGTAATAGTTATGATAACTGTGAATGTAGGAGGAAAAGGGCCGCTGAAATTCACAGAAAGGCCTCAAACCGGCAAAGATCCGTCGTCCTACAGGAACACAGTCTTCGTATGGTTCTGTAGATCAGCTGTGCAATGGAAACTGAAATCTTTTCTAATTTTTAGAAATGTTTATTCTGTTCATCTCTCATTGCTGTTGTTTTACTGTGTGAAACTGTATGATGTCAGTACTGGTGTTAACTGTAAATGTTAAATAATAATAACAAAAAGTATTGTAGTGTGGCCAAAAGTAAAACATCACTGACAATAAATGGGGAATTAGCTTTCTGGCTGATACAAAATATACAGATGTTGTCGCTAAAACTAGTGAAAATGTGTTGGATTCTCCGATTGAGAACCGAGGTTCAAGGAGTCAGTGATGAGGCAAAGAGGTTTTTAAGCTATAGCAAAGTTTATTAACAGAAGAGTAACGAAGTTCTTACAAGATGTTCAAGAGACCGGTCAGTGTTCCTCTCTGTGTTGAATCCTCTTTCTGACCTGCACAGTTCAGCGCTTGCCTTTTTATCTGTCCCCGGGAGCTCCAAGGCCTCCGGTGGAGACACCTCAGGTCAAGACTGTGACCTTGTTTGGGTGTTTTTGACGTGCAAAGAAAGCGTTACTCAGAAGAGAACATAGAAAAATAGAGATGTAGTTAATAATATATAGGTTAAAGGTGACAGGGACGTGAATACTACCTAGGGAAGGGATTTAGGGTGACGGGGTGAAAGGGCATTGGGCCACTAGAGGAGTTCAGGGATGGAAGGACATAGGAATGGTCGAACTACAGGAATAGGGCCATGGAGGAATCATTGTGGGGAGAAGAAAGAAGGACAGAGGAATATATATGAATAAAATAACAGAAATAAATGAGTAAAATCAAGCTACAATCCCTCAAATGTCAAATCTCAGTGTGTAAAATGCTTAATCCTAGAAAAAGTATTCTTTAATTTTAAGATGACAAACATTGATAAACAACATTTCAGAAAGTCAGTACTAAAAGTCTGCAGTAATAAAGCCATTATTCAGAATATTATTAGCCATTATCAGAATTTCAGAATCATTCCAGTAAAAAAGAGTAAGAGTCCCATATTTTGTAAAAGACTTTTCAGTGTTGACCACTGAATAAAGTTAATGGAAATCCATATTCAGGAAAAAATTGTATTTAATGTATTTGTTTTAATGAAATAATGCAGTTTTAAGGCTTCAGGCATTGATAATGCACAGTATTGATGATCCTCAAGTCGCTCAAAAACAGTAAAAATGATCAAACCAAATGAGATTGGTAAAATGAATAACGAGCACGAGTGGATGGAGTCTTGTGATCAGTAGCATCATTCAAATCAAACAAGTCTCAACTATCTATGTGAAAATGTCAAGTCCAGCTGTGCTGAACTGGCCTACAATCATTTCCGTTCATGCTTAGTTAAAGGTTTAGCCCAGTGAGTTGATTTGAGTAATTTCTCAGCTGGCCAATAGTAGAGCGGCTCTCGCGAGAAATAAACCAATCAAAGCGCAGGAGGCGGCTTGTTTGAAACAGGGGTGGAGTTAACAGGCGCTCAGAGCTGTTTACATGATGAAGTGTCTCCAGTCCATGTGGGGGCGCTGGAGTAGCAGCGCTTCGGTCTCAGTGAAGGAGAAGCGGAGGAAGAGCAGCCGAAAGTGCATCAAGGTGGGAAATCAAAACATACCCGGACCGGCGTTTCAATCTAGGGGCTCAGCAGAGAGATGAAGCAGTAAAGACACTTCGATTGATGTTGTGGTTGATGCTGAACGCACTTCTAGCTCTTGTGTTCTGAAGGTAAATAACATTACAATATTTTATTTAACTGTATTTTACATTACATTTACTCAGCCTGTAGATGTTTTTATACAAATTGACTTCCTGCTGAATTTTCCTGTAAAAGAAGCTGATCATCACTTCGACACCTACAGCACACAGGTTCATCTTCCAGAGGAGTCAGGCTGGGCTGATGTGGGAAGAATACTAGAACACTTTATTAAATGTTTACTGTACAGAGTTCATTATGATAGAAGATTACTCAAATAATTATATAAGTTTAAATGAGAAGAAGGATGTAGTAGTGGCACAAAAATGTGATTCTAGAGTTTCATGACTAGGTCCAAGAATCGGAAGGTTATGGGTTCGAGTCACACACTTGTAGATTCCTCTGAGGTTCTCTTGGTCAAAGTACTGTCCCCATCACGGCTTCCCTATCCCTGCTGGAGTGTGTGTGTTTTAGGGTTAGGTTAGAGTTAAAGATGCTGAGATTTTCTTTGGGTGTCACAAGGATGCACAGGATTAGGAATGAGTATATTAGAGGGACAGATCAGATTAGATGTTTTAGAGACAAAATTACAGAAGCAAGGTTGTGTTGGTTTGGACATGTCCAGAGGAGAGACGAGGATTATATTGGAAGGAGGTTGCAGGTGGTCGTTTTGAAATAGGAAGATGCAGAGGACAGGAAGAAATGGAAACTGAAGATCTGCTGTGGTGACCCCTAAACAGAAGCAGCTGAAAGAAGATTGATCAGTCTGACTGAACATTGTGTATATAGATAGAACTTCAAACTAGTTTGATTTCCCTTTTCAATTTCACAATAAACATTTCAATTTGTTTCTCTTTTTCTATTCCAGAACTGAGCAAAGTCAAAGTCTTTTGCATCTATTGGCAGGTTTGCATAAAAGTTTTCAACTACAAATGTAGGAGGTTAGGAGGAGATACCAACAAGAGGAACACATGATACTGGTGAAGTCAGAAGGGACTGAATGTGAAAACATGGACGCTATAAGAAGCTCCATGGCTCAGCAGTCATCTCGCAGTGGAACACAGAGCAATTCTGGAAATAAGAGAACTCACAATTGTTCAGATTGTGGAAAGAGTTTCCCTCATCAGTGTTACCTTCGAAGACACCAGCGTGTTCACACCGGAGAGAAGCCATACCAGTGTTCCGAGTGTGGGAAGAGATTTGCGCTGCAGGGTAGTTTTCAGCGACATCAACTTGTTCACACTGGAGAGAAACCGTATCAGTGCTCCGAGTGTGGGAAGAGTTATAGAGACAGGTGTACTCTTAAAGCACACCAGCACATTCACACTGGAGAAAAACCGTATCAGTGCTCAGAGTGTGGGAAGAGTTTTACTCAACGGAGTGGACTCCAACTACATCAGCGCATTCACACCGGAGAGAAACCGTATTACTGTTCACAGTGTGGGAAGAGGTTTAGAGATGGAAGGGATTTCGAAACACACCAGCGAATTCACACTGGAGAGAAACCGTACGACTGTTCAGAGTGCGGCAAGAGATTTAGTGACCGTGGAAACCTCAAAACACACAAACGAATTCACACCGGAGAGAAACCATATCAGTGCTCGGAGTGCGGGAAGAGCTTCAACCAATTAAGTCACCTCCAAACACACCAGTTCATTCACACTGGAGAGAAACCGTATCACTGTGTAGAATGTGGGAAGAGTTTTAGTCGAGAGAGTAACTTTAAAGTTCATCAGCGCACTCACACTGGAGAGAAACCCTATTCCTGCTCAGAGTGTGGGAGGAGCTTCAATCAACAGACTGGTCTTGAACGGCATCAACGCATTCACACTGGCGAGAAACCGTATTACTGCTCAGAGTGTCGGCGAAGCTTCAGGCATGCGGATACACTAAAGACACACAAGTGCACTTTTGTTCAGCTTGAGTTTGGGGCTGAAGTAGATGTTGTTGTGTAAACTCAATGTTTCAGAATGAAATGGTGGTGGAGAAGGTCAAAGGGAGTTATCCAGGTAGGGTATCAACAACAGACTGTTCCTTTGAAACTCAAGCGTTTGAGCAAGAATGACTCTGTCTAGCAAGCTTTAGAATATCTAAGTGGGGAAGTCCTCAGTAATCAAGCAAGGTTTCAACATATTTAATCTACAGCTTCAGTAAATGCTCTATAGCTTTTTGCTAATGAAACATTACAAAGTGGAAATTATTTTAACATTTGTACAAGCTGTGTAAAGTTCATGTAGAGAAATGTCTGTTCAAAAATACAGCATTCAGCTATAATATTAGAACAAATATTGTGTTTATCCTTGAACAGTGTTTGCAGTGTGAGGGAGTGTTGTCCTGCTGAAAGAAGACCCTGCTATTCGGTGATGTCACCATGAAGGGAGGAACATGTTCTTTCTTGACGTTTAGGTGTCAAATTTACATCCACATGAATGCGCTGTTGGATGTTCTGGCCCAGTTCATCTCTCCATCACAGTTTGTCCCTCAGATCCTCACATGCATCCAATTTTCCTGCTTCAACATCAACTTTAAGAACTGCCTGTTCACTTGGTTCAAGTCAAAGAAGGTTTTTCCCAGGGCATCTCGCTGCTCTGATTCTCTAGCATGTGCAGGGTCATCAACAGCAATTAAGTCTGTGCGGCAGCAATTTCAGCTCAATCCGACCCCCTGCGTTTCCTCCCTGCTTCTTCATTGTGGCAAAAGAATTCTGCAATTTATGACCTGTAGAACATTTTTTGTTCTTCCTCGACAGTTTGTCCAGGGTTTTTGAAAAACAGAAGGAATGCTACCACCCAAATTTCTCCACAGCCTTCTCCAGCTGATTAGTGTTAGTCACTACAACCCTTTACTTCTTTTCAATGCTCTACCTCTGAGCTATTCTAAGCTGCTTGATAGTATCATCTACTGAGCACTTCTTCAGAGTCTGAGCAGTTTCTAAAAAAATTGACTCCTGCTTCCATGAGTTATTGATGAAGTGAAAGTCAGTGTCATCAGGAATTGCTCAGACTTTGATTTCCAGAAGGCACAAAAGTCAGTGTGACCATTTCTGCTGCTTCTGGTGCTCTCCTGTGTTCTCTTTTGTCTGCTTATGTTTCTGAACCAACTCTGTATAAATAGCAGATGCACTTGGAGGAGTTTTACTGCTATGACCCAAAGACCTCATGAGATGCAAGAAGCCTTCTTCTTCAATGATGGTGTGAGGGTGAAGGTAAGTGATGATCGTGTTCAGTCAAGGGGACAAATCAGGACCTAATGAAAGAACAGTAGACTTCTTAGTATTCTTCCAGTGTTGACAGGGCAAACTTTATTTATTGTGCTATCCAGAGTGTCGGGTACAAGAACAACAACCTGTGTTACCTTGTCTCTGTAACCGATCATCAGTGCTGGCATAAATAACAACAGACATGTCAGGATGACTATGTTGTTAGCCATTGGTGAAAACTAAGCAATTAAATCCATAATAAAAAAGTGGCTGTGGACAAGGTGCAGGGAGCTACATGTATAGAAATGTGTGGAACCACCTCATACTGCTTCATATTCAGAAATGTCATTTGGTAGTTTAAGTTGAAGGTGTGTGTGTTTTTGTAGTGTTCTTGGACATTATTGGATATTTAATCTCAATTTGAACAATACTGGGAGAGTATAGCTGAACGAAAACTGAAGACAATCTTCTGTGAAATGTAATTCTACAAAACTGCAATTTCTGATGAGGAATAAATTAGGACACGCCCACCTTTATTCCCAATTAAAATGGCTCAAATCACAAACAGGTGTAGCGCATCAGGTCACATGATTAGAACATCATTACTCAGCATTTTGAAGGAGGTTTGTCTTTTTAAACCTCAGACATTTAGTTCTTGACTGTTGAGGTGAGCGTGACCACCATGGTGAGGTCAAAAGAGCTTCTGAGGCCTTCAGAAAGAAAACTAGCAGCTTATAAGTCTGGCAAGAGATTTACAATGATCTCAGAAGAATTTACAATCAGCTGTTCCACTGTCTGGAAAATAGTCTACAAGTGGAGCACTTCCAAGCCAACTGTCAACATGCCCAGGTCTGGATGTCCAAGCAAGTTCACATTGAGAACAGACCGCAAGATGCTAAAAGAAGTCTCTGAAAACCCTAAAATGTCATCACGAGACCTCCAGTAGGCTCATGCTATTGTTGATGTGAAAGTGTCTCTACAATCAGAAAGAGACTGAACTTTAACTTCATGGGAGGAGTGCAAGGAGAAACCTTCACTCTCTCAGAGAAACATCAAGGACAGGCTAAAGCTTTCCAGAGAGAATGTAGACAAAGACCAGGACTTCTGGAATGATAATAACTTTCATTTATATAATGCTATTTTCAAACCCAAGGTCACTTTACAGAGCATAAGATTTAAAACAATATAAAATAAATAATTTAACACAAAGCACAAAGACAGAGCAAAACAAACAGCAGAATTAGTAAATCAAGAACAGGGGGAAGTGGAACAGCACGGACTGAATAGATAGGGGTTCTGAAGAGAGAGAGAGGACGTTGGGTGCAGGTTTTGAGGGAATTCCAGAGTTTAGGGGTAGCACCACTAAATGATCTACCACACATGGTAGCTAACCTGAATTTAGGAGCTGTGAGTAACCCGGTTCCGGAGGAGCGCAGTGAGCAGGTAGTGTATGAATGGAGTAATTCAGTGAAGTATAGAATAGAATAATCATTTATTATCCCATGAATGAGAAAGACAGAAAGAATATAAAAAAATATGGAAGAGAAGATCCATGAAGGGCTTTAAACGTGATCAGAAGCAGCTTGTACTGAATACGATACGATCTGGGCAGCCAGTGAAGTTTGTGGAGAACAGGGGTGATCTGTTCAGATTTTTTGGAGAATGTGAGAACACGAGCTGCAGAGTTCTGTACGTTCTGGGGCCTGGCTAATATTCTAGTTGGGAGACCAAAGAGTAGAGCGTTACAGTGATCGAGATGGGACGTTATAAAAATATGAACAAGTATTTCTGCATCCTTCAATGAAAGTGATGACCGGAGACGTGAGATGTTTCTGAGGTGAAAGAAAGCATTTTTCGCAACTGTGTTTATGTGAGAGTCAAATGGCAGAATGGGATTGAAAGAATAATGTTCTTTGGACAGACGAGTCTACACATTTTAACACACACACTTTTTTGTTGAGATCTTTTGTTTAATGAACAAATCATGCTTAATTTTTGTTGTTTATCTGCAATTAAATCACTTTTAATATCTGAGCTACTGAACTAATAGTTAGAAAATTATTTGGGGGAGAACTACCCAAAACAGGAGTAAGAAACCTTTGGAGGAACCTAGACCCAAAAGGGGAACCTGTCCTCCTCTTGTTGACACTGGAAAGAAAGAAAGAGAAAGTTCATTTCATAATCAATTCAGAGAAGTCTTCCAGTAAAGTGAGTTCCAGTAAAAGAGTCCGTTAGTGTCTGTAGTTGGACAGTCGGTGAGCTAACAGTGTTGGGTCTGTTTGAGGGGGCGGTGCTTTAGTTCATCTTAGTGGCAGCAGCTCCTGCAGTTGATCCAGTCTGATGGAGCTGATCTGGAGTTCCGGTCACAGGTCACAAACCTGTTGTGAGTGATGGTGTGAGAGTCGTGGGCCGGCAGCACCAACATCCCGGTAATTCTCTGTACCATGACCCTGAAACTGCACCTTTAACTAACAGGAAGATTCTTGACTAAAAGCCAGACTTAAGTAAGTCTTTAGTCTGAACTTTAACCTGGAGGTCATCACCTCTCACTGCAGTTCTTCTGAATGGACCAACCCCAGTATCTGTCCTCCTGGATGTCATGATGAATCAGAAATTATCTTCTGTGGACAGTGATCTTTATTTTGGAGGGGTCACCTGTGTGTTCAGGCCTAAATCTGGCTAATTAACACCCTGCTCACCTTAGTGTGTGCAGCCCAGGTGTGTGTGCATACGTGCGAGTAGGCCTAGGTGTGACCTTAACCAGCAGCTGTAGTTTCGGTTTAGTTACTACGCAGTGTTGCCTGAATGTGGGCAGTGCGCTCCCTGATGGAGTGAACATGTTCTCCACGTGTGTGTGGGTTTCCTCCGGGAGCACCAGTTTCTTCAAACCATCTAAATACCTGCCCTGGGTTAATACCTAACCCTAACCCTGCCTGGAGATGATAAACTGCCCTCTTGGTGTGAGTGTGTGTCTGCCCTGTGATGGACTGGGTCCCTGGGTCCCCGGGTGCTGGATATATTTGCCCCTGCTGGATGGTGTGTGGGTTAAACACAGAGGAAGGATTCATAGTGGAGTGAAAGTGACTGTCATTGCGAGGTCACAGCACAGCACACAACGAAATTGGACCTCTGCATTTAACCCATGCAAATACCATACAGCAGTGGGCAGATATGAAAGTGCCCGGGGATGGTACCTTGATCAAGGGTACGTAAAGGCAACCTACTGGTAAGGGGTTTGAACCCACAATCTTCCGATCCTGTGGCCAACTCCCTAACCACTAGACCACCTGGGTGCAGTTTTGTCAAACCATCTTCTCCCTGAGCTGTATGTGTTCAGGTGATGAAACCCTGTTGTAGCAATTAAACACTGCATGTAATGTTAGTACGTGAACACCAGGTAGAGCCAGAGTTCTTTCTGAGGTACATGCAGAATTTATTTTCTTTCTTTTTTTTTTTCAGGTTTTGGTAAACTTGCTTTGATCGGACAGATGTTGTGAGAATTGGCCCTCAATGATGATGTGTATCTACTGAAAGATGCTGGACTGAAGGCAGAAGCAGAGGCAGGTGGGAATGAACTGAAGCTCTGCTGTTTAATAGAGTTTGAGCTCCTGTTAGAGCCTCACTGATCCTCTCTTCAGGTCTATTGATTCTCAGGCAGGTGGTGGAGGCCGTTTCTTCTTTGGGTTTGAGTAGAATATTTAGTTAAAGTCCCATCTGGCAGAGTCCTGTCTCTGACCGCAGGGCTACGGTAGGGTGGAGATGTCTCTGAAACAGTGCCATTAACCTCTGGACTGTGAACCAACCCCAGCTGTGTGTCCTGCAGTAAAAAGGAGAGGATGAGAGTTTTAAACATCAACACACACCTTCCTGTGAAAGAGACAAGAGCTCATCAGAGCAATTACATGATCAGTCACTGATAACCTGCAGAATAAAAAGACGACACTTCTTTATCATGAAGAAATGATCAGCCGGGGTTACTGTGGGACATCGTTACAGGGATGGCCACACATTTCCCTCAAATGCTCCATCTAGTGATTCATTTCTCTAAAATACTGTGACTTAGATGTAAACTTTCCCCAATCGGAGCAGGTTCTGTGTGAATCAAACAGTCTCTAGTATCGTGGGGAAATGGTGAAATGGTGGTGGAGATGCTGCCTGATGCCTGAGATGTGGTTTTAGTGAAAGTGACTATTATGTCATTGTGAAACACAGCACAGCGAAACACAACAAAATTAAACTTTTCACTCATACACACTGTGCAACAGGCGGCAGCTATTTAAAGTGCCTGGGGAGCAGAGATGGGGACAGTACCTTCCTCAAGGCACCTCAGGGCAACTGCTAGTCTGGGATTCAGTAGCGTGGTGGTGGACTAGAGGTTGGTACTTGGTACTATGACTCAAGAGGTCCCAGGTTCGAATCCCACCTCCAGCACTACCACCACTGGGTCCCTGAGCAAGACCCTTAACCCTGAGTGTCTCCAGGGGGAACTGTCCCTGTAATCAGGACATGGACGTCACTCTGGATAAGAGTGTCTGCTAAATGCTGCAAATGTAAATGGATTCAACCCCACAACCTCCCAGTCCTGGGCCAAAATCCGTAACCACTAGGCCACCGCTGCTTTTGAACTAAAACTGAACCTGTTCATGGTTGAGGGACACAAAGAAAAGTGATATAGTTCAGATGGAGCATCATCACTGTCTCATAGAGACGCTCAGAGACACACAGAGCTTCGCCTAGAGACATAAAATCCAAAAATCGGGACATCTGGTTCCATTTACCACCACTGAGAATTCAGAATTCTGAAATCTGAAACCCCCTCTTGACTGTGGGTCTTCTTTCTTCTTCTTTCGGCTGCTCCCGTTTAAGGGTCGCCAAAGTGGATCATCCGTTTCCATTTCTTCCGACAACCTTTATGTCCTATCTCACCACATCCATACACCTCTTTGATTTTCCTCTTTTCCTCTTTCCTGTCAGCTCCATCTTCAACATCCTCCTATAATCCTCGTCCCTTCTGGACTGTGGGTATTTTTGGGAAACTAACCCTTTTAGAGTCAGTGTTGGGTCTGCAGGAGGGTTACAGCAGTCTGGAGTGAGATGCTTCCATGTGGCTGAAGCAGCTCCAGCAGTGACCTGAGGAATTACACACCCAGTTGTAGAGACAGGCAGTGCGGAACGTCCAACATCTATCCCTGACTGTCTCATCCTCTTGCTGCTGTTCATCTCCTCTGGGTGACCAGTGTTCTGCTGAAGCTGCCTGCATCACAGAGGTGGCTCTAGACATGTTCTAAAGGTTCTCAGAGACGATGTGGTGGCAAAATTAAAGGTGAAAAATTAAATTTTTATTCATTTGCAGGTGTAATCATTCACTGACATCTGAAACTTTCTTCGTCTTCCTCTCCTTCTTCTTTTCTTCAGCCACACACACCTGACCCTGAGGTCACCAGGCCGGGGTTGAAATTTGGATAATTTAGAGTGAAGAGTTTTTTCTTTTACTGAACATCCTGATCAGTCTGTGCTGTTCTCCACATCATTGCACCTTGCTTCAGTTTACTGACCCAAACGCCTCAGAACAAAAGCCTATTTTAATGACATTTAGTTATTTATGGGGTTACAATTTTTTTTTCAGTCCAAAGGTAGGAACTGTCTGTA